>CM052264.1:5855704-6199082 GCA_028455795.1 Lasioglossum marginatum | reverse complement strand
TGCAAGGATAGTTGTTCGTGGAATCATGGTCTTTTTCCCAACCCTTTCGCGACGGCAGATCCCAATACGTACCGCGTGAAATCTTTCTTCGATTCTTTCAGTTTCTTTATTTAATCTGTTGAATTTTTCATGGCTGCCAATTCTGCGACAGAAGTCCCTCTGAACGACCTATTTTCTTTCTTATCGATTTTTAGAAATTTATTGCAGAAACTTAAATACTTAAATACTTATAATCGTAAAATATAAAATGCGTTTTAAGCGGTGGACACCCTTGAATAACTAATAATTTGTTTAAAATTCAACCAAACGACTTGAGCTTTTTTCAGATGTTAGAAGGGTTAGTTTACTAGGCAATGTGTAAAAAAATAGAATCAAAAAAGTTAAAAAACCTTCACTTCTCTCTTTCCAATTCCGAGCGATAGCAATTTCTTTGAAAAAATTCTTTTTATACATTATCTAGTAAACTAATTAAAAAGAAACATCCAAAAGAAACTCAAGTTATTAGTTTTTAATTTTGTTCTCGACTGTAAATACTAATCAATTAGAGGAAAAATCTAATAAAAATTTGATATTAATGTATCGATCTAATCGAGTTTGCGTTTGAAGCGTTCATCGAAAAAAACGTGGAATTCGCAGGCGAGTGATACCGGGGAATCCTCAGGTGCGAGAGATTGATGGAACCCGGGTCAAGGCTGTCGGAGTATGTTTCTTTCATTTTTTCGATGCGTTCGGAAATAATTGAGGATTGAAGCGACGAGGATCGAGCTGGGCGACACCGTCCCCGAAATGGATTTCGTGTAATTGGCGAAACGAGGGTCACGAGGGGTTAGGTTCAGAGTGGATCGCAGGGTAATAGATCGTATAATTGAGCGACAACGTGAGAAATCGCTGTCGGGGACGCGACACCGTGGAATCTCAGAAGAGGATTCTTCTGAGCGCGAATCCGCCGGGTCAAGGCCGTTTTCTAAAGTCAGAGGAAAATATTCGGATGAAAAACAGCCAATTCCCGGTATTTTCGTCTCCGCATAATATTACGCCTATGCATAACAGATGAATTTCCGTGTTTTAGTATAATTAACGCATCCACCGTCCCTCCGCGATCCCCTCACACGTGTAACTGGACAATTTTAATTGAAAAGTTAGCAGGTTACCTGTAACAAATGCGGCGGGTATGAATAAACCGAACGGCCATTTTGAAACCGATGGAATGACCTTGCGGAGGCTTTAAAACGAGCTCGTTTCTTGCGGATTATAAAAAGCTTGCAGCGTAAGTTCAAGTTTAGACGCACAGTGTACGATAAATAATGCACACGACACGCTTTTATTTTTATTTTCTAAAACGAACGCTTTATCAATGACTTTCATTATTCATTTCACCTCGAGGCTACACTAATTGGTTTCAAGAGGATTGAAATTTTTACAAAGCTTTGTCATGTGCAAAAATGGACAAAATAAAATTGTTAAGGGTGGATCGATGTGATAATTCTTCAGAATGAACATTGTTAGTGAAGGATTTTGAGATTCGTTCGTTCGAATCTGACTTCGCGGACATTGGATTGGCATGTTCGGTCCCCGGGAGAAGGTATGAAACGATGAGATCATGGTGCTTTGTGACGGGAGAACGCGATTAAAAGAACGACTGGCCTCGCGAGGAAGAGTCGCGTGCCAATTCGGTCGGATTCGTTTCAATTGAAATCGCGTTGTCATTTTAGCGAGGGAAACGCGGGCATCGCCTTCGTCTGCCAGCCCCGAGCGTCCTAAACACGGTATTCTTGAACTCTCGACGATACGTTGACCCTCTTATACACGGAGGCCGAGTGTCGAGTGTCCGCAACACGTTGCTTAAAAGGATTTCCCACGGAAGATAGCTGTCTCGGCCCATCAACTCAGTGTGAGTACTCTTCGAATTTATTTTATACTCCTTAAGCCCCCGACAATCAACGTTCGCCTATATTACACATCTGCTGACACAACAATTCCATTTTTAGAGCGCGACTACACATTTTCCGATTTTACCATTTTTTCTACCACGCTTCTTATTGTTTTTCACTGTTTAATGGCCCTGCGCCAACAGTGATTATTAATAAAGGATCTTTCTCGAATTATTTTTTAAAGAAACATTTTTCAGATGCTGTTTGATACAGTGTAATTATTGAGGATATTATTCATGGGCTTCCGGTGGGTAACATATTTACGCCAACGTGGAACGTACTTTAATCGTAGTAACCGAATATCGATAATATATTCCATATTTTGTAGGCGCATCAATTCCACCGTTTTGAATCCTGAAGTCCCGGTGCAAGGTGGTGCTAGGATGTTCCTTTTTTTCCTAGGATTTTTTTTATATTTTTTTTTGGAAAAAAGTCAAATACTTTAAAAGGTATTTTCACTGTTTGACCCCGATGAAACATTTATCCAGCCAACGAAAATTTGTCTCTGCTCGGTCGTGGTCGCTTTGAAATGATCCGTAAAAATGCGAATTTCGGCAGATTAAATAAGCAGGTCATTTTGCTTGTAAATGAAAAACAGATGTTGCTAGTGAGTCAATGATTCGATTGTTTTCTTTAAAATACGACAGAACCTTCTTAAAAAATAAGTAGCAGTCAAGGATCAATCCTTTGAAGTAAATTTCAAATAAAACACTTAAAATGGTAGGGAATTGTTGGCAAGAAAATTGAAAAATAATTCGGAGTGCATTGGTTACACCAATTTCCCCGAGTTTTTCTTTCGCCGAGCAGACGAGAGGGCCGATTTCCTACGGTGTATCGATCACGGTAAGTTTCATTCGGCTATAGCCGCCGGAAGAGACGGAAAACCCGGAAGAAAAACATTTTCCGAAGAGCCTAGCCGTAACTGTGGAGATAGCCTCGCCAGATATTATAGAGCACGTATACCTTTTACGTGTTCGTGTTCTGCGGTACTCCATCGTGTTCCACGAAGACTTAAAAGTGCCTGGTGGCTTTAATATTGGCTTTGTTTCCGATTTCCGCCTGATTACGATCCTCCATGAAATTCTTTCGTCGCTCTAACGACGAACAAGAGGGGCTGAGAGGAGGGGGAGAGGGAGAGGGAGAAGAGAAAAAAAGGAGCGCAGGGAAAAAGGCACGGACGGCTATTTTCGAAATGAAAATATCGATTGTCGGCCGAGAGAGCACACCGACTTCCTATTCGACAGCATATGCGATTGTTATATCGTTATTATCATTTTTCCTCAGTTTTCATTATCTCACCGGCGGATTACGAAAGTTTGAATTTCCCGACCGACTCGCACGCAATTCCGCGACGATATTAAATTTCCAGCCGTATTTTAATTAAGCCGCAATGACCGATACGCGGCTTCTTTTTTTTCGCAGATCGAATCGCGGCGACCCGATGCGTGTTTTCCATTTGCTTCTTTCCCCCTTCTATAGGGTGTCCCGTAATGTATGCGACACGGGGAATTAATTTAAAATTTAATTCTGTTGGCGCAACATTTAAAGTTCCGACGGATATAAAATAGTCGGAATTAAATTATTATTGTGTTACGTTTTCTTCGATTGAATATTGAGGAAATGTGGGAAATATGGCAAAAATAAACTCTATATCGAGGATGTTAAAAATTGACGTCACATTTTATTCGATTGTCTCGCGTATGTATACAGGGTGTCCCATAACGTATGCGACCCGGGAACGAATTTAAAATTTAATTCTGTTGGCGCAACATTTACGATTCAAGCCATATCATCCATTTTTGATGATACACTCTGTCCACAAACTATATCGGGGCTTGATGCGATTTGCGATCGTTTCAATTACTATTTTTCTACGTGCGTGGCGTTTATGTCGAACCAGTCCAATTTATGGTGATTCACGTCACGAGCTTTTTTTTTTTATATTTTTCAAGTGGTGAAAGTGTCCGTGGAGCTCGTCAAATAACGAGGTCTTCTGAAATTGATCGTATTAAAAAATTGATCGCCGTGCCTGAACTGCCGGAACGTTTGTTGTTATTTTTCGGATCGGAACGTGGCTTCGGGAAAAATTCAACAACAACAAAAAAATACAGAAAACTGTTCGCAAAAATACCGGGACCAACCGATGTGGATACTTTCGGACACGCGCAGAATAATAATCACGGAAACGTAGCTGTTCTCTACTCTGTAAAGAGAAAAACATTGGTCGAAGAAATGTTCGAAATATGATACGTACACAGCCGTACGAGCTCGTATTTCGTTGAATAAATCTTCCATTAAATTTCAGCGAAGGGATGGAACGCGAAACCGGGCACACGTTTGTTATTTCGGCGTGCAATTATTTTCATTTACGTAGAAACTTCGTTAATCAGCACTGGACCGATAATCGAGTTTTTCAATTTATTCACTCCCGATGTTTTGTTTCCCGCGTGTGTAATTCAGTCGGGGTGTAAAAATCTCTTTGAACTTCAGCAGACTACTGATAAGCTACTGAAGTACGCGAAATACACGTGAAATAACGATCTCTACTTGTAATGTATCGATTAAATAAATCTGTGTAATAATAGTATAGATATAGTTGCAAACGGAAAATCTGGAACAACTAGCAATAAGTCTAGCAGGAAAAGCGTCGAAATATCTTTCTCGGCGAAATTGCAAAAGATGCCAAGCAGGAGACCCGAAAAATTCGCTTGCCAGTGCCGTCTCGAGAAAATGTCCCGATCCGAGGCAGATCCCCTAATCTTCGATGATCTCTTTTACGTAAAGCTAGACAGACAGAGTTTATGCAGCGATAGTATTTTCTCCGTGACGGAGCGAAAAGCGAGAAAAAAGGAGAAAATAGAAATATAGGGGGCGGTCGTCATCGGGGATGAACATTTTCGGATAATGTTTCGCTCGTGTCGCTTGGCCGATAAAACAATTTTCTGTCGGTGTCATTACAGCACGGGAACTAGGTTGCACGGGTTTCGCGTGACGTTGCATGGGCGGAGTGGCACTCACCACCCTCCCACGCACCCTTTGTTCTCCATTTTGCGTATTTTTTTCAGCCGCTCTGACCTCTCACCTAACCCAGACCCTCCGACGTTTCCGGCGGCGTTTCGTCTGCGGTCTAGTGCTTCAACAGTCCGGTCAAATTAGGTTTCTTAATTGTTGCGTTACACCCGTGTTGATATAATGAAACCGCAACGGCGACGCAGCTGGCGAACCTTGAACAATAGGGATTTTTAAAGAAACAACGAAGCACTCCTCTTGACATTTTTCGCGCAATCTGGCACGCTAGTTTACTGAATTTGTTGTTTATATATTTATTCGTTCCCTTCAATGTCTGCAATTTTGTATTTTACTTTTTTGTTAAATGCAAAATAGAAATATAAAATAATTCCATTTTTATTTAGTGTTAAAATCAAAAATACGTGACGTAAAGCGTTGTTCTTCAAACTTTCAGAACAATCTGGGACACTAACGAACAGAATTTCGGACTGTTTGTATCGCAGCGGATACACCACGGTAAAGGGTTAAATTGTCACGGAACAGATGTTGCTGTCCCACATGGGTCGCGTTTCTTTCCCGGTGTCGCTTAAATTCTACTCGTGTGAAATTCGAGTTATGGTTTTAACAGGTTCGCTTCCACGTTGCGTGGCTAAAACGGGATTCAACCAGGATTTCCAGATTTCAGTCAGACACTAACAATAAGCCACATTTGACACAGGCCCGAGTCCGATCCGACCTTTACACGCGACGCAAACCTAAGCTACTTCCGAATTTGAGCCAGATTTAAGCTCGGCGTCGCCAGTTTTGTACCATGGTCGAACTAAAAACCTCGCGGATACGTGACATCACGCTAAAAATACGAAACACCAACTTTCTAATAAAAAAAAATAGTAGTACTACACGATCTAAGAAACTTGACACGACGTTTTCAGAGGAAAGACTTTATCAGATCCAAGGCAAGAGGGCGCGCTCGAAGGACGGATTAATTAATTCTTGGGCGAGTAATTTGAAAAGTTTCCCCATTAAATTGAATAAACTGGAAAAATGAAGTGCGGTGGGCGAGGGAGAGAGTGAAAACGAGAACGGTTGCGGTTTACCTGCGGAATAAACGTGGTCTCGGCGAGCGGCTCGGTGAGAAACACGTCGCGTCGGCCAGAAATATTGCACGTCGATTACTTCCGGGACGAGGGACTCCGCCGTTTTTCGCGAGAAGCTTTGCGCACGTTCGCGTTCGAAATCGGCTCGATCGGGTCACGCACGAGTTCTGGGCGCTCGACTCGAGAATCTCGAGGAGATTCTCTCTCTTTCTCCTCCTCTCTCGGAGAGCGAACGGAATACGAACGAATCGAGTGTCTTCTCCTGTTATACTGTTGTCTTTCGGTGTAGCCGAGTACCGAGCAACACGTGGTTACAACATGTTAAGCTGTATAGGGTGTCGGAAACGGAAAATCTATAACATCGACATTTTTCATCCCATTTTTCATTCCTCGTCAGAATCGAATGTATACTAATTATTCACCGATGATGAAGCTATTTGGGATTTTTTCCCCAACAAACCGAGCGACGAGTTTCTTTGAAACTTTGGCAAGAGGTTCGCACACGTTTGAGCTACGTTTGTGAATTTTTGCTGCCAGAATCGACATTGCGATAGTTATTCAAAGAGAAAGAACATTCGCATTTTTGTATATTTTATAGAACACAATTTTTTTTTATTAAACGGAACGATGAATCTTTCTGACATTTTTATTACTTATTTGTACGTATTTCAGTTATGTCTGTGCACCCGCTTACGTTCATAGAACGAGGCTTTCGGAATCGGCGTTTTTTAATCACAATAATCCCGTACCTCCTTAACGAGAACGGCTCAATGCACTTTCGCCGATCGGACGCTCGAGTTCGTTCGCGGCCGCGAACTTTGATTTAATATGGCGGGCCAGTATTCGGTCCGGAACTTTTCGCCAACTATTTGTCTACCCGTGGAATTTCTAACCTACGAGCAGATCGATGCCAGCCACGAGAAACGAAAGAAGCTTGACGATTCGTGGCCGTACTGCAGTCACGTGCAACGGCTGCAATTTAACGAGGTGTAGCGGCGGGAAGTCGGTAAAGAGTTGCCGGGAATGTGTCATGGCTACCATTGAATTTCGGACGTGACGGTACGTCGTTATATACTACACACCCTCACACATAGATATAAAAAAACAACCAATTGTACCAGCCACTTCTCATCCTATTTTTCCGGAAATAAGACCTAGGATATATTTAATCCAGATCTAATACAGCAACATCTGGTTCGCGCGACCCAACCCAGACCTTGTGGAGACTTAACGAAGGTCTAACGCAAGTTTAATCAATATCTAACCTAGATCTAACGCAGGCTTAATGGGAACTTAATCCCGACTTACTCTACATTTAATGAAACCTAACAAAAGTTGAATCCTGATCTAATAAAGAGCAACGCCTATTTTTAACCACCTGACCCAGACCTTATTCAAACTCGACGAAGGGCTGGATCGATATTTTAAACTCGACTGAAACGCATCGAACCTCTGCTCCAGGTCTAAATTTATTTTTAAAGGGCGTCAGGAAATAGGACATTTTAGAAAAATTTGTCGCTCGGTCTCTTAAAATGTCTACCTTTTTAGGTGAATAACTATCACAATTTCGACGCTAACGGTGTACAAAAAATCCTGGACGCAGTAGAAATATGTAGAAACAATCTGGAAAAAGTTTCATAAAAATTGGTCGTCTGATTCCCGAAAAAGAAATTCTCAAAAAGCACGTTTAAGAGGAGACGAGATCTGGGCCAGCCCCTTTTCTGTATCGGACAAAATTTAATTGATGGTGAGACGAGCGAGAGAGGGAGGGGGCGTCCAGTTAAATTATATGAAAAGCTTCTGCGGCAGCGACCACCAGTGAAAAGCATATTCTAGCCGATTCGTCGAGTTCGATGAAACAAAAGCGAAAACAAAGGAGCGCATCAACAGTATCGCTGACCCGTTTCGCGAGGGGCCGAGTGTACAGCGAACTGTTCCCCGGTGAAGCAATTTCGTCGTCGAATCAGCATGATTTGAGGAAGCCCGGGCGCTGGTTAAACCTCCGTCATCCCTGCTAGTGTCGAAACTTTTTCGCTTGCAACGCACAGCTTTTTCTGTTTTGGCTCGCGTTTCGTCGAAAGTTGTCAGAAAGCGGACGAGCAGGTTGGACAGACAGCAACGAGAATGTTTGCCGGGGATGAAATATAAAGTTATCGGATGATTCCTCGAGTCCGTTTTCCAATTTCCGATTTAACCCTGGAACTTCCTCGAGTTAGGGATCCGTCGAACCTCTCCGAGTTGGTCGGACAACTTGAAATCAGAGCTGTTGTGTTTCTCCCGAGATCGAGATTCTTAAAACTTTATCTATCGCTGAGCCGCGATGAAACCCGTGCAGGACCGTAAATATTTTTTTCGGGGAATTTTAGTGGCGGTTTTACGGACCTCGAATCAGAGCAGAAGTTGAAACAGCACGTTTTTTGAGAACAGTGGCGGCGCTTTTATGGATCGTTTCTCTCGCCCCAGCAGCTCTTGAAACTTCATTTATTGTTTACGAACATTGAAAGGGTGCGGTAGAGTGGGGAGAATTTTTCCGAAATTTTCCTGGCGCTTTTATGGATTTCAAATGAGACCAGAAGTTTAAACAGCACCTTTTTTATGGAATCTTGGTGTGGGGATTTCGTGGATTGTTTCTCTTGCACCGACAGCTTTTAGAACGTCGTTTATTCTTCTATAAAGAACATTAAAGAATGGTGAGGAATTTTTTGGGAGAAGCAGGCATTTGAGGGCCCCTACCCTGTCCATTCCTTTTAGGAGATTTTTAAGGGCACTAGAATGGACGAACGGTGTGCGAAATGGGTTAATACAGGGAAAAGCTCGCGGGTGAGAAGAGGTCCAGTTAAGCGACCGATCAAGAACTCCGCTGTTGAAACTTTTCCTTTTCTCGCGGCAGAAATGGAATTTCCAAGTTGCCAGGCGAATAAACAAAAAATTCTCAAGATGGAGAAGTTATTCGGTTGCGATTCAACCTTCTCTTAAACTGGCTGTTTAATTCAATCACGCCCCATTTATCCGGCGAAACGGGCAAACTCTGCGCGGAAAATTGACTTGCAACGTAACCCGCGCCGCCGCCGCTCCGTCTCAAAATTACAATTTCTTCCGTCTTCGGTTGAAAAGGGATAATGTTCGAGCCTTGGCGAATTGCAAATTCCCTCGTTACCGGCCTCGCTTTCTTTTATTCATCGGGCATAACTAATTTTCCCGGGCGAAGTTAATTGTCACAGTTCCCCGCGAACCAATGGGGACGCCGCCATGGGACTCGCCCACCGGGGAGAATCCATTATACAACCGTGTCTCGAACTTTTCTCTGGAATACCGGGAGAGCATTCAAACCGGGACAAAAAAAGAAAAACGCTACACGATCGCGGATCGATTTTCGTAAAAATTTAATTAAACTGCCCACCGTTGGCTATTTTGCTTCGCGAAACTAACGAGAACAAACGTCTCGTTAATCCTTATTAATGATAATAGTTTATTTACTTGTCAATAAAAGCAATACAATTCTTTTTATTTTTTCGTTAACTTTCCGACTTGACTGCAGGCTCTACATGTAAACAATTTAATCGAACATTTCGGGCCAATTAAACTAATCTCCGACATTTTCTCCGAACGAAAAACTGGGATTCCTAAACACGCCTGAACTAATTAGAATTTGTTCGAACGAGTCCGCGCGCAACAAAAATAATCCTTTTTGTCGAAGAAACTAGATGGTTTCTGAAACGTTTTCAGCTAATTAAAAATTTTTTCAACTCCACGCTGAAAAAAGAGTTTAATTGAAACTTCACGGCGCAGCGGCGGCACGGTTATGTACACAGCTCGAGAGGATCGCCTCGAGTGCAAGAATGTTAATTGTCGTAATTTGAGAGACCCGGGTGTGTCAAGGGTGATTCTCCCAATCGCCTAATCGCAGGTAAGCTCGTGGAAGCTGGGAAAAAGCTTCGCCGTCGGTTTTAAAGTTCCGCCGTGCCTGGTAACGCGAGGAATTAATCCGTTAAATCGACGAGACGGAGGCAGAGGGAAATTAAACGGAATTAATTTAGTAAATTATGTCCCCCTTTCTTCGTACCGGTGAATCGATTATTCCACGGTGTTCTCGCCCCCTGTTCTCACCCTTTTCCACCCTCGCAACGAAGAAACTGCCGGCATTGCCACGTGGCACCGTGAAATTGCGACAACCCGATTAACACTAGCCCTTTGCGCGGCCGATTATGAATACATAGGGCAACTGGACCGTCAAACGACGAGACTGGGCCTCGTTGAACACGAACGAGAGAACCGTACAGCAACGGCAATCGCTAGATCCACAAATTAATTCCGGAAATATGTTCCGCCGTTCCCAGAAAACACCGCAGATATTCTACATTATTATTAGGTTGTCCCGAAATCCTATCAAAAAATCCTATCCGTAGTCCTATCGAAAAATAAAAAAGTTTTGTAATCGGATTAAATCGAGTATGTACTGTACATGGGCGATTATAGTGATTTTTCTTGATGTCTACGTTATATCAAAATCGTTATATAAAATAATGTAATTAATATGTACATAATAATAAAATATAAAAAAAATTGTGTCCGTTGTTTAGTCATTTTTATTCACGTCCATCTCTTTAATTCTTCAAGACAATCTTGCAGTGTTCTTCGAGAAGCATGCAACTTTATTTTTTTTAGAAGACGGAATAAAGAACCACACAAGTGGAATATTACAAGTTAGTCAGACCTTGTGTTAACCTAATTTGGCAGCAAATGTTCCAGAAAATTTCCGCAAAAGTTAGCACATTGTTCCAAGGAGCCTTGGAAGGACTAACTAAGGACGCCGGAACATTGAAAGTTGGCGAGTCTCGACACGAAATGGCCAACACTTCACATTCCAACGTTTATGAAATTTAATATTCCATTCGCAGAAGAAAAATAAAGTTTGTATTTATTTTATCTCTACACTTCAGTGCTGAAATATTGGTATTAAAAATATCTTATTTTGTAAATATGCTCCTCTTTATTTATTCTGTCTTCGGTCAGACATTTAAGTACGCATTGCTGCAAATTTACACGAACATTGTAAGAGGTACAATCTGATTTATGGCTCAATCCGAACTTGCAAACTAACATTAACAACAATATATCGAGCGAGGAAAATCTCGTTACGATCCACTGCTTGGAAATATCATCATTTTAGAAGGTACAAAGCCCACGTTCCACCGAATATAAACCCGGGACCATGAAAAGCCGCAGCTAAACGATTCAGGAGTGGGATTTACTGCGAGCTTGTTTCACGATACTGTTAAGACACCCGGTGCATCCATCTCACCGCAAGCTTTTGTGGCCATAAAAAGTTTCCGGACAAAATGCTCGGCCACATTCAACTTTTAACTAGCCCGTTCCTCTTCGAAACGAGCCTCCTCGACTTCTAACTTCGAACCAATATTTATTTCGTTAATTTCGCACCTGACTAATTTCTGCCTATCTACCGGAGAGGCGGGGTTAGCTTCTACCGCGCAAAACTGCGCCACAGTAAAGTGGAAAAAATTGAATAACTTCGTACTAAGAACTCGAGCAATTTTTCTTAATTCTCCCGGAAGCTCGTTCTAGCAGGACACTTTGATTATGGAGGAGCAAATATTTGCAGAGGCTCGTTCCTCAGTTTTCATCCACCAGGTTAGAGGAATCAATTCTCTTGTCGCATTCTTCAGAAATGCTGTATTGGATCATCAAAATGAAAAAAGTTAAATTACTTTAGATTTTCTGAAAGAGTAAAAATGCAGTGCGGGCACATGCATTTCGCCGTGATAGAACGAACTAATTAAAACGAATTTAAGAGGAGAGAAATAGATGGATGTAAAGAGAAAGATAAAGAACGAAAGGGTCGGCGAGTGAAAGCAACGCGGAACAAACAGACGCTGTAATGAAATTTAATCCTTTGAGATTCGTTATTGGTGGATGTTTCGAGGTTTCCATCGGAAGAAAGCGTTTCTCGGCTCTCGGGACTCGGGCTGACTTTCGTCGCCATATTCCAGGTCAAATATTCATTTGCCCGTCACTCGATTATGCAGATCAACGGCTGATTGAGCGACTAATCGATGCGGACTCGATTGTTTCGAGCCGGCACGGTACTGCCGCTGCCGCCGCGCCGCGCCGCTCCTCTTGTTCGAGGAGTCGAATGTTGTTCCTCGGAACAAGGAAGAATCTTTTCTGTTGTTTCGAGGATCGGTTTTCCTGGTCGAGCTGAGCGAGTTTCAGATTGAATCGGGTCAGTGGAACACGCTTTTCGAACCCGGCTCTTCGTCGAGCTTCAATTCCACGAAATATTTATCCGCACAGAAATGATCGTTTAACTCCGTGCGCTCGGGTTGTACTAGCGATGAAGATTTCGAACAAAATCCACTAAATATGTATGTCATTAATAGACAGCGAGTTTGCTGGAATTTAACTTAAGAAATTATAAAAATCCATTTATGGAAAATAATGGAATAAATTTTTCCTTGTCTTAACCTTTTAACTGCGGAATTCAGTTTTAAAAACCCCACGGAGTGTGGAATTAAAATCAAGCAATGACGAGTATACACGTCGAACGCAGGGCAAATGGTCCTATCATAAATTTTACGAAAAACGAGGAAGAGTTACATTTTTATTTGATAAAAGATTAACAATCCATTCTTGAAAACTTGTATTGAAAAAGGTTATTGTTATTGCAATAGAGATTTCGGTTGGTTAAATTGTATTGTCAGAATAGGACATTTTCTCGTATAGCCCGTAAACATACTCGGAAAATGAAAGAACACGAGTTGCCATGCCGTAAACGGTGAACAGTAGGTGAAGCAAGTTTTTACGGTGCACCGTGTGTATAGTGTATACGTATATATCGCGGTGGGTTCGAATGCCGGGACGTCTTCAAAGCAGATCCGAGGGAATCCAACGACTCGCAGAAGCTGTTCGCGTTAGATAAAGTGATTTAAGTTCATCAGGGAACGGCTCGGGGCGCTTTTAGGCCGCCGCTTCTCACGGTCATTAAAACTTCTTAACAGGGGAGGTCGAAGGACTGGAAATGCGAATGCACACGGCCCGAAGCCCGCGGTCGAAAGCTCGGATTCGGTGAAAAGGGACGTCGAAATGGCGCGTTCGCAATTTCGAAGGAAAATCGAGACCCCGGTTAAGCGTCCCGTGGCCCCGTAGCTTTGAACCGCGAACATAGATATTCCTCGGAAAAAAAATTCTCGTAGCCACCGCTGATGGAATTCGTAGGAATCGCTTCAACCCGAATTTAATATCTCATTTTTCATTGAAGAATTAATAAAGGTATTCACACGTTGCTTGTATCACTTTAAAAAAATTGTTTTTAGCCGTCACATTCTTATTAAACGAGCCCTCCGCTCAACCCTTAAAAATGTAACAAATGAAAATTAATTCGTTTTTTCAGTACCGAAAACATATATTTAAAAAAAAAATTGTATGGATTCAAACAGGACCGTAGCTGTTACAGTGAAGCATTGAAACAATACCATTTGTGCTACAGTAATTAATTACTGTACCAACATGAATGTTCGTTCGCAGGAAAAACATTTATCCTTGGTGAAACCGACACGATTTATTCTTACCACGGAGAATATGAACATTTTCTTCTGGAGAAAAATATATACAAAATATTTCTAGAAGTATTGAATACGCGAGGTGAAATACGCGAATGTAGAAAATAAGGAAAGCTAAGTGTATAGAATTCTTAAACAATCTCATTAACCAAATAGGATTCAAAAGACAATTTCAAACTGGACAAAAATTTTTAGAAAATATAGAAGACGGAAGGGGCCAGAAATTCCGCAAAAAATTTACGTAGCCCGGAGTCCGACAAGCAAATCGGGCAGCAACAAATTCCAGGGCGAAAGCCACGATGGGATCTGTCGATAGCAGAGTTCGAGTTTCGCAAGAGTTTGTAAACCGTTTGGCGATTTTTTCGCGGCGAGCACGGCCGGTTTCGCCGAAAAACGTGGCCAAAGAGCTTTAATCGAATCTGGCCGCTTTAACAAATGGCACTCTGAAACGTAAAAGGCCGAAACATCGGTCCATCCGCGAAGGGTTCAAAGAGCTATCTCTCTCCCTCTCTCTCTCTGTGTGGCGTTCACTATTTATAGGGTTCGGCTGTGACACGTAGACGGTGCATTGTTTAATCACAGTCGATTAAGCGGCCCAAAGACCCGGCTTCCCCTTAAGGCTGGCGTCCTTAATGAATCGATTTGGACACGGGATCGTGAAACCGGCAGATTCGCTCGCGAGCCACCTGGAAACTGCGGGGTCGATCAAAGCGCACGATTCACGCCGCCATAATTAACGTAATGCACCTCCAAGGGCCAGGATCCGGCCACGTGACTCCTTTATGAGCATACACACCGTGTGAATTAGAGGGCCAATTACGACCCACCAGACGCCTGCGCCGATGTGTTCGACAACGTTTCCGCGTGATACCGACACACCGATCAACTATATTTCCTAGATCTTTCATCCTTGTGGAAGTCGTTTTTAAAAAAGGAAAAAAATTTATATCTATTGTATGCCTACATGTTCTCCAATAATTATACATCAACAAAGGAGATTAATAACATACATATTTATTAGACTCTGTTCAGAATCTCATCACGAGTCTGGCGCGATATTGTATGGCAAGGGCAAACCGAATTAAACACATGATTATTATTATTAGACAGCGGATTTTATACAATTTACGATAAAAATATAATTTCAAAAAAATAAAAAAAAATAAATTTCTATTTCACTCCAGTTCGTTGCATTATTGGATCCGTGCAACAGTTCGTGCTCGATTAGAGCACAACAGGGGGAGCACGAACTTTTTCGCTGACCTAATAATTTATGAAGAATTGGGGGTATGGGTATAGGGATCGAAATCGGTATGTCGACGTCGAACACAGTATTGGGGTACGAATAATTCGATGAGAAATTAGATCGGGGCCCCGGGATCCTTGGCTTGCGGAAGGATGCAAGCCGCGTTTCCAAGGAAAATCGATGTCACCGTTATTCCTGCCATATACGGGCTCGTCCCTCGTATAGCTGCCGGCCGGGAGTAGGTCAGAGAACGCATGAGGGAATTTTGCTGCGTCGTTTAGTGCATTCGTTCCATATCACCCGTTTCGAGCGGACTATAGCGGACTATAGCACGAACGTATAAGGGGGCCGGGGAATCTGACAAGGAACGTCTACGGCCCTGATGAAACCCGCCTGGTTTATGGAGCAGCCGAAAACGCGGCCACTTTTACCGTTTTCTTAACCGCTGCCACTCATACTTATCCATCCACAATTTATTTTGCAATGCTAAACCGATGCCTCGACGATCTTCCTTCGACGAAAATTTTTCCAACTTCGAAGAAATGCCATTCAACTCTCCTTCCTCGAGTTTGGAGAAAATTCTGGGTCTGTTTCGACCCATACTACAAAAACATTTTAATACATTTGCACAGACAATGCTTAAAGTAAATTAAGATAAATGGATAGAACGATTTTTATCGTGATTTGAGGGAGAATGCGCGACGCAGGAATTTCGCCGGTCGACTCGACGATAAATTATGCGGTGATCAAAGTGTTTGTTTCGAAGTAGAAGCGATCGGTTTGAATTGAAATCACTCGGCGCGTGTCAACCGCGGGAACAAATGTTTTCGAAATGGTATTCCCAGTCACGTTTCGAAACGTTCATTTTATTTGTCGGCGCGTCAGAGAAAAATTCCGGTGAAGAATTACGATACGAGCGAACGTGCGCGACTCGATCAAGTTAAAGCTCTGGCGTGCTGTAATCGATTTAGTTGCCTGGCTGAAGAGGAATGCACTTCTGTTTAGCGGTGGCTTTCCTTGATTAGTTTGTAAATATCCGGTTACGCGATCTAATTATTCATTCCGCGAACTGGAATTGGAGTCGGTGCTGCGCGTGTTTTCAATAAATTGTATTGGGAACTGTAACCTGGAACACATTCGTTAAGATAGTGCTTTAAGATGCATTTCAGGTCTGAACTTTAAGTATTTTACAATTTCAAGTAGCAGAAGAATATTTGAAAATATTTATTTTAAACATATAGAGAGAAGTTCGAAGGTTGAATGTACACTGTGTTTCTTCAATTTCATTTTTCGAATATGCATACGTTTACCCAGCGACATGCAAGTGCACCTTTCCATATGTTTTCGTTCATGTTATCCTAATAGAGGCACTGCTTATCCTAGCATGTTGACAAACAATGCAATATTCTATGACAATAATAGCCTGAAGGAAAATTTCAAGAGGGTAGGAGGCTACTTATGATAACAAGAAGATATCGTACGGAAATGGTTTACATTAGAAAATTAATTCAAATGAATTCAATTGAAATATCGTTTCAAATACTACTGCAATGATGAAAGCACGCGAAGGAAAAAGTGCAACATGTTTGGGTCATCCTGTGTACATGCTAAAAATTTCACAGACACCTGTTAGTATGTTAATACGAGCTGCTAATGAATAAAGATGGCGGAGATAGCAGTTTCTCACGATTTTCTTCCTCCGACTGGAATTTTCATCGCGTTTAATCGTTCGTATCTTGAACAATTACTTGAGCCACTGTATAGAGAAGTTTAACGAACGTCACAATCAAGGATCGTGGATCGCAAAAAATCTTTTCCTTCCCAACAAAACAGTTCATTTCCAGAAGTGTATGTACATATCTAAGCGCAAAGTAGGCTATTTACCATTTACCACTCGACAGACTGTTCCACCGGAGAACCGATTCGAACAATAAACAAAAACGAGGTCCTGAATGCTCCGGATTTTCACGTCGGACCGTCACGGTGCCGGTTTAAGTCTGCAGTTTCCCGTGAAAACAGGGAAGAAAGAACTCGGAACTCGGAACACGGGGCTTCATCGACTCCCTCATGGAAATAACGTTTCCGCTTTTTATTCTATTTCTCGCGTTTCGCGCTCGCGCGAGCGAGCACGCGGCCTTCGACGACTGTATTCATTTATTGGAGCCAGGCCAAGCTATTACGTTATATACAGTGAATACAGTAAATTACCGGAGCAGCTTTCCGCTGGCCGAGAGCTTTTCCAACGACGAAGTAGATTAACCTATCAGGGAGAGAGAGAGAGAGAGAGACGCGCGTGAAACGCGGATCACAGTTATTTTTCAGCTTGTCGTCGGTTCACCCTTAATCAACGAAATATTGACCGGCTCTCTGCGAAGTGTCCTCTCGATTCAGAGTGGTCCTCGATCCCGACCAGACCTACGAACATGCGAAAATAATCCTTCGTCAACGCGAATACTCGATATCCGACTGTGCTCCAAAGAAACTGCACGTTTCGGTTTCGAGTTTAACTAGCCGGCTAATTCATATTTTTTCGGTGGAACTTTAGATCTTTTTCGAACAGGAAAGGTGTAATCTAATTTGAATCTCGATACAATTTTCTTTATCATATTTTCATTGATAGGACCTTCTAGATTCGAATGTCGTTGCGTATGGAATGTCCGATTTTATAATGCAGAGTTTTGACCGAGAAATATTATCTTTAATTTTTCTTTAAGCTGGTCACTGATCCCTGATCTATAATTTTTATTTAGATTTCCAATTTTATTAGCTATTGGTATCACAAGATTGTTGTATACCTTCGCAATACAAAGATCTACGTTTCCAGTTTTTTAATTCTGTTGATCGAAACGAACCGTTAAACTTGACGTTTTAATTACGAAGATTCCACGTTTCGGCTTGTTCAATGTTGTCGATCAAAATGCTTTCGGGAAGAAACGAATGAATCAGAATCGTCGCTAACATGTAGTCAACTTAATGACTATCAGGCCGAGATAGTATCTCGTGTACGTAGCATAAATCTGTCCTTAGACTGCGATTCACGTGGCGCGAAATACGCCGGCCTGCCATAAACTATCATCGATCCAGCCTGGTGGAATTTTATTAGGCATCGGCTGCTCGGTCATCGACTTTACGAGCCCGGACAAGAAATATGTGTTTGAACGTGCGTCGATTCGTACGATGCCGGCCCTTATCGAACGCACGACACGAGATATGCCGTTTCCGGCTGCCAATATCCTGAAAACTCGATCATCCGTTTTATTCGAGGACCACCTCGCGATCTCGCTTAACCACTCTTCGAGACCTAATCGTCGTTCGGAATGATTATCTAACTTGTCAATCACCGCTAACCCGCAGGAAACTTGCTTCAAATGTTTCTAGAAGAACAAAGAAGAATCAATCAATGTTTTCTCAACTTGAATGTATACAGAAGTATAAATTCAGAAGTATAAAGCACAAAGAAGAACCAAACAATATTTTCTCAACTTGAATTTATACAGAAGTATAAATTCTACTTCACAGTTAAATCTAGGGGAGACAGGATAAAATTAGATTGCGGTGTGCTAATAAGCCGATTGTCAAAAAGGAAACGTATAAAGGGGGAATGGCGTTCGAGAAAACGGAGAAATTGTGCCACCGTGAAATCGGTCGTTCGCGGTATCGCTTTCTCCGCCCGAGAATATAATCCGACGCCCCCAACTGACGCGCGGGCCCCGCGAGAGGAAATTCTATGGCGCGCTAATCGAGCCACTTTGTTATGCAAAGCTCGTTTGCATTTTTAAAGAAGGCCTCGGCCGCAGATTCCGCGTGCACCCGCGCCAAGCGAATTGAACGCCGCGGCTTGAAATATTGAACCGTCCGCGCGCCGCGCGCAAAGTTCCCCGGTTTCGGTCGCATAGAAGTCTGATCAGTGACAAGTTACTGCCGAGAACAAAACTTGCCGATTCGGAGGAGGTACAGGAGCGTACAGATCAATCAACATGTGGGGTTCCGTGTTATAGAATTTGGAATACCGATGTTCGTAGAGATCAGTGGTTCTCTTGCTCGAGTTTACAAGATTGCCGTACGGTATAAGGAATAATCTAATATCAGGATATTTTGTTATATCGTTTTTGACTTTCTAATTTGATCGTAAAAATATTTCTTACAGTTTCAATTTCCTACAATAGACTTGGGTAATTTTTATTTTCCATAAAGTTCCACACTCTGCTAACGAGACCTGCAAGACGAGGAACGGAAATGGCCCAATCACGGAATGTATCTTTCCATTATAAGGTCTCGTTAGCCTCGATCTCGAGATTACCGATCCGAGATCGTTCCTTTGGACGAGCATCTTCGCCTCGGATGTGTTTGATCAGGCTTCGGCTGTTCAGCAGAGGGTTGTAACCCCGGTTTAACGTTCGCCATTGGTTCCGAGGGAGTCGTGCCGCGCGATCCTGTATCCGAGATAAACCATTGCCGCGGCCGTTCCGCGAAGTATTACGAGCTTTCAGTGCTTTTACGACCAGAAAAAAGATTCTAACTCCGCGGAGAATATACTTTGCACGGGGTGGGTTACTTACCCGTGACTCTGAATTCGAATCACGAAATATTCTGCTCGATCAATCAATTTTAACATCAATTTTAATTCACAAAACATAAACAAATAAGAAAAATACGAGCGTAACTGTTTTAGTAGAAAATTTCATGCTCTTTCGACCAGCAGCATTTAAAGTAAAATTTGAATTCGGGCAATATTTATTTTTTTTGCCGAGGTCTCCGCTACTTGGTATGGAAATGGTGTTTGTGTTATGCGAAATAGCGTTTCACGCTCTTTCGACCGAGGACAGTTGAATATAAAATAAAATAGCAGACTGTATTTATTATTCTCCGGCCAGGCCTCGCTTAATATGGAAATGGCGTTTGCGTACCATGGAATAGCATATTACATCGAATTTGCTTTTTCGAAAAGATGGAAAAACGGGAGTTCCGTGTGTCAAGAAGCGTCTCGGGATTCAAAGGAAAAGAAATCACGCGTGAGGGGGTTTGGTCGATGGGCCGCGTATTTACGGAACGAATATCAAACAACCCCTTTATGAATATGCAACGCCTTCCATTTCCATAGGATGCGAACGATGCCACGGGATTCGTGGATTTCCAACGGCGTTCAAGCCCAGAGAAAATCGACCCTTGGCTCCCTTCGAATAAATCCCCTGTTTTGGAAGATTCTTCGGGGTGAACGCGCGACTCCATTGAAATATCGTTCGGAGGGTGTTATGGCTCGGGGGGAAGTTCTTTTAATTAGTTACAGCAATAAATTACGACCAAACTGGCGCAAACTGGCGAAACCTTGTTGAGGATTACAAGCAGAGTTGTGCAGAATTACAATTGAATTACTTCGGGAATTATAATTACAAAGTAATTGAATTACATTGTAATTCAGTCATATTGTAATTTATAATTCAGATCTTCATTCAATTAAATTACGATGTAATTCGTAATTGCAATTGGAGTACAATTATAAAATACTTTGTAATTATATTACATTAATTACGAATTACGAGGACGAGGAATAAAAAATACGCCGCATAGACATCAAACAAGTATATGAAAGAAAAACATAAAAATATATCGCACTTCTTCAAAGTTCTGGGCTATAATTTGGAGAGCTGTATTTTAATTATACTGTATTTCAATTACACATCTGATTGAAATAATTAGTAATTGAATTAATTGAAAGGTTTGAATTATGTAATTCAGTTACGACGTAGTTGAATTACTATATAATTGAAATACAATGTAATTCAATTGCACAATTCAATTATAATGTATTTGAATTAGCACAACTCTGAAGATTTTTGACCAATCAGGTGTTATAATCTTCAAAGAATTGCGTTACCCAATTTATATGGGCGCTGAGCGATGTTAATTCTGATTTGGGGCCAGCGTGCAGCGGTGGCCGACAGAGATTCGCGACCAAGACGAGCTCGACGAGCTTTTTTTTCGCTATCCAGGAAAAACGAGAGAGAAAGAGGGAAAATGATCCCATTATCGGGCGAAATACATTGAAAGATTGCGGGCACGCGCTGCGAGAAAAAGCGGCTCGCATAAAGGGAGCAGCGGCTCGCATAGAAATGCCGCTCGGGGTATTCTGAATGGTCTCCTTGCGCGTGACAGATCACGGGAGCCACGCTTTTGTCGTTCGCGTATCAATGATGAAATATGACCGCGTTGCATCCGCTGGCCAGCTCTTTCCCTCTCGAACCCGCGAATTAGACCGGTCGCGATCTCCACGCCATTCTTCGCTTCCCGCGCAAAATACGCATTCTTGACTCTCCGATGATGTCTCCACTTTTAATTTGCACTCCCGAGATTACAAACAGGTGCTCACCCCTTCGAAAATTACTAGACGCAGGACTGCTCCGAACAATGAAGTCCATGGTTTTCAATATTTAGTAAAATCTTCAGTCTCGGATGCGATGTAATTAAAATGTAGAAATCAAATAAAATTGGAAATTTTGTTCGGGACAGTTTCCGAGGTAGTTCGGGACTCCGGATTGCCTCGGATAGAATGACTCGAGAAAATGACGCTGTCGCGCCGATGCGCGGTTCCGATGATCGGATCGATGTCGCAAGCCTTTTCAACGACGAACTTTCCGGCTCTGTTCAAAACTCGCCTATGCCCCGAGGAACTCGATCGAAAGACTTAAAAAAGGAGAAGAAAAAACGACGAAAAACATCAATTCCTCCGGCAACAAGATAGCAATCGAAACCTCAAACGGTGCCTTAATTAACCCATTAACCTGCCGATCGCCATTCAACGCGCACCGTTCCGAAATAAATCATCCCGACGAATTGCCTGGATGAATTATTTCCACGAATTCCTGATCATCGCAAATTGCTCTGCCCGCGCGTCTCGCTAGTTTTCGAACTGTTCGAAACTCTTTTCAACTACATATATACAACTCCCGCGTTCCTATACGACGAATCTTCAAGTTTCGCTGACTTCGAGACAGAAGATTTCGCGCAGTTTTCTTCAACTTCTGCTTGTGCATAGTGAAAACTCTGCCAGCTTTCAAGCCAACTCTGCCAGTATAAAAGCATTGTAATTTAAGAATTCAGTTGAGACTGCAAATTTTTAAGCGAAATAAAATTAAGAATATTTTGTACTTCTGTAAACTGTCTACTGCTTCAAACTATGATACATCTGAATGATTAACCACCGAATTGGAAATGTGTAAATGAAATTTGGCCGGTACACATCAGCAGACGCTTTCCGCGAGCCTCTGAACAAGAGAAACCTTTGTCACGATGACAAAAATAGTTTCGCATCCTGCTGGAGCGCGAGAGGCAAAAAGTTGGAGCGGTTTAGCCGCGCTCTCGAGTACATCTGAATTTAAATTTCAATTTACGCGGCCATTTGGAAGGGAAATGTCGTTTCGGGTGGGAATGATCGGGTTAAGGCAACGCCTCGGCCAACCGGTTGGAAAAGGTTCTCGCGGCGCAACACGCGACGGCGACGTGACCGTTTTCGCGCTGGCATCGGCGCAGTTATGTTTTATCTCGACTACTGGGTGCAGTTCGTTCGGGACAAGGCGAGAGAAACCTATCCTCGCGGTCGTAGACGAGATGCAACGGCCCTGCATCCGATCCACGAGGTCCCCGTCACGGAATACCTTCAGTTTATCGAAAACCATAAAACGACCGTCCTGTTTCGTTATGCATAAAGCAACGGGCTAAAACGCATTCTGGAGTGCAGCTTTTGTCGCGAAGATGAAGCATCGAATTTATGGCCGGCCATTTCCTAGCGCAAAGGGCAGCCTCATCGAGCTTTCACCGATCGGAACAGCTACGGGACTTTTTAAAGAGATTTTATTGAAGATACCAGCCGCGGAGTTTGTTTGCAAAACGTTCTCGCACTTGTAAGTTTTCGTGAGAGAGGGAACAGATAGGTAAAGAGATCTTACGATAAAAGTCAATTAATTTTTCTATAAAATATACTTGTATATTTGTATATGAATTCGTATAGAATTTTTACACAAGTAAAATATAATTGTTTTCCCCCCTTCTCGGTAGAATGGAAAAGCAGTGGATATTTGAATTGAGAAAGTCTCCGAGGCATTCGAGACGGTTTCGAAACTTCTAGCTGCTCGATTATACATTTAAATCCGGCGAATGCTGATTGCCGCGTGCTTATCCGCTTACGGAAGCTATGGATACCGCGATCGATCTTCTAATCGTCTCCATAATCCCCTACGATCGGTAATCGATTGATAAATCCGCGGCTTGCGGGCCACGTCGAGTGTCGTGGCCATTTTAATGCGAAACAATGGACCGCGGATTATCGTATTCCGTTTTTCCGCTGGAAAATATTCTAGTTGCTAGTCGGCCAACCGAGATTTTCACAAATTTTCGTCTATTTTATTTAGTACTCTGTTTAGTTATACGGAAACCAGGAAGAACATAATCTATTGTAACACGGAATCTGCTTGCAAGAGAGGACCGTCGATGAACATCTACTGAAGCATGGCACCTTTTACAACCTGAATTGACACAGTACATTTTCCAAGACAATTTTCCAAAGCGAATAATTCCAGAATCTATTACAACAATGAATACTTTCAAATACACTCGCAATAGGAAGTCTCCAACGAACATGTACCGAAGCAATATGGCAGTTCCAACCAGAATTTTCCAGAACATTTCTGCAGCCAATTTCACTGGTAGAAGAGCTCGACGAGTGCATCTCTGTGAGTCACTTTTCCTTAATATTTCTCATCTTGAACTGACAAAGGGCGTCAGTAGCAAACGTTAATTATAGCCTGGGCTCTCGTATCTAACGAACGCGTGAGCGTGCCGGCGCTGGTTCCCGTTAAAAATGGTGCGGCTGTCAATTTTCCAGGGAGCGTGCGGTTTTCTTGGCTCGCCCCGGGGATATATTAAGTTAGCGTTTCCGCGCTAGTTTCCGCGAGACTTTATAATCAAGCGGAAGTTGGTTTCCTCGAGGCCTGGTTCAATATCGGTCGACCAGGACCTTCTTTCTCGCACAATTCTTTCTGGAGGCGTGCGAGAACGAGAACCCGAAAATGTACCCGAAGAGCAAAATGGTGGATCGTTCTTGCCACCCGTTTAATTATGTCCACTCATTAGCGCATGCCTAACGGCGCCGCTTTTGTAATTCACGCGTAACGCGAACGAATTAAATTGTACGGATGGCTCGACGGTGTACACGCGTTGCGAAATGTTCCGATTGCTAACGCTCTGCTGAATAATCACTCGTGGTCGCTATTGTTCCGCTCGATGCCGGCATCCAATGTTCTCGGCATTGTCCGTATTTAATAGGTATTATTAAAAACAACAAGAAAATCGAGAAAAGAAACGAACCTCGCTGACCGTACTGCGGATTGTTTTAGGGGAATTGGAATCGCAGGAGAAATTGAGGAAAAAAGAGTTTGCTCGCCCCGGTGAGAGGGGCCGACGCGACGGAACCAAATGGAAACGTCATGAAACTTTGAAAAAACCGCTCGGAAAATCCGCGATCTATCGGCCTGGTGAATAGATGGTACTTGAACCTATGTTGGTTGCGTGGACTCCGGGTTTTTATAGTGACAGATACGATCGAAAATCTGCACGCTGAAAAATGCACGTGCGCCGCGAGTGCTCCATCCTTGGTCGGTTAAAATTGCAATTTTAAGAGATGCTATAAATGTCTTTTTGGGAAAATGGAATAATCGCTACAGTACGGCTCAATTGTTTGCCGGTTTCTATTTATTATAGAAATGTGGGGAATGAGGGTTGAAATAAAGAAAGGGAAAAATGGCGGACGTTTAGCGGGACTCGTTTTGCAGATGAGAAGAAAACATTTCGCGAACGAGCTAAAGGGGCAAATCAGATGTGCACATGGCCATCCCGGCGAGCTATGCGCGCCCGTGTAGATCAATTTCCAGCGGCGGAGTATATTTAATTGAATCGGGTCATAGCTGGGTGATAGCGCTAACACACTGCTAATTGAGCGAAACAAAGCAACGCGAGCTGAATGGGTCAGAGAGCAATTGGTCAGGATGGGGCATCGACTTCGTTAATCTTTTCTGATCCCCGTGTGTCCGATCCTCCTTTATTTTACATGGAGGACACTGCTTCCAGCATGGGGTAATTACTGTTTTGCCAATTAATTTACTTTTCTGGATATCGGCGCGCAGATGCGAGTCGACGGGGTGTGCAGATAATTAAAGAACGGTTTGTTTCACGGATTTCACTTCGATTGCTTTTTAACGACTGCTTGCTGAACTTTTTTCGAGGTTGGTTATATTTGTTAAAATGTTTTAAAAAATTTAGATAGAATGAAGTATGATAGATGAGTAAAGGAATTTTGTCTGTGCATTCTATTCTCGTTATTTTGTATCTGCACGATGAATGGTCCAGTAATAAATTATATGCAACGCTCCATTGAATTTCTCAGTGTCCGAATTATAAATTTGCAGTTGGGAGAATTATTATTTCTCATTTCAATTCATTCATTTATATGGTGTAAGAAGATTAAACTGGCACACCATATAAGTAGAATGCGTCTGAAATAATCGGACACCATTCAGAATTGAGAAGGCCTTAATCCATTAAGTACAATTGGTTAGTATTTATAAAAGAATTTATGCCAAAAATGAGAAACGCTCCCTTTTCGTTACGAGAGATCGGCAATACGTGTCACAGAATGATAAAGTAAGATCATCCAAGGTTTCGTACTTCATCTTTCCACTAATTTTTTTCAACAGGAAGTTCCAAGAGTCTACGAAGTCCCCAGTTCTCCGATCGGGTCGCGAGAACGATAAATCCCGGTGTCCCATAAAGTCGATAGTTGGCGAGGTATCGAGGGCGGAAACTGTCGTTTTATCGGCCGGCTGGAAGAGTTATTCTTCGCGGGTACAATGGCGAGGGTGGGTGTCCGTGTACGGCTAATTTCGACGATCCGACGCCTCAAAAGTCCAGCAATAATTAAACGCGGGACAAAGGGACTGCCGCGGAGACACGGCCGCCTGACTTCTGAACCGTAAGTCGCTGAGGGGACAAAGGAC
The DNA here is from genome assembly GCA_028455795.1 of Lasioglossum marginatum. NCBI lineage: Eukaryota > Metazoa > Arthropoda > Insecta > Hymenoptera > Halictidae > Lasioglossum > Lasioglossum marginatum. Next base: position 6,173,177 of record CM052264.1, on the reverse strand, counting down.
ACCCCCCGGCTCGTAATTCAATCTCCGTATTGTTCTCCGGGAGTGTCATCCCTGGCCAGGTGTCGTCTTTCAACCCCGCGAGCCACATGCCCGGACAATGCGAGCGCGATTTAGTGTTGAGGGCCGCCACGTCGCGCGGCGCACCGCGCCGTTTCGCGTTGCACGATCCTCGGCCGAATATCGCCACAGAATCGCCCTTGTCTGACAGGAATCTCCTCGGGACAATTTCCGGGAACAATTAGGCTAGTACTGGCACCGGAGGAATTGTTTTGTTTCTGGCGAGATCGCCGAACAATCGAAATTTTCTGAAGCTGCTCGAAGCGAATCTGCTTGCGACACTTACGCGGAGCAACATTTTTAGGAATCTTTTAGAGAGAAAGAATCTTTAAGTATCGCAGTACTTGTAAAATAGAAAGGAATTTTTTAAAAAGTGTTACAGTAAGGGTTTAGGAAGGGTTAAAATTTTCCAAATATTAAGCAGGGGGTAGTAGTTCAATTTTGATTCGCTCGCAACGAATAAGTTTGGACAGACTTTCGAAAAGACGAGCGGGAATAGAATGTCGACGCGGAACCCAGGAAGAGTGCTCTGGAAATATTTGATATTCGAGAAGGATCCTAGTTAAACACAACCGGCTACTCTGAAAATGGCGAAATTTCTGGGCACGATCCGACGTGTCACGCGCAACCGGCGAACTTTTTCCACAGGAAATTTCACGTCGTACAACGATGGATCTAATAAAACTCTGACATCTGTAACGGGCTGTCCGGTCGCGGTAAAAACGAAGTATATCAAAACAGTTTAATCCTGCGCTTTTAAATCCTTCCCCGACCGTCCTCGCTTCCATCCCGAACATTTTCCACCTTTTTCCGCGGAGAACCCTCTGCTGGGAACATTCGTGCAATTCCACGTTTTCAGAAGTTGATTGGCGAAAGCTGGGATCAAGAATACATTAATTTAACGTTTAATGAGTTGTCTGGGTCGAGGAATAAACATTCTCTAATTTCTCAGACACGGAATCCTCCTTCTTCATCGCGTCGTTTATTGTTCGAGTTGCTTTCAGTTTTTCTACGATGCACATTTATTTGCTTGATAAGGTATTTAGCGGACAACGATGCTGGGTGAATAAATTATCAGACTGCGTTTATTTATTCTCTGAATGACTCCAAGAAAGTATTGTAAGTAGTACAAATAATATAAGAAACATTTTTTTTATTTTCTTGATAATTTTACTATTTTTAATATTCATATGAAAGAATGAGCGAAAATTTCTTGCTTGGAGATCCCGAAGAAAAATGATCGGAACGATCCGAAGTACGTTGTAATAAAAAGGCCATAAAGAAGCTGCGCTTGGTCAAGTGAAGAAGTGGTTTTTTACATCATCGGGATCGCTGTTTGGGACAATAAATAATTTCTGGAGAAGTTCTCGCGCGAGGAAAGTGGCTCTCGTTTAAAGCCGTCTTACTTTCCGCGGATTCCGCGAAACTTTCTTCGAGAGTGCTACATCCAAGAGAGGGAAGAAAGAGAAGAGAGAGAGAGAGAGAGACAAGGATCGTCGGAGAGGCGTCTGTAACGTACAGACGATTATAAACGAACGAAAGGAACGTCCTCGATACTTCAGCACGCTCATTTTTCACGATGAAAAATGCATTTGAACCCGTTGGAAACGTTGATACGATTCACGCCTCGCGAGAGAACCGGCTGGAAAATCGAATGCGACGCGTATTACGAAATGCACGGGATCATAATCGATCATATCAATGTCCGTTCCATTTTTTTCCAATAAAATTCCCGCGTAAAACACTCGCCGTTCACGGCAATTCAAACGGGAAACGTGTGAACAAAATGAAAAGCTTTAAACGCTTTAAACAGTGATTAATCAGTCACGTTTAATAGGTTGTGTGTAAAATAAAATACGAGAGCCAGGAAAATTTTGATTACAGAATTTTATAGAATATTGCCATCTTAACGTTGACGCTGTGAAATTGTTTTCTATCGATTTTTCTCATAAATGCATGGACATAATGGAGATAATGGTTGGACGAAGTTTTACAAAGATTTGGTTTTCACTGTTAGGACGGAATCCGTTATCGGACCGCGCGATTAATCACGGTTGAACGAAGACACGGAGGTTTAGTATTCCGTGGAAGTATCGCCGTGAAGCTCGGGGTTACAATTTGCAAATCGAAGTTCGGGGCTGGCGAGCACTCGGAAATCCCGAACAAGGTGGTCTGCGGTCGTCGTGCTCGAGAAATTCACGGATAAGCTCCGATGTCCGATCCTCGGAACGTTAATCTTGTCCGTGAGTATCGACAAATTGATTTCATTCAGCACTGGAACCGCCAATGATTATTGTCTGCCTCCGCAAATAATCTCCGAGCAATTGTGCCGCCACATACATTTCTCATTCACGCTTTACTTAAAGCCGATATTTCAACCTTTTCATTTTATTGCGATCGAAACGTTACGCATACTGTGCTATCGTGGCGAACCATTTAAACAATTAATTTTCTTTGTGGAACGTTCAAAAATTGATTCGTCGTGTAAATGCACATGGATCGTTGTCGGGCACGATCGATTCGATCCGAGCGGTGTCGGGCTCTCGCTCGTCTTGCTGGTTGACGGGTTAAGCGTTTCACGAAATTAAATAAAGGCTCCATTAAACTGCATTAAACTATTTACAACAGTGAATTTCAGGCAATCGCGTGCTCTATAAACGAGTAAAATCCACAGTCTGCTCATTATTAACACGGCGAGTCGTTAACTAAATGCCCGACGAATCGTTAACGTCGCCACGCGCGCCGATAATGTAATCGCAAATCTGCACGGAATCGTTTCAGCATCGCACTCACACATGAGTGTTACATTTTCTCCGATCGCCGGGGTAGCAGCTTCAACAACGCAGGTATTATCGAAACAATAAATTTATAACGCCGTTGAAATATTGCTGAAATAAACAGGCTTTCGTAATTTCGACCGAATGAACTCCCGTTGATTTGTTCTTTGTGAAAAGCCTGGTCGCTTTGATCGCCTTTCGTCAATTACAGCGATTGCGTCGACTGCTGAATTGTTAACAAGTTTTTCCGGAAATAAACAAACCGTATTGTGGCGCTGAATATAATTATTATTATCACGTATTTAACGCGCGCGGTTTTGCGTTACGGATATTAAAAGCCGTGGATTTTTAAGCTTTCGAAAAATTGTTTTTCGCTCGATAAACATGTTTTACGTACCCCAATCGAAACAGCGGCCTCTTCGAATGTGCCACAAGTGGTTTTATGGTATTTGTAAAGTCATTACTGCGGATCTTTATCGAAAATAAAAATTGCTTGCACCGATTGCAAGTGACGGTAGCCATATGAACAGTTTATTCTCACTTTAATAATTTTAACAAGCTGAGAAAAATAGATTAGCACTCTTAAATCATTGTAACCTTTCTACTGTTTTAAATTGCACCCACTCATTTTTGCCATAAATGCATAAAATCTGCAGTCTAATCATTACATTAAATATTCGTAATACCTATTTTCAATTTTCATTCGAAGCGAAATGGGTTACCCGAAATTTGAAATATACGATCTAAGGAAAACGAATATGTACCCTCTATTTTTATTTTCCCCAAAATTTGCAGTTTATTGACATGCATTCCCACTGTTGCATCGATTCACTTTTCGGATTTGATCGTTTAGGAGGATGTCCTCGGTTTCGAATCCTCTCAACAAGTGGGTGGAAACATGATCAGACAATGGCAAGGTGGAACCGCGAAGGAGCACCCGGTGCACTCGGTGCACTCGGTCCGCGACAGACCGCAGGCTCAATTAACTGCACAATGCATCGATACGAATTGCAGCCGGGGCGTTCCGTTTGGTCGCGCGGTCGGGACATTAAGTGCCGGCAATTCCGGGCTCTTAAAAAATTTATGAAAATGCTGGCAGCGTGCAAATCACCATCGCGTCGTGTATTATATCGAGCGAACCGAGCTAGCTGTAACGCGAAATAAAATTTCCTCCATTCAATTCGTCCCCGCGGCCATTGTCTTCGCGGATCGATGCGAAAGTTCGCCGGCAGCGAGCCGCACGATTAATGCGATCTCCCTCGATCCGTACCGGCACCGGAAGTGGCAGATTAATGGATCCCGAAACCTATTTAGCAGGTTTTAAAGGTGTATCGGCCGCCATTTGTAGCCGGTTCGCTGTGTCACGCGTAACGATGCTCGACGCGATTAAAGTCAGCGCGATTATGCATTTCTGCAAGGGATTTTTAGAATGTTCTAATGGTCTATTTGACTAGAAATTTTTATAATAGTTCCATGGTTGAAATGGAGAAATATGAAATTGTATGATTTACTGTTAACACTAAACCTACCACCGCCGGTCAAATGACCGGTTTTAGGAGGGGAGTTGATTGAATACATTTTTTGATTCCGGTATATGTATCTTATAATAAACATCCCAGAAAATATAAATGAATGTATTTTGATGGTCGGTTGGTTTATTGTTAAATTCGTTTGAGTCCTTCCGGAACTCGACAGCAGCGACATGCTCAACGCTCTCGTTAAGTAAACCTGAACTGGGGGTCGGAAAATTCGGCAAAACGAAACGGGCAGACCGTGTTGCATACTGTAAAGATCGGCGGAGGATCGTCGCGCGTCAAGAAGCCCATAATTCCGGATCCACAGCGCGGCACGCCGGGATTTATTTAACTGTAAATATTCTCGTATTCGCATATGCATATATATCACTCGTCTGAGGGAATCACGAGTTACGATTCATACGCTCGAGGATATCTCGGGCGTGTAATTCACGCCGGATAACGGGGGAACGGAGAGGACGAAAAGGAAATACGAATCCGGGATTCGTCGTGTTTCATTCGCGAGCAGGTAAACCTGCTGTGTAAATCATCGTTACATATGAACAGGAAGAACTATTATAAACGTAAAACGATTAAACATCCTAGCTGGCTACACTCCATCCAAGTAAATACAATGTTTCTATTTCACAATCGTTGAAATTGTAAAGGTTCTCGTTCGATAAATTTCTTGAAATGAGCATAATATGTTGCAATTTTTATAAGGCGATACACATGCATAATTTCATTCATTCAGATGTGTCTTCAGGCAAGCTGCAATAGATGTTTCAGGAGAAATTAATTGGCTAGAAACTTGTGGTAGTTTCTTCAACATAATAGCTTATAAGTTTCGAAAAGTGCCGCGAATTTGTCTGGGAACTGCATTAGAAACTCGGCGGAGTGCGACCGTGTTAAAAGAAATGATTGAAACCGTGGCTGGCTGGCTGGCTTTTTGCGAACATTTGCCAGAGAAGGGGGAAGTTTCGCGAACGGAAGAAGTTCGCGTGGAAACGGTAATGGTAACAGATGCAGTTCGGTCCGGAAACGCGGGAACCGGTGCACGCAGGTATAAATCACGAGTGCACCGGCGGCGGCGCACGCATTACCCGCCCCCGTTGCTTTATGCATCTTGCTTTATTCAGCAGCCTGTACACCGCACCGGGGAGAACAGGATAATATCGGGGGGTCTCGATACTCTCCGCGAAAATCGAATAGCTGATACAATAGCCCGTGTCGCCGCGCTGGGGAGAGGATAGCGAAAAACCAACGCGGATAAAGGACATGAAGGGATACATAGCCACCGTAATGGTGGATAATTGCGGGCATTCGTGTAGATCAATAAATACAGAGACGAGAAACGGGTAAATATAATGCAATTTAAAGAGGAGAGCGCATTCCGTGTTCTGCACCCTCTCCTCCCCCTTCCTTCCACTGCATACAACAGTCGGTATATGCGCCGATGCATTTTGCACGAGCGCAGCATCGTCGCTGGATCTTTATGCAAATTCACGTTTTCGACAATTATTTTATGGACGGTGATGATTATTCGTAAGTCGAAGAAAGGAGGAATTTCTTGCCTCGTGCAGAAAATTCCTTCTGGAGAATATGCAGCAGCAATGCTATTCGCTTTTTGATAATATGCACGTTTTCTCGCATTGTTCAGGCTTACAGTAGACAATAATTTTAAAATACGTATACATACAGTATTTTTAAACGGTTATCTCCTGGAATATTGCTCACGAAAGAATTTTTTGTTGCGAGTCCGATTCGTCGTTATACGGCAAGGGAATATCACTTGAATTAATCAATGTTCCTTGTATAACGACGTCTTTCATTCTCTTCACCCTTCATATCACCGTCGCGCAATTAGCCGAATATTTCAGAACGCCGCGCCGCGCCGTGTATAATGTACAGAGTCCGACGAGCATCGAAGTTGAATTAATTTTCCTTCGGCGAGCGACGCGCAGCAAGGAAAGCAATTAATTTAAATAAAGTGGGTCCGAACAGTGCGGAATAATTGTGCAGAGGGTATCGCATGTTGGCAACCCTGAAAGAGGACCGCTCGAGAGTCGCGAGCCTCGGAGAGAGTCGCGGGAAATGAGTTTCAATTTCGAGAAAGTGGAGCAGATTAACTTTGAAACCCGGCGATCAGTTTTCATTTTTGAAACCTACGGGGATGAAAATGAGACGATTCAGATATCCTCAACCATTGAATTTGACAAAGCGTTAATAATCTGACCTGTATCAATTTTGAAATATTCCTCGGGGCCGATACGATGTACAGTCTCCGAGGAATTAATTCGTCTCGCCCGTCTTTTTATGTATAAAGTTTTAGTTAGATTCAGGAGGATATCGAGTAAGAATGGTAATATCGTCTTCGTAGGCACCCTGGGAGCCAAAGTCGTAGAGCTATCACGGCAGAGCTGCCGAGCAAATGGCAACGGCAGGTTATTATCCCGAAGGATTAATTTCGAGGCAGCTCGCAAGCTCCAGCCCGACGATTCTCGCCTAATTGCTACGATCCCATCTGACTAGCCGTTGGAACCGGGTTAAAACCGGACCAGCCGAGTCAACACTGTCATGGGATACCGTGGTCCGAGTCGAAGAATTTACTGCCATTTTATTCGAAAGTCGGCTTTCTCAAGCCGACGCACAGACGCATAAACGCACAGAGGAGTATTTGCCTCGAAAAGTTGGCCAAAATACGATTTTCTTAAAATCTTGCGTAAGATGAAAAATGTATAGCAACGACAATTTCAGTATTGCACTCCCCTAAAAAATTTGCAAATATACAGAAGCAGCTGACGCATCGATTGGCTAACGTTCTACTAAAAAGTACGAGCTGCTGTCGCGTCGCGTCGAAACGCAGCAGTGATCCGGTATTTTTGAGCGCCAGGGTACGGCCAGTAGTAAAAAGGATTATCGGGACACGGCAAAAAGAATAGATTCGAGGATTATTAATTGGGATGGGACGCGGGAAAAGCTCAGCGAAGAGAAACGAATCGTTTTTGCTGGACCGTTTGGTTGTCCGCGGCCATCCGACGTTTTTCTTCGGCCGGTTCATCGACGTTTCCCTTTCACGAAATTACATAGCGCCATTGAAACTCGAGCAAGAAACTGACGGGGGCCATTGGAAACAAATTCTGAGAACGCCGGGGACCATCTGGAAATTTGTCACGACCCGATTGCTCAAGATTCGAGCAAAAATGATGCTAGTCTGATTAAACGAAATTTAACCAGCTTTCGTTTTTATATTCATTCAAGCGTTACAGACTTTCGGAGACTAACGGAGCAATTTAGGTTTTCGTAATACATACATTAACCGAGTGAGAAATTCGTTCCGTTTCGCAACTAAATTGGAAGGTGTGAGGAAAATTATCGACACCATGGATTCGAATGAAAACCTGGTTTCGTTCGAATGAAAATCAAGAATTGGTAAATAACAGAAAATAACGTACAGTGGTATAAACTGTCTAAAGACATTTTGAGAAAGCGAAGTTAATTGCAAGTGTCTAGAAGTAGGACCATTAACTAAACGAATTATCCTCCTAACCTAATTACTTCAAAGAACTTAACCCGTCCCCATCTTTTATTTGATCGAGAAGGGGCGTCTCTATTATCGATTCGATCTAAGGGCGATTCAGTTGTTCGTCGAATATCAATCGATACGGATCGGACAGTGTTAAACCGAACCGAAAACGGCTCAATATTATAGCATAAGAATTTTATATTTCGTGCTACACCGCGCTTCGATATAGATATTTCTAAATCAAATAGTTCATTAACTAGCTTCGCGTATTCCCAATGGAAAGTGCAAGTGTAAATGTCAAGTGTATGTTGCCAATAAAAAAACGAACATTCAAAAGTGTCTCGTAAATCGAACAGGCCGTTCCAAATTGTATATTTCTTCGTGCACGCTGTCCTGTTAAATATTTATCCAATCAAAACAGTTAATAAAAAGGTAGTACGTACTGATCTAGTACCTCGGTGTGTTCCCAATTGACCAGTCGGAAGAGCAAACTCTGGCAAGTTCGTCGTAGGCGTCCGGATGTGTACATGACCTTCCAATCCATCGGCAAGGAAGTTTCGTTCGCACGAATCCGGTGTGTTTACTGGTTTATCGAATTTGCGAGTGTGCTCGGATTGTCGTAACATAAAAAAGAACACATATACACACACGAACGAAACGGCGCGGCGAAGTTATTGACGGTAACACGTGCGCGAAACTGCAGTCGGTCGTCGTCGTTAAACGAAGCAACATCGTAACGGTCATGCACCGGAAGTCGCCATATTGCGATCTGAACTACTGCAGCGCGGCAAATACCGGATTGATCGCAACACGTTTTATACTGGTTTTCGATTTTTTATTGGGACACCGATGTCCCCGTGTTATTTCGCTGGGATTACTTTTTTCTTTGAAAGAATGCTAATTTCTTTTTTCGAAGAGAAAAGAAAATCGTCGAAAATACTAGTTTCATACAGGTTTTCAGTTTTTAATTGGACTATCGTTATATTTTCGTCGGGAAAGAAAAACTGTACAAAACACTGGACGTTCTCTTTTTATTTCGAACAAAAAGCGTATTCTTGCGACGCGATCAAATCGTCAACCGTGAATGACCGGAAGTTGGCCAGTAACGAAACAATCGGGATATTTGAAGCCGGAAGTCGGTCAATTATATTCGGAGTACGGCGAAATTTCGTGAATACCTTTTTGATTATCTACACTCGGAAACCGTCGAACATTTCGCCAGACACTCGAAGAATTTCCGACAAAATTTGCTCCGCTGTTCCGGTAAATACAAGCATGATATCGTTTCCGTTACGGCGTATTTTACGTTCGTTTCATTATGCATGCGCGAGGGGAGTATTCCTCAACTTCCGGTTCAACGTTTATCCGCGTTTGCATCTCGTGTGTCCGTCTCGTCTTTACATTATTTTCACTTCATTCGTCAGTTTACACTCCCGCGTCGATTATTCTTGTTCGGAATGCATCTCGGAGATGCTGTTGGACGCGATCCTCTCGGGATTAATCTTGCACGTGTCTTTATACTGGGTGGTCCGTTCAAACTTCGAATTTATTTCCGAGAAACTAAAATGTCTCCGTTCTCAGACTACTTTATTCTCTGCAGCATCTGAACGCTTTAAACAAAATTACTGTTGCATTCGTGTTCGGTCGTTCTAGTGGTAAAACAGTGAAAACAATAATAGTACTAATGGTCGTCTCCCGAACGATTTTCACGATCCGATTACCATCGTGAGAACCTAATTCTCGTTCGACTAAATCCACCCTGTATGCAAGGTATCAGCTTGTCCTGCAGTCGCGTCTATCGGAAATCATAAAGTTGTATATTTGAAAGACCGCCGCAACCGTGGCTGGCACATTGAATTCTTCCACTTCCCGTATATTTCTCCCGGGCTTAGACCCTCGAATTTTCTGTAACGCAAATACGGCCGCATAAACTTGAGGATCCACAAACTCTCCACCCCCGCGTACATCCCTGTTCTCTCTCTATCCACCCGCTTGTACCGCAACCGGATGTCGAGCACTCTTCCACGGCTACTAACTCGAACGCACACGGACCACGTTCTGTCAAACTGTCAAACGCATCGATACATCCTCGAATCTTGCCCACAGTGCGGAGAAAATGGAATGTGGAACACAATTTTGTTAACTGCTAGAATGTTTTTGAGGGCATCTTTGAGTGAATCAGGGGCTGAACTTGATTATTGAAGACAATTTTCGTTTTTCTGGGAGATCATAGAACAGACATATCTGCCGATATTTTATTTTAGCCAGTCAGCGGTTGGATTTCATTTTTCAAAATGCTTCTAGTATTTGAATTATTTTAACCGGAGGGTAATGCCGGAGAGTAATGCCGGAGAGTAATACCGGAGAGTAATACAACATCCAGCAACGAGGAACTATGGAACTATACTTCCAGGCGAGCAGCCGCTCGTCAAAGAAAAATTGATGAAAAATTTTCCGAAACAATTGGTGGTCCCATAAATCCCATTGCTGCTAGCCTCCACTCGTACACTCGACCATTACGAGATATCGCGGTTCAAAGGTTTAACAGTCCGCAATTAATTACGTTTTCGCTCGTTTTTCCCTCTAACGGCTACAATAATGATTCGGGAAAGTTCTGTTCGAAGGAAGTGCGGCCGATCCCGCTGCAGTTCGAAAACTTATTTAATTTCCCGGTGTCCGAGCTCTCCGCGAATCCCGTCCGATCAGCGAACGACTTATTTTCTGCGCGGCTCTCGCGGAAATTAGTTTCCACCGTTTCCAATGGGCCGGGTATCGCCTCTCGCCGGCTTATCTTAATTTTAAAGCGAGCTCTCGAGATCCCCGACGTTTCCTCCGTTCTTTCGGTCTCTGTCTTACGGCCCGCCATCCTTCTCCTTTCTTCTTCTACGACTTCTATATGGGAATAAAACCATCCCCTGGAAGAAGGGGTTTCTTCCAAGGGGATGGTCCGTCGCGCGCGAGTGCAAGCTTTTAAAGAGCCCCGACGATCGTGGTTTGCGAAGGCGTTGTTCCGGCTCACCTAAATCTTTGCTCTATCGGATGGAAAGCCTTTCTTCTCCTCCTTTCTTCCATCCCCCGTTCTCCAGCTTTCTTTCGCGAACTTTGAGCTTGCGAGCACGCATAATTAATCCCCGGATAAACACCGATCACCTTCGGATTAGACCTTCTCACCTTGATCTTCTAGCTCACGTGTCGCAGAAGCAAATATCAAGAAGCAACAATTATGAAAATCAGACACCGTTTTTATGTTTTCGATCTAACTGCGTCTGTAGAGTGGATCCGTTAGGAATGTGTTTTTTAGTCCCGAGAAGCAGAGGAACTAGCTTCGATCAATGAGAGAGACCTAGTTTCTTCGAGTCTGAAAGAGAGAGAGAGAAGAGCTCCTTTGAAATGCGAAGCATGCGATTAATAATGTTAAAGAGCATTTTAGCAGCGGACACGTAGCCTTGGAATTTCTTTCGAAGTTATTGAAAAAGTGGTGAAGATTTTTATATATTCTTTTTATATATTATGAATGCAATTATGGATTGACAAGTTTTCCAATTATTCTTTCACCTCGGACACGGTTTTACAAAAGCGGTATAAGTGAAGCAATTAGGTCGCAGTTTTCCCACCACTTCTCAAAGTTTCTTTTTTGTTCAGCAACTCCCCCGGGTAAACTACCTTTATCGTCGAAACTTCCGAGTATAATTTTTGAATCTTAAAAGCGTTAGATTGAAAATAGAACGGGTACTTCTTCAGCCTCTACGTTGAGGATCTCTAGAAGAGCACAGTTAATCTGATTTTATTCAGTAATATGTTCCGACTTCTTGAAATAATTAAAGAAATATGGTAATTGGCTCCTATGTCTTGCAATCGATAGACAATTTTTATTTTACACAAAGAACCACAGTCTAGGCATAGTTGAAAATCTGTAAAAAATGGAGAAGCATCCTTTTTGTCCTGAATTGGAATTGCCGACAGCATCGTGAACCGTTCGGCGTGCCTAGGGTTAAAATTTCGCGTTGGTTGAGCTAATGAGTAGGTTTTGTGCAATTCCGGGATGCGATCCGTGTTGGAATTGCTCCCGTTTCGAACCCTTGAACGCGTTCCCGAGGCATCGTCGGGATAAAAACGAGATATCTGTTGACACGCGTCCCTATCCTTCTGTTTATCAGCAGCTGATCAAACACGCGATCAATTGGGAACACAGCTAAGTACCGGTCGAGGGAGATAGCGATAGAACAGGGGAGAGAGATTGTTCGAGAGGGAAAGAGAGAGCGAGAGAGATAGAGTTCGTGAAGCGAGTCGATGACCGAAGCTCGGAGAGCAATCCTGTGGACCGATCGATCAACGTCCGACAATCGTCGCATATTTACGCGCCCAAATTATAGGACTCTGGAAACCTGCGTCAAATTAACTTTTTCCGGTTTACCGGGACGAGTCGACGCGACGTGTCCTGTTTGCTCGCGACACAGATCTCCACCCTTTCGCACCGGCTAATTATTAGGCTACATATTTCTGATAAAAAAAATAAGAGAAATGGAGAAATGTTCCTTAAGACTTGTATAATAATTTAATTTAATTTTTTTGTAAGGAAAAATTGCTAAGCGGGAGAAGTAAGAGCGCGAGACACGTGGGGAATTATTAAACGGCCTGAAGGGCAAAGCGATTAATTGATCGTTGTCTCTCCTCCTCTTTGGTCCAGCTGTGATATTTTCGATGGATTATAGCGCGGAGCGGACGGTTTCGCGCGTCGGCCAGAGAATTTCCATCTGTTTACGAAACGTTCGATCACTGATCCGCAAACAAGATGCAGATCACGTCGTTGTCAACGACCCGGGCCCGGCCCATAGCCCGTTAATTCCTCTAGGCCACCTTGATTGCCACTGCCGTTCGATCCGAAGCTCGGAAACCGGGCGTTCGTATTATTATCGGACGTCTACGAGCCGGAGAAAGCAAATATTCCACGAATCCCCAAATATTCCATTGCCCTCGCCGTGTGTTTGATTACGTATACCGACGTTCGTCATCACTAGAATGACGCAACCTCCGACCACGTTTGCTCGACGCCCGACAATTTCTGCTCGGTACACCGAGTCTCGGTTTGCTCGAAAGAATCCTCTCGTTTGCTATAGCAGCCACAAGGAATTCCAGATGCTTCGTCGGTCTATCTGCTTTTGTTCGGCGCGTTGACTGGTCCGTTGACAATGCACAAACATCAACTATCACATTTTTTCCAAACATCTTCTACGTTAAAAACGGCAAGTTTTCGCATAGAACTAAACTGAGCAGAAAACAAACTGTTGTTAAACGCAGCTTTGCTCGTTGTCGGAAACAATGCGATTCTAGGGGAGGGAGAATTCCGCGAAATTTCGGCGGGTATTGCACGGGTTTTCGCAGATATAAAATCCTCGGTGCCGCTTTCTCTTCCTTCGATCCTCTGAAATTCCCAGTGAAATACAACAATCGCAGTCCCTGTCGAATCCCCGGGCCGTTCAGCATTCGCGTTAAACCGATTCGAACGTGGCTATTCGTCCCGCTTCCTCGGAGCTTATCAATCTTGGACGCAAAAGCTTGCCGGGGACTAGAAATTCATCTCTCTGCTGCAAAAACGGGCAACACTCTGCTCCTGTCCCCTGTTCGCCATTCTGTCCACCATTCTGTTCGCGTCGAACGAGATTCCAGAGTAACGAGACGTCCGGCGAGCTGTTACGGTGGGACCGAAGTGCCATTTTCACGCACGATACATCGATTTATCGATCTTTCAATCCTCTCTAAACGGTCCAGAATCTTCCTCGGTGTCCGAAATACAACATTTCCTGCGATAAACATTTTTTATCTTATCCTGAAACGTGACAAATGGTAAAAGGGTACGAAGTACCATTTTTCTTTTTACAAAAGATGCTTGATGAAGTTTATTATGGTTAAATTTGATTAAATTCTGATGGAAGTACGTTCACTAGGTTGGAGTCTCGGACTGGATAAAGTTCATTTGGTCGATTCGTTTCGGGCTTGGATTTTTGAGTATGGCAGTTCGGTCCAACGTGACGGCGACGTCGCGACGCTGCGCCGCGCCGTGCCGTTCCACGGAAATTGGTTGTTTCGAATCGAATTCGAGTGCGAGAACTTATCGAGTGCTTCTCTCTGCTCGCTCGATCCTTTTTCTTCTTTTTTCCTTGTTCACGTCGGAAGAGGACGTAGGGACGTGACGTCCTTCTGATCGGGGCGAAACTATCGTACGCGATCACGTCGTTTGTTCCGAGTTGAATCGTTTACCAAAGACGAGCGAGCGCTCGATCTCGTTCGAAATTTGATTCGGGAGCTCGTAAACTGAAACTCCTGGCGAACTTCGTCGTTTCGTAAACAGCTTAACGACGCAAATACATTATTCTTGACGCGAGAACCTATCCCTACTCACCTGTTAATTAACGGTGGCACGCTGATCGTGGATTTCACGCGTTTCTCGCAGAAATGGACGTAAAAAATTAAACGAAACGTGATACAGTAAAAATAAAGGGAGAATTGTAGAGCATCGTCTTAGTTTCTATTTTTCGTGAGACGAACATTGTTAGTACTACTAAATTATTTATTAAAGAAGTTATCAATTATAGATTTTCAAACATGGTAGCCAATGCATTGAATAAGTGTGTCGAGCCACTTCTTTCCGATGAAAAACTCAGAATCCGAAGCCCTGAACCAGTACATACATATCCATTTTTGCGATATCTCATGCATAAAATTTCCGTATCCTTTCAACTGCGGCACCGCATTTACATATAACTACATATATGAATAAATAAATACAGCAACAGCTGCGGCCCAGCAAAACCAAGTGTGGCCGGGGGTTAACAAAATGTCGTCGATTTCAACGAAAAAGTTTTTTATTTGTACGATCGAGCCTCGGGCAAATTCACCGGGCCACCACATGCATAGAGTGGTTGTACGTGAAAAAAATTGTTGTCACATTTTTCCATCCGAAGCTTCATTTTCGAGAAAATCGAGTTTTTGAAAGTGCGGCGAATATGCGTGCTATTAGAGAGAAAACTTTTCGCGCATCTGATCATGGTAAACCAATTCTACTTCCTGCGAACCCGCCTCCGTACGGCGGAGCCTGGGTCCATTTTGACCCGGTATATGAAAATCATCATTCAATTAGTTTCTGTCTGGGAAGCTTCGGAAGGGAAATTCTTAAAAAGAAATATAAAGAATTTTCTTATTCTTTTTCCTCGAAAATTCCCGAGTCGTACTCGGTCAAAGTCGCAATTCTTCTCTCGGGCAAGGCGTTTCTCTCGACGGTTGGCCCAGAAAGTGCTACGAAATAATAAATTGAAACGGGGAGGCAATGCTTGATGAAATTTGTCCTCGACGGCAGAGTCGGATGGCGCGGGAGGAAACGGAGGGAGCAACAGTAAATGGGAAACGACTGGCCTAGGCTGTAATCGAGAACGGTTTACAGCGGCCAGATTGTACGTCGAGGGAAAATGAGACTCGTTTCGGAGAAACAGTTTTCCCAGCCAGTTTTTAACGCCCGCCTGCTCGGTACTGTTTTCGCGCGATCCGATCCAAAAAAGTTTCCAACTTATGGAGATCTTGCTGATCATTTATCGAATGGTGTCGAATTTTATTTTAATTTAATTTCATTCCAATTGCAAAATTAATTTGCAAGGTAAAAATTCCCAGGTGTCACTCTTTCGCGCGCGCGTACAGGAGTTTGCAAAACTCACAAAAGAACTTATTTTTGTGGGGAGGTCGTTCCCGATTGACAATATCGAGAGAAACAGACTTTTAGATGGAGTCTGCGACTGTGTAACAAATGTAATTTGATTTGTTCTAATATGAATAGTAAAGAAAAGAGATTTGAATTGTAGCTGGTTCACGTTGCTCGAAATAGTCGCATAAAAATGTAAATCGGAAGGAATAAAATCCGCCGGTTTAATGATGCCACGCTTAATGGTCACATCACAATGTGATGACTGACAATAGGCAGAACTTGTTCTCTCAAGAAAGGCAGAAAGAGGAGAATGAAGATAAAGATGTAGAAGACGTTGAAAAGGGAAAATGATGGACGTTGAGACGGGTAGTATGGAAATTGTAGATACGAAGATGATGAAGATAGGGAGATAGCAATAAGCAAGTAAAAGAGAATAAGGAAGAAATGAATTGCGACATGAAACGTCAGTGAGCCGAGTGGAAAATCGGGTTCATTTCTTTTCATAGTCGACAGTCTCGGGGAAAATGAGACTATGGTTGATGACCTACAATCAGGTGTCTTGTTAGGCGTAAAATATTCTTTGAAATGTTACGTCCCCGTTACGTGAAATATTTATATTTATTAAACAATTGTCTGAAATTATTCGGGTCTTCCGTATATATGTATACGGAAATTTGTTGCAAACAATGCTGATAGCCTCATGCATTATAGGATGTGATGGGATAAAACTTGATCTTTTAATATTCATGCAAAATGAGGTTTACTCATGCAAAGCTGATTGCAAGTTTGAATTTTTCATGCGTTATCTCTGTTCCGCAATGGTGTCGTTCTTAAAATCCAGAAATTGTCACTGCGTTCCTACTGAAAAAGGAATTAAAATTGTATGCAATGCTGACGATTGGATATTTTCAATCCGACAGCCTCAATATTCGCACGGTTTCATTCCGAGGCTATGGAAATCGCAGCGCCATAAAAATATGAATGCAGAACCGATAAAAAAGCAAAATGAATTTCCACGATCGACTTTGTAAATTTTTGGTTTTGCAGAGAAAAATCCGCAGCGTAGTTTGTCGACACCCGGTACAGAGATTGTATCGACACAGTGACTTCTGAAGCGAATCGTTTCGGAGTTTCGAGGATTCGTCGGCAAAGGGTCGGTAATTGCTCGGAATCGATCCTAAACCCGGCATTGTTCAGTTGTTATCTCTCGGACCATTGTGCATTCGTCGCTCGGCGATAATGAGCGACCGTTTCTGGGAACAATACGGCAACAGTGTGTTTCTATCTAGGCGTGGGTGCAGGATAATCTGTCGCGTTTGACGTTCAAGATACCACGATCGAGCGGACGCACGGACGTACGGACGTATACCGGTGACAGGGACGAGCTAATTAGCGATCTCCGGGAAGGACGAGGCGAGCGCGTGTCGCTGCCGGATGAAGCACAGTGCATGATGCACACTGCACGCTGCACATTTCAATGCGCGCCGCTCCAAT
The DNA here is from genome assembly GCA_028455795.1 of Lasioglossum marginatum. NCBI lineage: Eukaryota > Metazoa > Arthropoda > Insecta > Hymenoptera > Halictidae > Lasioglossum > Lasioglossum marginatum. The sequence goes on along the minus strand of CM052264.1, from coordinate 6,156,116 downwards.
TAACTGCCGGACCCGGTGCGTGGGGTTAATTGGCCGCCGATGATCGATAGCGTTTTAAAACTGGGCCGATGCGTGTCTTCCAACCAATCTACCCTCGTCACAAGAAATAGACTGCCCATCTTTTTTTTATTATCAACCCTGGAATTATTAGATCGAGTTCTTTCTTATTTTATGCATTTGCGATAAAACTCGGCAGGTGTAATTCAAAATCGAGTTCGCTGTTAAAGAATCAGATAAAATTCCTCGGAATTTCTATGAATCAAGGTGTCGTATGTTTCCGCGATCGGAACGGTGCAGCATGTTTTTTTTTGTTTGTAAATAGACACTGTCGACGCTCGATTTTCCGTTTTCCTCTCGTTTGCCAGGAAAAACATCGTTTGCGTAACAATCACCGATGAAAGGCGACTAAAATGGCGGGCGGGGGTGAGGGGCGAGAGGCAGAGACTGTTCATCGACGCGTGTTCGGCCGATCCGATGGAACGAAACTTTTAATTAGAAATGAATCGTGCACAGACCGATAAATAGTACGAGTATCGTAGTCTGCTTCTCTCTCTCTTGTTAGGCAAATGATATCGGAAATATTGGTCCAAACGATGTAGAAGCCAAATGTGCACACGTGGAGAATGAATATATAAGTATATCGTAAACTGATTAGTTATAAAACGCGTAGAACCGTGCCATCCAGAGCGAGACTCCCTGTGTCTCGGGTTTAATTAAAATGAATCCGCATGCCGCAATCGACCGTTTATTTACTAATTAATACGGCCCTGACGGTACCTGTCAACGTGTCGCGTCACTGCCCTGCGAACACCGAAAATCATGCTAGTCGGAGGACATCCGCGGGATTTTTCAAGTGAAGTACGTCACAGGAAGTTGAAGCGTGCGAACGCAGAAGGAATTTTTATTCAGCGGTTTTTACTTCCATTCGGTTATTTAATGTAATTCTAGCCGACTAACGTGCGACACGGAGTACCGTGCCGTTCTCTCTTTAAAAAAAAATATTTTATGTTACAGAAGGTCGAATGGATTGCAAAAGTTACATTTGGTATCGAATTTATGTGTTGGGAACGTTTTTGCGAAAGAGTGGTTATTTGGCGATTACCGAACTTGAACCGTGTTGTTAAGTTATTATTTTGTAGAAAATAGTAGGAACTTGAGAATGTTTGTATTCTAGATACAATGTAAACTGTTAACGAGTTAAAATGATATTCGTAATTTGCTAATATTTTACAATGTTTAAGCGCAAGCACGGCAGAAGAAAATCAGACAAAAGCGAAACAATTCGTTCGGAAATACCTGTGCAACAATGTGATCGATAAAATACACATATACATTTAAATAACATGGTAAATAGGTAAAAATTACACAATTGACAAGTTGAAAATTTCGGAAAAAATAGAAAGAGCGATACAGCAACCCGGCTCCGAGTAAACTTGCTATTGGACTGCTGTGTCATTGTTTTGATGGGTAAAAAGATCGATTTCGAGTCCGATTGGTCCGAGCAAACCATGGTTGGATGCAGCGAGCAGGTGAATCAGTGCTGTTCCACTTTCTTTCCTCGCTCAGCGTACATCAGTAAGATTCACCTCTGAAAATTGAACGGACCGCGCGCACCTGCGGACTCATACATATTCAACCGAAATGTGGAGAGCCAGCTTCGCAGCCCTGTATCCCTCTCTCTGTCTCTCTCTCTCTCTCTTTCTCTCTCTCTCTCTTACTTTCTGTATTCGTCGCGACGAGTTGCCCTAGAGGTGGCGAATTAACAAGGGTCGAAATCGGATGCGGAGCTGCTCGACAATTGCACGACTTAAGTAAAGTTTCGGTTTGGGTTTCCTCGTTTAGACATCCTTGCTTTTGAGACTCGAGTACTTGCGACGCCCTTAAGTCGAACATCAAGGTGACTTCGACGACGCTTTCGCTATTGCGTCCTTTTCCTTACACCGGAGTTGTCTTACGCAACATGACTACGTGCTAGAATCGCATTTTGGGAACATAGACGTCTTATTAATTTAACCCCTTGCGCTCGGAGCTATTTTAACTGGGGAATTAAAAACAGTTCTTCCGATCTAAAATATTTCTATTCCCTATGATTTTTAAAATTTTATGGATATGAAATATTGGTATAATATCTCATACAATACCTAAATGTTTAGTAATTGATTAGATACCGATAAAATTTAATAATGTAAACAATATTTTGAATAATGGTACAGCAATTTAGCAAAGGGTTAATAATAAATTTTGATAAATTTGATTAATGTTTCGAACATTTTCGATTTTGCATGAACATCTGTAACTTAGCTGTCTGTCGGAGAAGTCTGACTATAATTTTTCGAGCGAGTGCATAATCGATTAACGGAAATGGTTAACGACAAATGGCTCCCAGCTCGTCGATGATGGTTTACACAGTGTTCCCTGATTGAGGGATTCGATTTTCCGTCGATCACCGTGTCCGAAAGTTTTAATTTCTGTTTTAACGCGGGACTGGCTTCGCCCGCCAATCAAATTCGCTCGGCCGTCGCGCCGGCAAGTTTTTCGAAGTTTCGGGAAAACTCGAGAGATGCCCGTTCGAGAATTGGGCCGTGATGTGCATTATCGGATTAATTCGGCCTCGTCAAGTTTCGCTTCGGCGACGTCCACGGCCAACTTTTTCCCGGCTTCGCGTGCGAAATTGAATCATCGTCGAGAAAAGAGCTGGAAATCGCTGCCTGTTAGCACTATACTTCACCGTTCCACCTCGTGAAACTTCGCTGTGAAACAGAAGTGTCCACGAGATCATTCTAACAAATCTGCGGGGACTGTCTGTGTGTGTTCCAAGATTCCACTAACTGAATCATTTTACAATGAACGAATCTGCACGTTCGATTCAGCATTATTTAAATAGGATAAAGAAGAAATGTGCCTAGTGTTATTTTTATTCAAAGACGATAGCAAAACGCGTAAGTGGAGCGAAGATTCCGCATCTTTTTATTTTTCATTTAGCAAAGGGCTTACTGGGGTCCTCTTGATGCCAAATCGTAAATCGTATCCTCTTGTCTCGTAAAGCATGCCTGCTATCTCTTCTTGGCGATTTCCCTCGAAATAACAGTTTATGACGAGCCATCTCTCAAAGATAATTTATTGTCGCTGTCGCGTCGCTCTTATCGTTACGCTTTTGCAAACTTTACGTTGGTAATTTGGAAATATCCTGCGTTAAAATTTCATATTCATATTTCACAGTAGCTGACGCAAAATCAATTGGCACATTTCGACGGGAGAGGAATCACGATCGAAGAACGACAGTCTGAAATCGACTCGAGCCGAAAGCAAAACAAAACCTGCCTCGAACAAACCGTATAAAACGCGTGGGACAATAACGATTTCGACAGACACCCGGCCCGAAACGATCCTTCCGTTCGGCAGTTGTGAAATTTCGGGACAAAGCCGACCAATTTTCACTATAATTCGTCTGTTTTGGACAGGATGCGGGAATAATGCCGAAGTATCGCTCTATGCGCGAAATGCACCCGGTTCCCAGCGTATTAAGCACGCCGCGTTTCATCCGCACAATTAACCATAGAATATTTCGATAATACATCGAGCCTCGGCGTAGGTCGAAGGGGGCATCAAACATTTAACATGAAATTCGATTCGACGTTTCCCGATCGCCGGGGAATCCAGGTCACCGGCTAATGCACTTAGGCGAGCGCGGCGCGATTGCGAGAGTTGCAACCGAAGCGAAGGTGGAGAGGACCTTCTTCGGTTGCATCGGACATCGCGGGATCATCTTCTAGCTTGTCCGATACCCGGAGAAATTGATAAAATCGCCGTCTGTTTTTAAGCCAGGGACGCAAGATGCTCCGGACAGTTAGACGTCGTTAAAAGGAGCTTATCGGGCTCGGGCTCGGGCTCGACCGGAAGCGAACGATGTCATCGGAAGATGTCTGCAGACGATCGAGAAAAGAGTCGAAGACGCGCGTTACCATGGATCAGGTTGCTTTATCTATAGGAGGCCAACCGATCGAAACCTTACCCTCTTTCACGCCGGTCTTAATATTATCCTTTCTGCATCCGCCGTTTTTACTTGTTACGAATTAACGCGTTGTATATAAACACTGAAAAAGAACCATTATATCTATCCGTTCTAAATGAACAGATGAATAGAAACTCTTCAATAGAATCAATATTTCCACTCGTCATAAATGAACGAATAAATATAATAAAAACTCTTTCATAGAACCACTATTTCTATTCATCGTTAAAACTCTTTAATCGAAACAATATTCCCATTCAATCAAAATGAACAAATAATTAGAAACACTTTCAATATTTCCATTCCAATCATGCGAACAGCTAAATGCTTCGACCCAGAATCAACATTCTTAAAAATACTGTCGATTCTTTCAATTCGAGATATATAAATTGAAAAACATCCCCCATCACGAATTTGGTCGGCTTTAAAGGGAATTTTCGATTGGAATTTCGCGTCAGGATCAGAGTTTGCGGGGGAATAAACATCAGCGCATCGAAAACGGATCCGGATTGGACGAGGGTGCACACGGGTGCATTGAGCGCATCGCGTCAAGTTCACGCGACAGACCAGCCCGAAACTGTTGTACGGACAAGTTTAAATGGTTCTGGCCCGTAAATGTCGGTCGACCGCGGAATCACCGTTCGTTGAATTAATGCAGAGGACAGTTTGAAGGAACGTTTCCGGCCCTCGGTTTCGTAGGCTGCTCTCGACACCGATTCTCCTCGTTAAACGCCGTTTCTTTTTCTATCCATCGTTTTCGCACGCCCCGCACGGCCGTTCGTTAAATATTTGCACGGTTTTGTTATCGCTGGAGGCCGACCCTGCAAATTATTCCGCGCGAAGCTGCCTGATGGACCGAGAGAAATCGGACACAAGCGGATTCTTTGTTAAACGTCATTCTGTCCACGAAGTTCACTGGATATTGTTTTCACGCGATCGAGCTCGATCCCAGTTTTCCAGGGTTTTTTCACAGCAATTTTCAGCGCTCCCGTTAAACACGGTAAAAATATTAACACCAGGTTGACGAAGCCCTAAAAGTGACTATTTCACATTACTTTATAAAAATGACAAAAATGTCCCTATCCAAATTTTTAATATACATACATTCATTAATTATATATTAATATATGATATTAATATTAATCACATCACATACGGACATTAAATATATTTCTCATACTGTGCTTCAAATCATTTGATTAATTGTGTTTATGCAATCGACGCAGAACATTTTCATTTTGCATAAAGATATGTCAGTTTAGTCGGAAGCAACAAACACATTACTATAAATAATGGCGGACGTGTGATCGATTGACGCGCAATTATTGTTTATTCAATTTGCAAATGAAGTGGATTTGTGCAAATGGTTGTTGCTTTCGTGATATTTCGTGATCGATCGACTTTTTACAATAAATTCGACAATTTTAGCTAACCAACATTTATCAACATATCGAATTATCAGTTGGAAATATCGAAACGTATGCCTCGCAATTTCTCCAGCAAGTTTAATCGATCTCCAAGCGTGTGTAGAGGATTTCCAGCGAAAGCATCCGAATAATTTCGTCGATTGTCATGTGAAAGAGTATCGCGGAGTGAAGTGAAGTCATAAAATCGGTCAAGAATCGCTTGGAAAGCCAGCGCGACGCGATGGGAAGCTCGGTTCCGTCGTATTCGCGTGGAACGCGCGTTAACACCGACGCGACGCGACAACGCACTATAAGGTCGACCGAGACACGGCTTTCAATGGTGGTGTATTATTGATTTCCCGGAGAGAAAGAGAGAGAGAGAGAGAGACCTATCGCCTATCTAACCAGTCGGCTTTCACGGTTCTCTCCGTTTCAACCAGTGAAAAGCTTCGACTGTTGTTGCACGTGCTGCTACAAACACCGCGGGCACGTTTTACCATTTATTATTAGGTTGTTGCATAAGCTTCGCTCTCCATTTCGTTCCTGTAAACACACTACCAGCGAGTTGCGCGATCGAACTGCATCTATGGAACCTGATTTGCATTCAGGGATGCATAAAATATATATTTATATATATATATATATATATGTGTCATTTCGACTGATTTGCAGCGAATGGCCCATTTTACTTCGAATCGCAGCGCCAATTTTATCGGCAGCTTTTATCTTCGACACTGCGATGATAAAACGTTCCATTCGGTGTAAAGAGACTCTCGAATTGCACGACAGATATGTGTGCGTTTGATCGACGAAACTGCAGATCTTTCGGCGAAATCAATATTTTTTACGACTGCAATTTTTCTGTTCGAATTTTCGCAATTTCTGCGAAATAAGAATTTTCTGTATAAATTGCGAGTCAGGAGCCATATATTGTGGCGACAAGAAAAGCAAACAAGAGAGGAAACGCGTCATGGGGCTACTGGAACAATTTCGTTCATAATATTGTTCGTTCGAATTCGTTTTCGTTCGATCGCGATCTCGGCAGATCGTTTGAGCAGATGCGCCAGTAATCGAATAGCTTATTAATGTTTCTTATCATCGGATTATCACTTAGGGAAGTAACTCGATCAGCGGATCGGGACGTCCTAGAATGGAAGAGAATCGTGTGCATTTTCAATTCTCTTCGAGGCGTGATGTGAAGCTGGAACTCGGAGGTAATCGAGGGCGAAAAATCGATTCGGAGGCAGCGTGTCTGCGAGAGTCGAAGATCCCGGGTATTGCATCGGGATTCCTGGTAGTAATGCTTATTCTTATTTGGCGCGCGAGATTCCGCGTACAATGAAGAAAATTTCGCACCACCGCCCACCGCCTCGGCAAATTCAGAAAAAGGGACTCGATTGCGCGGCGGAATCGATGCGCGGATAATACCGGAGCAATAATGTCGATGAAGTAACGGGATGGGATGTGACACCGATAAACTTACAGCCTGTAGCAAGAGAATTTAATAACATCACGAAAACTGCTGGAACCCCTGAGAGAATCAAATTTGATTTCATCTAAAAAGAAGAAACTCGTGATGAGATGACTCGTTAAAATACGGCAAGGGGTTAACAGGACGTCAATCTTGATTTCCAGATGATTTGCAGGTAAATACAGATACCTCTTTGCCAACCGGGATTGATAGATTTGTCAGGAGATACCGAGCTATTGATCCAACCGTACCGGTACGCCTATTGAACAGACTCTGTTCCGAAGATATTTTCCTGAAAGCCACAATTTAATAACATTGCTCCACGGAACAGACTCGAACAAGTAAGTTGATTGGAAGATGCTTCTGTTCTTCTTCAAATAATTCTTCCGCATTACATAATATATATATATATATATATATATATATATATATATCGACTTGGGAATCGGATTACCTTTGCGATTGAAGACCGAATGCCAAATGTACAATATCGTCGGATACTGGAGAGTTAGAGCTCCGGATGTCTTCTATTTTTGTCTTCATCTCGTAAAGCCAGAAATAAAGGTGAATTCGATTTCAATTTCTTTACGTGATCGAATTGAATTCCAGCTTAAATGGGCATCCCATTTTTCAGAGCTTAAAAACCGCTTGCACCGTATACACAGGCTCCCGCCGATAATTATTAACGATCGGTATCAGTTTCGACGGTTGCAGTTAGTATGCAAACGATTATCGTTATTGGAATATTTGCGAGAGACAGCCGAGAGGATTTCGATTGCCAGTTTCTTCCCTCGGTCTCGCTCCGCACAGCTGACTCTCAGCGATTCCGATTTATATTTGCTCGTAACATCAATTCGTTCGGTTATCTTCAGTATCTTCGTTTCATTTATTAAAGTTTGATGGAATCGAAATCATGTTTTAAAATGAATTTCGATTCGATGTCGTACGATTAATTTTCACGAATTTACAACCGTTCGAAAATCAGATATTTATCGTTCAAACACGTTCTCGAGGCACTGTACACTCAATTGTTTATGCAGTAGAATAAAACATAAAACACTGGACATGGGTCCGGCTACATCGTCGTCCGATTCGTATTTACGAAATTCATCAGCAGTTCAAATAGTAGTTTTTCGAAAACCGGAGGAGCGTTCAAATAATTTTCGGAGCCACGGTTTTACGAATTGTTTATACAGTAACGCAGTGGAGTTGACTTATTTGTTCAGGTGCTAATAACAAAGCAGGAATTTGGAACATTTACCGAATCTCACGAATAGGGTAAACGGTGCACGTTCCCTTCGAATCTTCGGTATTCCGATACACTGTCGGACAATTTACGAAACAGTCGCAACAGATTCCGAGGCAAACCACGTGCAAAATAGAAAAACACGGAGGGTAGATCCGGAGGAAAGAGGGTGGAGTCTCGGATAGAGGGATATAGAAATAGACTAATATAGAGGGATACAGACTAATATTGAGGGATAGAGTAATACAGAGTGATAGAGTAATATAGAGGGATATAGGAATACAATAATATAGTGATAGAGAGATATAGGAATAGAGAGGATGTAGGGATATAAGGATAGAAGGATAGGTGATGTAGGAATATAGAGACAGTGGAACAAAGGAATAGAGAAATAGAGAGATAGAAAGCACATGGTTTTCTCGCGGTCCAGTTTGCTGTCCGACACTCTCAAACCTCCATCGCATCGTTGCGTTGTGGGGATGGGTCGGACAGGGACGAAAGATAACGATGATGCGCTTTGTTTGCTGCTCACAGTCCTCGCTCGCCCTCCAGGAATGTTTTCATACGGAATCAGACGTGGCCTCAGCAGGCACGATTACACGATCGTGTCCTGCTCCTACCGGTACGCTGTGGCTCAAGAGTACACGCTCATTTTCCTAATTACGTTTACCTAAACGTACCAAACATACTCCGACAATTACTAAAATAATAAAGATCTCTTCATGGTGAATGCATCCTCTTTCGAATGTACTTTTAACGGGGGAACAGCTTTCCGGGAATTGCATAAGCTTATGCAGTCTGTTGCGTTCGAGACGTTTTTAGCATATGTATGATTTTTGCGAAACTTCCCGAATGACTTATGGTGTTCGCCGCGCGAGTTAAAGAATGCGACGACGACGGTGCATAGGAGACCGTGAACCGGCTTACATGCAACTGGCTTTGTTGGATGCGTGTGCATGCGGGGGAGATTGCAGGCCTGCTTTGAGCTGAACCTGAAGGGAGAGGAGGATCTTCTAGGGTGTGCGAAGAGAGAGAGAAAGGGGGGTGGGTTTCTTTTTCGCTTTTTGTTTGAAGGGCCTCGCTTCCTTTTCAAGAGCTGATGCGGACGATGATCGTGGGGATGTTTTTTCTTCTCGTCGAGGACCTCCTCGAACGAAATGACTTCATTATAAAGAGTTAATTGGCAATTTAAAGCCGGCGTTGTGTAATGTTTAACCGACACTCCAGAACCGTTCGTTCGATAGAAATTCAACGCCGAACGTCAGCGCTAAGAGTCGCTGGCATTCTTCGGAAGTTCTTCCAGAATGACTTATAATTATAATGGTTACAGATCTCCACCTTTTTTGTGCAATTGTTCGTTCGCCGAAAGACACTTTCTACAGGTGTTGCAAATGTTAAATTTCGGTTTGACTTTCATCTTCGGAGTTGAAGGTCATTTGAAGGTCATGTCTCGGTACATATTTGAATGTATCTTTTTTTTACGAGGGGGTCACGCATAAGTGAGACACCTACACCTGTATATTGAAAATAATTCTGACAATTCAAGACAGGCCGCGTAACATTGTTGACGGTAATGTTTGCGCGTTTAATTCGCCCAGCAAAATCCCGAATGAATCCGCGATGATTATCAGAGAATCAGTACTATGGTTTCAGCGAGCGCCGTCTAGTTGCGAATCCTTTTTCATCGAGCATCCGGCGTTCATTTCGCCCGTGGCGCAACCGTCGAGGTCGAGTATTAGGGTAGTCTGCCTTGACGCGGCAAAAGATGCTAGTTGACAGAGTCTGCAGACTTCCGATCGCGGCTGGATAGAACCTGATCGCCCATGGGGGCTGGATAATCCTGCTAGATTGAATCCAGCTGGCGTCGAACGAACACCGTCGCACAATTTCCCCGGAAACGCAAGCGAAATTCCTATCTCTCTGTTAGTCGTACCGTATTCGTTGCTGCCAGACAGTTCCTATCTCGGGAACTTCCTAATTCATAGGATTTGATTATGGCATTGTCTTTCATATGTAATGTAACAGTGATAAAAAGATGAATACAAACTTTTTCGATGTATCTTTGTGTCTACAAAATGATAAACTTTATATAGCTTAATAGTTCCCTAAATTAGACGAAACTTCGCCAGTTGATTTAGAATGTGATTTCAGGCAGTTATAATGTCTTATAAACACACTCTTGGATGTTCATATGGAAGGCTCAGAAGCTCGGCGTATGTCCACGAGCAGGAACAATGAGATAATTAACCCTTTCCCGCACAGTCATTAATTTCTTCGGACGAAGTACGACTGCGTTCGAAGGAGAGAAATACATTTCTCATGCATAGATCTTTATCATCTTAATAATAGTAATAATAACCGCAGGCGAGTGTAATCAACGTTCAGGATATTCGTTGAACCGCGTAAACAGAGTGATTAAGACGCACCCACAGCTTCGCTCGAGCTTATGCCGAGGTAATTTGTCTTCTCTGTTAACAAGTTCATTTTTCAAGTACCCGAACTCTAAAGTACACACTCGTTAGCGTTTACATGAACTCCGAGGACTCTTTTATTGGACCGAAACTTCCGATGCCGGGAAGTCTCTTGACCTTGTTGCGCAATATTTTCGTTAAAGATTTACGAGCTTTCACAGCGAACCTCTTCTTCACAAGTCTTTAGGGGTTCGTTTATAGTTCAAGATTAGGTTGAAGACAAATTGTACGAAGCTCGTTCTTGTAGATTATCATTCTTAAAAAAGTTCTTATCGGAAGAAATGATTTTTTCAAATAAATGATTAAATTTCGATTTTGAAATAAAGATTGTAAGTTCAGATCAAATTTTTAGGATTCAGAATAAAAAATAATTTTCACATCTGAGAAGACATTAAAATAAATCGTTGAGTCAACGGGATTGTAAGTAAAGATCAGGTTCGTACAATTTAGAATAAAAACGAATAGCTTTCATGTTTGAAAAGGCATTAAATAAATCGGTTCGTGAGATTGCAAATTCTTATGAAAGACCGAGCAGTTCCGCGTTGAAAAAATCATTGAATAATTCATAAAATGGTTGAGACAGTAAACTGGTAGCTAGGAAGAACAAACGGTTTATAGTTGAAACAATCAGAATGTCGAGTTATGATCGTCGACAGGTTCGCGCGGGAGCCATTCGGCGCGCGATGTTCGTGCTTTCAGGGCGAATGTTTCGATTAAGCAGTGTTTTAACGGCAAATTTATGGTGTCCATGTTTTTGCAGCCGTTACGGCGAATCCTCCTTTCCGCGGTGCGTCGGTAAAGTTGAGATATATAGGTAGAACGCCGCCGGCGAATACAAATCCGTCGTTTGTTTCCAGCCTCTGGCTTCTTATAGCGGAACTTCGGTGTACGGTCGCGACCGTGTAACCGTATCGAGTTTACGAACAGAGTCCGGTCATCGGCTCTAACCCCGGAAACCATAGATCCTCGGAAATAAAGATTATCTGTCTCGGGAAATCGTACATGATAGTTCAGTTAACGGTTCGAAACTCTGCGCCACACGATTCTCCACTGTAGCAATTTCCTTTTCGACCGAGATCCATATCCTAGAGTAAGAAAATCTAGTTGAAAGTGTGGAACATAATTTTTTCGTTCGATCTCCTGTTTTCGAGAAAAATGTCATTGTTGAGCACACGTGCGCTTAGGTTGTTCTGTCTACAATAATATGTACAGAATGTGGAATAAAATTTTTGTTTTTGAATTTCTGTGTTTATCAACTGCACGTGGACTTGAGTAGCTTTGAATTGCACAATCAAGTGAAATACTCGATAGGAGGTTATTTCGCAGGAAAAACAGGTACGGAGTATCCAATACAATATTTCCACCCGCACTTCGTTTTCGAGAAAATAATGTTTGAATATTTATCAAGTGCGCTCGATAAATATTCAAACCTGATTTTTCGGAGAACGGATGCTCCAGGAAATAATGTTTACCCTACATATTTTTTCTCATATTTGCATATAGAATGATCCTCTCGTTGATTGATTTATTTATGATTGAGTCGAAGGTTTGTTAATGATTTTTGACGTCTCATTATCAAAGAGATCGGATTCGATCCGCGCGTTGTTGGAATTTAGCCGAATGCGAGTATACTTCATGGATCTTTAAATTGGATTTTCCTCAATTCGTGGCTTCAAACGAGGAAATTCTATTCTACAGTTTTTCGCGAGTAGAATAACCTCCTGTTGATTATACCATCTTGGGAGCTGGCCAAATGCATTCGAGACATTTTCGAATATGCTTTCCTCGACTTCAGAACCCCGAACGAATAAATGTATTCCACGATTCTGATTTATTTTCGCTTGTAGAATCACCACCGTTGAAAAGGGAGAATCATATTCTCAATTTTTATGAATATACGAAAATGTGTTATAAACGCACAAAGATGTACAACCAATTTATAATTATATTACTCCCAGTTCAGACGGAAGCGGAAGAAATCACAATGTTATAGATCGCAGCGATTTCCCGCTGACTTTTTTCTCGAACCGATGAATCCCATAAGCGGTGAAATATTTCCACGTATAATACATCCCAGACTAGATTTCGCGGGGGCAGAGATCTATGGAAATGAACTCCGAGAGTTCGAGATCTACAGAAATGAAATTCACGCGTTAGAAGTTCATGGAAATGCGACGTGTACGAGTTTCGGATCCTCTAAGGTAAATCGTACCGTCTACAAATCCACGAAAACGAGTTCCGGCGGCCATAGATCCTCGCAGACGCGACTTAAATGTTGAAAATCTTAGTTGAACCGTGGTGAAAGCGGTCCAATCACATCTGGAGATCGTTCGAGGAGCACGTAAATTCGCGTTGATACGATTTAGACGTTGAAAGTGTTAATTGAACCATCACGGGAACGACTCGATCGTTCCAGGAGATCCATGCTGATACGATTTAAACGTTGGAAATCTTAATCGAACCATAATGAAAGAGATTGCAGATTTTGGTTGAGGGGAAAACTTACCCTCTCATAGAGACGAAACGTGTGTGGCTCGCGATGCAGTAGAAATTGGACAGGCCTGGTCTAGCATAAACGATCATAGATTGACAATTTCAATCGAAACGTTGAAAATCATAATATTATAACGAGATATAATATTACAACAAGGTTCGCACAAGAACGTAAATCCATGCGTGATTCGATTTACCCGCGTTCGATGAGCATCGATAATGAATTCTACGCGCGGCCATTTGAATAATTGCAATTCGCTGACCGGAAATCTTGGTCGAGTTCGAAGCCGGATCCGCCGACAGCTCGCCTGATTTACATCTCTGTTTATTTCTTGTAGCATCCGCGCCCGGACGCGTTGTCCCCCAATTAGCAGCGTCACAGATCGATCATGCTGTGCATGCAACGGGGAGACACGTTTCGCCCGATGCACGCTGCATACCAATGCAATATCCGTGTGCCCGCAAGAATTCTCGACGAAACTTGGCATCGCCCGCGATCAAACCCGCGGTTTTGCCAGCTCTGCTGCTTTTTCTAGCGGCTCGAGAGAGATTAGGGTAAACGTGACGCGAACTACTCCAGTTTCCCACCGACATTGAATCATTCGATGCGCTCAGACGTTTAGGATAAGGCTCGCGAGTTGCGAAAAAGTTCTGCGCCACTTTCTTTTTATGAATATGAACGACTTATTATTTATAGACGACACAATTTCAATAAAGCAGTTAGACGAACAATTACAATCAAGCACCGCATGATTTTTCCTGCAAAAATGAGTGGGAATTGTGCAGAACGAAATTTCTACCTATGGAGATCGCTTTCCGAGGAAATCGAGTTTCAAAACTCGAGCACATGCGCGTTAGTATTTATAAGGGAAATTGGAGAATCATGTACAGATGCGTACATGATTCCTATTCAATGCCACGCGTACTCCACGAGTTTTTAAACCCGATCTCCTCGAAATGTCTCGAATGGAAAATTTTTATTCCACTCTTTCCCTCCATCTTTAGAAGAAAAGAAAATTGCTATTACTGGACTGCGGAAATAAAAATTGTCTGCAAAAATAGAATAATAGAAATAAAAAAATTAATTATCTTTCTAACATTTCACATTTTCTCTTTCCAGGTGAGAACCGGATCAGGATGCCTCTCGTCACGGACGATCTATGGATCGAGAGCACGGGATTGCCGGACCTCGACCGGGTTAAATAAAAAAAATCCTCGAGCCACCGATTGATAATCGCAGGATAGAGATCGAGGAGGAGGCGGGCAATCGGCCAGTGGATCACAGTGAAATGCACGATTTGCCGTGAAAATGTTGATCGACGATCGCGGCAGCGGTATGGGGTGGACCTCGGCCAGTGCTCGCGGGGGTTGGTCCACCCCCGGCGGTGGATGCAGAAATTCCGCGATGAGCTTCGGGGGTAGCGTGCCCTCGCTGCACCCGGCAGGCTCGATAAGATCGCTGCGATCCCAGCATTCTATGCAGGTAATAAAAACCGTTGGCTCGTCTCATTTCGCCCCGGGAACACCCATCCCCATTTTCACCCCCGCTCCCGCACCCGCCACCCTCGACTCACCCTTCCGGGAAAGGCTATTAGGACCGGAAAACATCCACCCCCGCTTTAATCCGCTCCGACTTCGTGGACGAACTTGCACTTTTTCCGTAACCCTGCATCGATCTTGCAAAATTGGGGATTTCTAATTGCTTCTGAATCCTGGTATTGGTTGTTCAGCTGCTGTTTTTAATTGTCGCTGAGAGCGTGGAAGTTAGGGCACCCATCCCTGCTCCATTCTTGCAGGTTTTCATTTAACAAGTATTTTAGAAGATTTCTTTAATATTCGATTTTGTTGAAATTTTAATGTGACGCAGTAGATGGCAAATTAGGGTGGGTTTATGGCATCATTTTATATTTGTTATGTTTTTACTTTTAGTAATTGGTTGGGACGAAAATTGAAAGAATATAAGGGTGTTGTGAACCGAAATGCGTAATTAGCTCGGCTACGTATTAACGGCACGAGATATGCATTGTATGGGGTAATGAACGCGGCACAAAATGGCCGATGGAGACACTAATTTTCCAGGATGGTTGATTACGAGGCCATAGAATCAGCTCCTACCGGATACCGCGTACGGCAATTCGAACATGGCTCGACCTCCATTGTACACGTGCAGCATTTCCGAACAGCATGGCGGAACGCAACGTGCTGTGCGTTGACAAAATTTTAGGGCTCTGGTTGTGAATTGTTCATTAATCGACGTTAATCAATCGAAATATTAATCAGGAACGAAATACACAAAAATAGAAACTAGTGTCTTGCAATATAGTACACGTTGTGTATTAATTTGTATATTGAAACAATCTAATTAGTATTCGAAGGATGGTCTATTCATCGCAGTATAATACATTTCTAACGAACTAATTGGCAGACATCATCGATGAAATTGCTCCATAATTGGAATGTTTGAATAATTACTCAATTGTTCGTATAGTTATATCCTACACCAGGAAAAGGTTACGAACCATCGATGCGTCGGGTTCAACGAAAAAGAAATCAATGTTACCGAGATTCAATTCTAGATCGTGAAATCGATGTTCGTTCGCAGTCACCATTCACCTTGAGGGGAGGGCAATCATTAATCAGGCCTGCGAGAATTACTCCTAGTATTTCCCCTAATCGGTATTCCATTCGCAGCACTTTCACCCCGTCGCGCATCGGTAAATCCAACGGCGTTTAATTTCCAGAGTGTCGGACCATTTAACTTTGCCACGAGTGCGTTCCGATCTCTTCGATCAAAATTTCGCCCTAATAAATGTTCACCTTCTTATAAAGTTAAAAACAAGTATTAAAGAATAGCTTCAGATTTCTCTAGAAAACATTAATATCTAAAATAAAGTAATAGATTATTTATTGCTTTGTTCCCAAGAATTGATCTCCAATTTTTATTCTCTCTAAAAACGACAGGAAACATTCGGAAAATAATACTGAAGCAACAATATTGGAAAATAATAATTTTAAATGAAGATAGAAATTTAACGAATTCAGTGTGAACTATTAAAATTTAACGATGCTGAAGTTTTAATGAGCTAGAAAGTTTTGAGCAAGTATATGTATGTCAGAACAGTTTGTTTAGCTTTCCCGGATCTCACGAACTGTGAGTAGCCATCATCGTGTCACCGAAATTATTTTCCAGCTGCGACACTAGGATCGTGTCGCTCATATGTGCGTGACGCGACAGTCACAAAGTGTTAAGGACTATGAAGGCGCGTTGTAGACCCTTCTGTCTCCAAACGGCGTTCCTGTTCCCTTGGCAGAACTATTACACTGTCATCGTAAACTTTCATTCCCTTTTTATTAAAACATTCTTGAACCCTGTTTCTCACGCTTGGAACATACAATATCTCCTCGCTAAAAAGTATTACGGAGGAGCACACACGTTGGCCTTACAATAAGGATCAAAATATTGTTGTAAACGTGCAATGAATTTTTGACCCTCCGACATTCCGTTTAATTAATTTTTATTTTTCATTTATTTTACACCAGAAGAGATTTCCAGCCAGAAGGCCCATACAGGCCAAAGACCCAACAAAACAGGTTTCTCGTTGATTCCTCGACTCGCTGACAACAGCCCGAATGTTTACCTTTCGTGTTCGTAAAAATTCGTGAGCACAGCTATAACATAAACGAAAACGTGCACGAGGGTCCAATAACGAGAGCTTTCGTAACAGCACTATAAAAAATGTCATAGTCTGAAGCACCCCTTTAAGTAGACCTAAGACCGGGATTTCCGAGGAGGGGTGGATGTAATTACTTCTTTCAAGTTTCATATCTCGCGAGAAACGTTTCGAGGCGGGGTCGATGGTTCGCCGGGCTCTGTGTTGGTGCATTTCAGGACTCTGTTTTTCCCAGGGCGTGCCGGAGACACCGCGAAGATGCATGCACTGC
Source organism: Lasioglossum marginatum (assembly GCA_028455795.1). Lineage (NCBI taxonomy): Eukaryota > Metazoa > Arthropoda > Insecta > Hymenoptera > Halictidae > Lasioglossum > Lasioglossum marginatum. Next base: position 6,139,075 of record CM052264.1, on the reverse strand, counting down.
CACCCGGTACACGTGCCGAGCACCCCGAGCAATTACGTGCCCCACCCCATGCAGTACTACACGCCGAGCCACTGCCGCGAGCCCCGGAACACCGTCTACACCCCCCATCGGGGCAGCTCTTATCACGGCGGTGAGTTACGCTCATTTTTCAATTAGTATAAATCAGCCCCCGCCGTTTCACCCCGCCCCCCCTCCCCTCCCTTGGAAAATGAGAGATCCGCCGGACTCGTGAGAACGAAGAAAAATCGGCAGTCGGCCGGGCGCGTCTTCGTAAGGGGTAGTTTACGATCCCTGAAAAGAATGGAGCTTCATCCACCCTCGTAAATCATTTCGGCCACTCGATGGAAATTTTCAAGCTGCCGAACGGAAAATATCTGCGTTTTTCCATTTTCAAAATGCATACGTGTTTGTGAAATTATATTGTTTGTTAAAAGATAAGTGTACAATACTTGAAAAATTTTTGAAATTTTCTATCCGTCAACGTAGAATGAAAAGCAGAAAGTGGAGCGCGAGTAACTGAAGGTTAAACAACCCTCCTTAAAAGATGTGGCAAAGGCTAGATTTTTTCCGGGGGTTCGTTTCGAGTGGTTCAAGAGCGGACGTGGCCATTTAATTTAAGTTGTAAGACAACGGGATGTTTTGCATTTCATTCGATCCGTCGTCGGAGGACATCTTTCAGCCAGATTACGGAACTTTTCTCGTAAAGCCGCGTGGCAACAATAACCCTGCCACCCTTTCGGTCTCCGCAGTAAACTTCCCCATAATCTTGGGTACCCCTGTTTTCGTTCTCGCGGTGTTGTTCGCTAAGTGACTAGTCTAATCCGCTTCTGCCAAGTTTCGCCTCCCTCTTGGTTCAATATTCAGAAGGGGTCCCCCACCCCCGGCGGCTGTATGAGAGAACAACTGCGTCGAATTACAAATATACCAACCCCTTTGTCTTGAGTAAACGTCCTGCGACAATACGACGAACGTCCTCGCTAACCTTCTTTCTCATTGTCACCGTGCTCATTATTATTTCATTGGATACGTTCTGACGCAGAGCTGATAACGCTGTTACCGCTGTGTGACACATCGAAAGCACAGAAATTTATTTTTCAGACACGTTTAGACATTTTTACGAATATTCACCTTGTTGATAAATCATCAATTGAAAGAGGAATTGCAAATAACTTGAAGAATTTAAATGAAATTAGCTTATATGAAAATTAGTAAACATCAGCAAAAACAAGTATAACGAACGTTTATTTCGGACAGCGTGAAAAAAACCTGTTTCATCAACGTTCAATCCCGCTGCAATGTTTTCCGGAGACCCGGGTCGGTTTCTTCACGATCGAAAAACCTGATGGATGAGTTTATGCAGCCGCCTAATAGAAAACGCCGGGTTTTTCTATGCGGGAGGTACGGTTGTTGGTTGATCGTTTAGGGCGGTCCCATCGACAGACAATACGCCCGGTCGAGTAGAATTGATTTCCGTTCTTCCGTCTTCGGGCCGCAGCCCAATTTATTAAGTCCGTTCTTTGTCGACAAGGAAGAAAGGAAACAGGCTTGAATGGCGGCCGGCTCGCTGAAAAGAAGCCAGCTCACGTCTTTGTATTGTTTAAAAAGAGCCGCACCGTGGTCCAGCAGTGAAAATACCAAGAACCACGAAACGAAAGCTTGCTAGCACCTCGCAGCATATGTTACGCGAATTAATTGCAAAGTCTTGCGCTGACAAACATTTTTCGACAATGGAGTGACCGAACTTCTCGTCAAGGTGCACTAAATTGTATTAAACTTAGCACAGTCGAGGAACCTCTTGATTGAGACGAGGAAAATGCAATTTACACGGTGGCCAACGCGTTAATTGATGCCAAAGTTCTGCTATTACAAAATTGTTCGTTCGAGGCTGCAGCTAAGCTTGCCTGTCAGGTATACGAGACTCTACAGAGTGTTCCAAAAAGTACTACCTTAAAGGAGGAGTCCTGAAAAAATATCAATATTCGCTAGAAAATTTTCTAGAAAGATCAATATTTAACTCGAAGAATTACGTATGAAAATATAATATATGAGAAAGATTTGTACGTAAGAATTTGGACCTATCCGAAGCATCGATTTTTCAATGGTCGATTATTTCTCAAAATAAAATGATACACAGTCGGATAAGTGAAATACAGGTTCTAGAGAGATTATTTGAATAGATCCTCCAGTAATCCTCCAAGATAAGAATGATGTCTAGTTAGAGAAGAGTGTGGACAGTATATCGAGCTCATTCCGACCCACTCGAACTCTCTCCAACACTCTCTAAACCGTCTCCATCGACGGTTAGGTAATTTTAACCAGACCCCCGTCTCCCCTTGAACTATCAATAATCGGAGCTCGATCCGCGCGTTCTTTATTCCTTAAACCCAGTGTTTGGCTAGGAGAAAGCTTCGATCCGCTCTAACTCGCTCGGACCGCTTCGGTCCATAATGGTCCGCTCCAGCTATTTGTACTTTCAATGTTGTTCCCGTAATAGCTCGCAGTTTTCGATAATTGGAGCTTGATCTACATTCTTTGTGCTCTAAATCGAATCGCTTGCGGCCGCTCTTAATCACTCTTGTTACATGCGACGCGAGATTTTGTCCGGCAATGACTCCATAAAAATTCTATAAAATCAGGATAATTTGTTTAACTCTTTTGTCTTGCATTTTGAAAATCCGACCCAAAAGGGGGTACATCGAGTACACTGTGAATATGCATGGAATATAACGTAGAAATTCATGATTTAAATCTGAGCAAATGACGCCATCATTCTTTTTGCTGGACAAAAAATCGGCTTGAACGAACTAATGACCGTGCCTGAAACGGTCGCACAGCACGCGAGATATTTCGACCGAATCAAATATCAAAGCCAGTCGAGACCGGGACACGACGCGCGACGGTGTCTCGAGTTCTTCGGGATCGTTCAACCGCGACGTGATAAATGGGAGAACAATGAGGAGAAAAATTCCGACGAGACCCGAACGGAGCAGAAAGTAGTTCACTGGTTCAGTGATTCAGAAGTGGATCGCGGGTGTTCGCGGAAGTCTGTCCCGTGTTCGAGGAAAAATCAGCGTCGGATGTCATCAACAGCTTCTCGCTGACTCCGAGAAGATTAGAACGTGCTCGACCGCGACATGCTCGAACAAATGCTACTCTTTCTCTCTCTCTCTCTCTCACTCTCATCCTCTCTCTTTCTGTTGGATCAACGTTCCCGGGGAACGTAATTCCACATAGCCCGGCGGCTAATAGGTCATCCCATAAATTCTGTCGTTTATCCCACTTGGCGTATACCGGGTGCGTGAAAATTTAAGCGGTGGTTCCCCATGACGATGTAAGACGAAATTGAAGAATAACAAAATTGCGATCTCGGCTTAATCTTTCAGTTATCGACGATTCATAGTCCGCTGAAATGCGGCAATCCGATCAACAGAGGTGTACGGCACGTTGCCGCATTTTAGGCGGACTTTTAATTGTTGATAACTACGAGACGAAACTGAAATCGTATAGTTTTTAAAAAATGATCAACCCACATTCGAAACTACAGGCATTCCATAGAATCGTGCAGCAGACAGAAACATGGCCGAGTTCTTTCCTAAAAAGAGTACACAAAATTAGTCGAGTGACGTCGCGCTTATCGCGCGATCCCCGGTCGACGAAAAAAATCGAGCATTCCGCCCGTTGCCAGTACGGACAATCTCCGCCGACAAAAGCTGCCGCGTTCCGATGGAAAACAGAAAAAAGAAAATATGTGTCACGAGGAGCGACGGGGTCGTATATCTCGCGACGGAACAGAGAAAACTCAACAAGTTGCCCTCTGCAAACAGGCGAGAGAGAAAATTAACGAAACGCCGCTTGTCCGTCGCCGTCGAACAGTAAAAATAGCTCGATGGTCGCTATCGATCGTTCCAGCGACTTATTACAACCATTCTGTCACGAATTATGTCTCGTAAAGCTTCGTTAATGATTGTTTGAAACTTTGCTTAATTTTTTTCCAACGGAAACACCGTTTGATCGTCGTAGGTCTGTCCAGTCTGTGTAATTTCGGCGAGCGTCGTACAAACTCGACGAGGGACGGTCGCAAATAAATTCCGTTTGCAGATAAATATAGTGCAACGACACTTTAGTTACGCAAACTGGTTCTTTCAGAGACGGTGTCGTGTTTTCGCTCTGTCCGGGGATCGATTCCGAGTTGGTTCGCGGCGTTACTCCTCTCGTTTCTATATATTATGTAGATGACCGGGCTTGCACGCAATTCCCGACGAAATATCCGGCCGAACCGGCAAACTTTTGTGTTTCTTGCTCGATTTGTAGAGCCCCCTCCACGCCACCCGGCCACACCCGGACCCGGGAAAATTCGTTTCGACGAACTAGGCAGCCTTTTCCCCACGGGTTTTCAATGTTCGCGATTTCGCTCTCGATACAGCTCCGTGATAATCGTGCTATTCGCTCTCCGAGGAATATTTCCAGCTCGCTTCACGGAATGGCTACCGAGTAGGTTATCAGACGATTTTAACACCTTTTAAAATTCCTGTCCAACTTACACATAAATGCAATTACATTTTAGAATCACAGATTTATTAGCCCTCGTACAGGCCTCAGAAATAAAATTTTTCACCCATTTTGGCTTTACGCTTCGAATCAACAAATTGTGTATCGTCTATTATATAAGGTACCACGTACCTCGAAAAACAGGAACTTTTTCGCGGATCGGCCGGGGCTAATTAGCGAAAGAGAAATATTCTTAATTACCCGGAGGCAGCCGGGAAGAGATAAGCGGATAGGTCGGCCAAAACTAGACCGCCTAGTGAAAAATGGATCGCTAAAATGGCGACCCTGCGTCAGAAGGGGACGCTGGAGAAATGGCCGACCTTCATGACCGGCGAAATTACCGTGAAAAGAAATTATGAGGCTTTTTTTCGGCAGCGGTGCGGCCGTGCTCTAATGTTGCGCCCTAAATTGTCCAGCTCGTGTAAACTGGACGGCGACATTGTCCAGTTTTTCACAGGTGAAGAAAACTGCCACCGAACTGTTTTTCTTCCATCGATTTTCTTGTCGTGTACTAAAATTGTCCACCGATGAAAACTTACCTCTCGTTATTCCGCAGGAGAAATGATATCGTATAAAGGTTCACATTCATTTCCTTGATGGAGCGAGGATTATCTTGTTACAGCTTTCCTTGTTGGTCAAAGCTGCTGGTTAATTGAATATTCAAAATTGTAGTTTCTCTTCTGTTTAATTGAAAGGATTAAGCCGGATCAGTGGATTTGTAAAGACTGCATTCGGTGTAAATGTTTCTACGAAGTTACCGCGGAATCCGAGTTTGCCCGGTGCCCGTGAAATTGGCGAAATAATTGGCCAACTTTGACGAATTAGAATATTTGAGACAGAGTCGGTGAAATACTTAATCCAATTGTGTATAATAGAAACAATGAGCGCGCCAGCGTCAAGTCGTACTAATTGTTAAATTAATGAAAATGAAGCACCGTTCCAGTGCTTGAAATTATTCTCTTATTCAATTCATGTAAACATTACAATCTCACCACTCTAACTGCCGAAATAAGATTCTCCATGCGTGTATTAGATTAACAAAACAGTGATTTTCTTTTAGTAAGCAACCCAAGGAAATTTTTCAAACGAGCGTCATGATAGAATTTATATCACAAGATAACAATTCTTAAAGCAAAGTCCAAAGTGACCATTCATCACAGTGGAAATGTTGCAGAACTGGAAAAATAGGTTTTGGGAGCCGCGAGGTGCCAAAAACCGGTGTCCGAATTCGATGAAAGACAAATTTCGCGGCAGAAGTTTGCATTTCGAAATTACCACTTCCGCGGCCTGCTTGGTAATTAACCGACAGGGTAAAGAAATATTTAGTGGCCTCGTGCCTAACACTCGTGCCCTGGTACGAAATTAAAAATGCACGTCGCGTCACTCCGTATTTTCCGGGTTGGCGTCGCGCCGCTTTGATGCACAAGGTCTCTGTTCCCCACCTTCTTTTAATTTCACGTTCCTCTCCCATTCTCTCGCCCTCTCTCTCTCTTTTTTCTCGCGAAACGTGACGCGCCTCGGCGCCAGGTTAAAAAACTGTTTCGCGCACCTGAAAAATGGATGTTCGTACAAATTTCGCGGCCCCACGATGGAAAAAGTTGCGAGCTGCAATTTATTGGCAAGTGTGATGAAAAACTGCTGACTTTTTTATGGGCCCTTTAATGTATTGAGAGAGCCAGCTCTCGTGAAACCGAGGATTTTTCGCGGAACTGCATGCTGCCAGCTTCAAACGAACCTTTCTTTTTCCAGGCTTTATTGAATTTCTGTGACAATTGTTGATTGTTCTTCAATTCACGCTATGTCGACTTCTATTTGTTTCGCTAAATGGTCCTCGGGTCCAACAATTTCGATTATTTCGCTTCTGTTCGTTCGTGGTGCAGATATTTAAATAAAATATTCCGCGTTGAGTTTTAAATCTTGCTAAATTGTCTGTGGAACTGGTTATCTAATCGAAATAAAAATGTTCTGCAGTGTCAAATTAATTTTAAACATCACGCCGACTTATTAAAGTGATCAGAAGAGGAAATACAGTGTTATTAAACGATTTGGAGCGATATTATTTCGCATAAACACTCGAACGATTGAGAAATACCGGAGCTTCCGCACGCGGCAAATGAATATTGTGGGGCGTCGAATTAGAGAGGTGATTAAGTCCACTCGAAGGGAAATTTCTCTTGCCACGTTTTGCGAAAATAGAATTTCCTATTAGCGTTCGGGGAACGTTAGAGATTTCCATTGTCAGCATTATAAAGCTGTTCGGCGACCCTCGACCGTCGGCTTGCTCTAGCTACTTTTGCTATAGAAAAGATGGTTGAAGTCTGGGGCGTAAGGATTTTCTAAAGCCACCAAAAATGTCAGAGAACAGCTCTCGAGAGTCATCGACCCGTGTCCTCGAGCCCTCGACCACCGGTAGAATCTCGACCCCCCACCGATGGTGACTGGCATCACCTTTTCATGAGCACTTTTATCTAACCCTCTGGACTCTCTTCTTTTTCCTCTTCATTTCTCTCAACTCGTTTCATCCCCCGTCTGTAGCACGCGCACGGTGGCTGGCAGCGTTGCCAGCTGGTGTGCTGCTGCTTCTGCTGCTCGACAAGACGGGGGTAAAAGTCCGTCAAGAAAAGATGGTGTGTCTCTGAATCGACGTCGTCACATACGGCCGAGGTGTGTCTCCTCCACCCTTTTTATATGTCGGGCAGGTGTGAATTATTCATTCGCGCCGGGGACTGCGTAAAACGTGAGTAACACCTCCTCTCCGGAAAAAAGTAAGATGTTGCTTAGTATGCTCTTGCGTCGAATCAACCCCTAAAACTCACTTCAGAAACCGTCTCGAAATTGTTGCCTGGTGCCAAACTGTTCTAGGCAATAATCTGCTCTGATCTATGAAGATATTATTTATTCTACGTTGATGTTCTTTCCAGCCTGACTGGGAAGTTGGAACGTTGTTGTTGGGCTCTTCCATTTAGGTTTTATCAAAATCAAACTAGTGAAACGTAAGTTTCTTTTATGCAAATTCCAGACACAAATTGATTGGGAGGTGTAACACCAGAATGAAAGGCAATTTGATTATTATATATATAATTGTTGTTACGAGTGGTTGCTGTTACTATTTTCTGCTGTTTCATGTTCCTCTGGCTTTTCATAGAATAAGAACGTTTTTTATCAGACATATAGAATGAGAACGTTTTTTATCGGACTCATAGAATGAGGACGTTTTTTATCAGACACATACAATGAAAAATCTTTTACAGATAGTGGAATAGGTCGATTAGTGTACCGGCATGATTATATACCCGAATAATTGACAGGCAAAGGAGTTCGGTGAACGGATGATCAGACAAGCGGTACATCGAGTAAATACGTTATAGGAGGGCAGCGAGCGAGACAATGTACAAGATGTCGACTTCTCCGTACAGTTTTTCACCATTAACGTCTCAATATCGTGGGCAAAGTCTGAGGTTCACCCTTAATAACGCTGACTCGCGGTAAACAGGATTTATGACTATCGCAGGCCTTAATCGCGGCGCAAAACAGAGACCGCGACGTAAATTCATTGATCGCGTCTGTTACCGTTCGCCCCACCGGCGTAATTAAGTTCCGCAAATATATCGGCGAATTACGCAAAAACAGGCGTACGTAATCCCAGGTTTAATCCGCGGCGGTGCTTCTGATTTGCATTCACCCGGGGACTGGAGTGGGGATCGACAAACACTGTTTTGCGCATTGTTTCGCAAACATTGACTGTGGCTTTTGTCTTTTTAGAAGCTACTTTTTTCAAATAATCATTTTTGGTTTGTCCGATTTTATTTCAGACCCGAGGATGCGCTACGTGGATTCCGAGGGAAGTATACCGGACAACAATAATTGGATGGTCGGCAATAATTTGTGGACGTTCCCGCGGTGCGTGCCAACCTATCCTCGTGCTGGTAAGTACAAGGCGAGCCGAGCGCAATTAAAATAGTCTTTAGAATATAAAAAAGCAATCGCCTCATTCTGACGCCGATTTTCAATTCTCCGTCCTTCTGAAGGGCTCATTTTGAAAGGAAAACTCCCAGGAACATGATCATATCTAAAAAATTATTTTACAATAGCCCAATCCTTTTTGAATAGAACAAAAAAATATATAGCTCAATTGGACAAACAGTTCCTGAGATAAAAATTCGTAAGCGAGGCCCGTTTTCGCCAAAATGGGTAAAACTTGCAAACTTTTAAATAAATTCTAAACCGGCAGAATGAGAACTTAAACTCCTCCTAATTTCACATGTATGTACTACAACATACTATATTTCATTTAGAACAAAATCGTCGATGATGACGTCAAAAAGTGATCGATTTGGTATGGAATGACCCTAAAATAATTCCACGAACACGAGAAAGTGACTAGGGCGAAGATCGTGTAGATCTCGCCCACAGTTTGCCAAGGGCAATGTAAAAATCTTTTTCGCCCCGGTAGAACGTGCTCGTCCACCGGCGGGCCGCGTTTTTATCACGACATAAACGCTAAAGCGAATGGCAGACGTAGTAAACTATTTGTTCACGCGTGGCTTGTGCTCCGCGAACGAGGACGGGATTTAACAGCGAATCGTAAAGAGAGCAAACCTTTTCGCTTCAGACATAGACGACGTCGGCATGCGGACGCATTTCTACCCGGACGGCGGATGGGGATGGCTGGTCTGCGCAGCCGGGTTCCTCGCCCTGTTGCTCACTACTGGAATGCAGCTTGCTTTCGGGATCCTCCATGTTCACTCCTTGAAACACTTCGGCAAGGAACATATCATGGACTTGGGTACGTCTCATTCCACTTTCTTTTCATACTGGGTCGGGACGATCGTTGGAAGTTCATGTAAAAGATAAAATTAATATTTGTTCATGTAAATGGATTCCGCGTAGAATGCGGCCACCTGACCGACAGAGACGTACGTCGCGCGCCTCAATGACGTACGCAACGTAGACTTCTGTTGGTGATTTTTAATGATAATAACTAAAAGATGAAACCGCAAACAGTTGTTATTGGCTCCCACTCAAAGAGCGTGGCTTCTCTCCTACTTGTCCTGATTTTCCGTGAGTTTTTACGGGGATTGGAGTAGCAGCGAACATGTTAATTAATGCTGCACCGCCTAATCGAAGATCGGCGCTTCGCCTAGCGTCGAAGTCACTGCGACTCGGAACGGATTCATCCGTTAAACCGGGGGAACGGGGCGAGGTGTCGTGAAAGAACACCTGGTGGAATAAAGCCGCGGCGTTTCCACGATATCCTATGATCCAGGAGGCGAGAAGTCGGGAGTGTGGACACTTTCCCAGGAATATTTGAAATGTGCGAACGGTAGGCGGGAAAGCTCGGACCGCGACCCTAGCCCGGCGAGATTTATTCGCACGGGATCGCGTCGCGCATTTCTCCCGCGGCCTTTATTTAATAGTACAGACCGGCTAGAATTTCAAATAATCCTTTCTCTCTCGCGCGCCCCACCTCTCCGATCTCTTCCTGGGGTTTTCCTTTTTCTTTCCTTCTTTGCTAACGGGATCGGGAAAGCAATCAAGCGAGCGGACGTGACGTGAATCTCAAACGCTGTTACGAAGGGCCCACTCCTCGCGAGAAACCCTTGAACGACGGTGACGCAGGAATTTTCCCGGGGAACCTTCGTCGACCCTGTTTTTCACCTGTATCCGGGAATTTCTTGATCGAACAGTCTTTCAAGAAAGCAACTCCATGGCTTTTGTAATCATTTCATCGTCACGATTGATTTCACCATCTAGACGATCTATTTTATTTGCGTGGGATCTTGAATGAAATAATTTGTTGGTTTGTTACATTTAATACACTTTCCACGAGTGAAATCAGTAGAATGTACCCGTCACGGCCAGACAGGGAACCAAGCGCGTTACAAACCATTCCAGTGGAATGGTGGAATCGCATCGATCGAGAAGGGGCGTCCAAGTGCATGAAGTTTTTTTGAAAAAGTGCCCGATAGATCAGTCGAAATTCCAAACATCGACGGATGATGGATCGCTCGCAACCGAAGGCCCGTGTACTCCCATCGAGTACCGCGTTCCGCAACAATGTTGTTCGACAAATGTTTCGGAATTTTTCGCTGAATATTCTGCATTATCTCTCGGGCACGATGTCGCCGACACGAAGCGCGAACGAGTGATTCGCGCGCAGCGTCGAAAATTAATTATTTCCGAATTTCGCTGTTCGTCGAAATCGAGGCAAATTACAAACGACGATATGAACCGTTTCCCCGCATGAAAATGCTAATCTCCCCGGCGGAAAGTCAGCTCCTCCCCTCCTCGCGATACGGCGAATAATCATGCTGCTTTGTTCCCCGTTACCGCGTGAATGTTCGCAATTAAACGTTACACTACACGGGCGACGAACGGGTGTATCGCGACCATAAAACACGGTGACGATCCGGACGGCGAAAACATTAATAATAGTTAAACCAACCTCGGCAACACGAATGTATCGGAAAATGAGAAATGTTTTCGCCGTGTCTGAGTTTAATTGCAATCAGCAGTTTTTGTTGGTAAGAGGAAGTTTAGCGTAAACGGTGCACAATTTACGAGATCCTTGCTTGTTCCCGCGGCTCTTGATCCTCTGCGAAATCCCACGATCAAGAAACCGAAATTGCACCTTCTTGTTTGCCGGTTCAAACTTCCTTCTAAAAAAATTGCAAACACCATTAGAACTCGTGGGAACCTAGTTCCGACTCGGCGTGAAACTTATCGAATTACTGCATCAACGGAGATGATTTCGAACTTGACCAGGTCCTGAATCATTCGGGGAGCTAGGCTTCTTGAATTGGCGAGCATAAATTAGCCGAACGGACTGCCATAACTCAGGAACTTCAACAGTTCGACGAGCGGAATATTTCAAATCGGAGTCGGTTGCGCGAAGATTGATCGTCCCGGCCGGTCCGAGGCGCCGCGATAAATTATTTCGGGGTTGCCGGCTCGATATTGAAGATATCGTAATTTTTGCGCGACCTCCCGTCCACTCTGCAACCACCCCCGTAAATTATCCGTGCTGTCCATAGAAACCGAACCGCGGGCGTCAGCTTTTGAACCTTTTCGATTCGACGACCGGCACGCCGGTGATGTACACTAGATAACTAAGTGGAGCAGGTCAACGATAAGCTCTCCTCCAATATCTATCAACAGTCGGGGGGCGAGAAGGCAAGTCCTATCAAACTGTTCGCAGCCCGGCCATTATTTTTCCATCGTTGCCTTTAAATAAACCTCGAACTTCCGTATTTCATGTATTATCGGCGGAAAGCCTCTTCGCGGGCTCTTCTCCCAGCTACTTTTAACGTCTGACCTTAATACCCATTCTCCCCTGGTGCCGGAGCACCAGAACCTATCACAAAGAACCCGTCGCCTCTTTAAGGGAGGCTTCTCGTGCGACGACACTGAAACAAGCGATTTTCAAGAATTTATTTAGTGTATTGCAAACTTGATCTTGACCCTTTTTTCAAGGTCAAACATTTTGTTTTGTGAATTGCACAGCTTATTTTATAAAAACCAGGATCAGAGACTATACAAATTATCATAGAGTACACATATCATTACTGTTTGTTGCTATACATGTTTCCTCGTTATTTAAAAATATGCACATACCATAAATGCATACAAGTCTACTTACAGCACGGTATTTATAATTTATATTTATACTTTATTCAACAATAACATCTTTCAGAGACTCATGGAAAACAGACTCGAGTGTACATCCAACGAGAAAATAATTGACCAAAAGTTGTCTGCCCGAATAGGATATAAAGTTGTTTGAAAATCTATTCATGCTAATTATTTTTTCATCCGAAGAGATTTAATCATAATTCCGTGGCCGTACGCAAATTCGCGGGAAACTAATGTTCTGCTCGGCGGGCACAGCGAATTTCGTATGCACACAGGTCCCGATAAAAATTTCCCCTCGGAGTGTGTAAATAGGATTGTTCATTAGAAAAACGAAATTCCGTGGGAGCCCGGTGCACGGAGTTACGACACCGTGAAGCGTTAATTCGAGGTTCGCGTCCCGCCGGCCATTTTCATTCGCGTTCTGTTGTCCTTATTTGTTTCACCGGAACGAATTCATTTGCAAACGCGGCGGAAGCCCGCGATAACGAACGCGGCGAACGTTCCTTTAATTCGTCAGTGGAGTCAATCGTAACGTAGCTGGCTAACAAATCGTGACAACTACGGGAACGATGTGTCGGCCTCTTGTTTCCGATCACTATTCCATCGGTTAAACCCCTTGAAAATCGAACACGACAATACCGGAATTTCAATTGATACGGATGATAAATAACAAACAGAAATTTCGAGTTCGTTACATTTTTAACGGCTGTCAGACATTCCTCCGCAGACCATTAATCAAACCATCCTTTTCCATTGAAAATGTGCTGTCTCCTGCGGAATTCCATCGTGCGATTTCATACATTCTTGCATTCTTAAACGTATTAGATTCGTGTCGAATTTTGTTCCAACAGCGTCGTGATTATACATATACATTTATGTAAGGAATTTATGATCCAATTATTTTTGAGGATCGTATGCACAACCTCAGTTTATGATACGACTATTTTTTGAAGAACGTATGCGCAATGAATTCATGATACATCAAGTTTTAAAGAACGTATGTACAATGAATTAATGCATTACGTAATGAATGCACGATGTAACAATTTTTGAAAACGTACGTATGGAGAATTTATTATAAAAGTATTTTAAGGATCGTACATATAATGAAATTTCAACGGACAAAACATGAATCGATGAAAAAAGTCGCCGCAGTCTATCAACAGCAACAAAACCTCGTGCTTTATTAATACCGAAGGCCGCAGACCAGTAATCAAGTAAATAACTGAACAACATCGAGAGTCGATGTATACGTATATTAAGCTTCGATCAGTTGAACGTGTCTGTGAACGTAAGCTTACGTAAGGACGAAGAAAGGAAAGGCGATAAGGACCTTTAACACCGTCGCGTCGGTGGCAAGGGTCGCCGCTTAAAATACAGAATGTCAAGGGGAGGGTTGAAAAATGTCAACGCTAATGTTGCCAGCCCCGGCGCAAAGTGCAGTTCCGCGTCTCGCAATCTTTCGACTGTTACGCGTAACGGGAGAGAGAGAGGCGAACTGTTCCTTACGAACTTTCTCCCTTGAAAAGGGTTTTCCGAACTGTCCATGCATCGGGGATCTGCATCGGGAAGATGCAGAAAAGATAGTCGTCGAACTTTCCACTCGCGAGCGAGTTTCCTGTTTCGAGAGCCGGAAGACCTGTCTCGAGATCCTACCGATCGATGATTCACTCTTCCTTCTCGTGCTTTCTCGCGCTTCAGACTCATGGACGACACCACTGACATATTTTTAGACCGACGGAAATTCATTCGGTCTCCAAGTTTCACCTTCTACACCAGTGATTTTTCTGTCGGGAACATTTAAACATTCTATTACGTTGAATGCCAGAAAGTCATGAATAATATAGATACCGTTAGTGTACGATAGCACACAATCTGAGGAGACCAAGGCAGCCACTGGACAGACAAGAGAAATAGGCCTGACCACTAATCAGACAGCAGAATAGGTAGAGAATTAATCAGCTAAGTGGAATGAGGTAGTTACTGTGACCCCACAGGTTAAAATGGGTACAGTTTGTCTTGAAACAACTGGAATAAGGGCAACCTTTAACTTTACAAGAAGAATAGAGCGACTCATAGTCGGATGAGTAAAATAAAAGGATGTTTGGTTAGGCAAGTAGAACAGGTTGATCATAAATCAGGCTAGTAAATCACAGAACGATCATTGCCAAAGTGAATCTTGCCAAATTCCTAATCTCTGCACAAAAAATTGCGAAATTTTGAAAATATCGCCAATTTTTATACTTCCGCGGTGTTTTCGGTTCGTCGATCGCTTATCTCGATTTCAATTCCAGAAGGGCGATAACGCGTCGAACGCAATTATTCAATCTCCTAATTTCGATCGCGCTAACGAAGTCAGTTTCGCGCGGCCCGCAAATTCGGCCACGAATTCGGCAACAAACAACTCTTCCGGGACCGCGGTACGAGATCAACGGGGGAACGCCGCGCCGGTGTCGAAAATCGAGAATCCCGGCGCGACTGATTCGTGGTGTTCGCCGGGAAATTTGTTGACGATGCAAACGAAAAAGAAAAAAAACCGGCCACGATCGGTCGATTCGCGGGGTTGGCTTCGACGCTTTTTGTTCCCGTGGATCGACACGATCGAGACGAAAACGAGGCCACGAACCGCGGTGTTTTCCGGGAGGCTGTGGCTCGCACGGGATCCGGGGAAATCCTATTTTCCGAGACGAGGTGGAAATTGAATGTCATGGGTCGCGGAGGAGACGCCTCGTGACGGGCGGGAAACGAAAAGCGGCCTGCTCGTAAATAATGAATGGCGGACTCGAACGGGATCCCAACTGCGTTTCCTTTCTTCCTGGTCGCGGTTCTCGTAGAGAAAGACGTTACAACAACTCGATTGAACAGTGGACCATCCTGGGAAACGATCTAACTGCATGATTTTCCTCTGGGAAAATTGCGAACCCTTCAAAGTGCTGGATACGATGATTGAGAGACACATACAGAAGCATACTAGGCTTGGGAATATTCTTTCGTTTCGCTGTCTTTTGTGTTTTATTGGACACAGTTTACTCTTGACATTCATATTATTTTTTCCTTTTATCCTCTGGGAACATTTTTTCGAAACATATTGCAACACAAGCGAACGCATTAAATAACAGACATCCGTCGCGCTTTTATAATTCGTGAAACCAGGCTATCGGATTTTAATCCGATATAGTGCCGGAGAAAGTGACGTGTTTCCAGTAAACTGATTCGTTTAATTATTGATTTATCATCCTCATTGAGACACTATTTTAAGAATTGTCGCGAATCGATACCCTTCGCCGTCGATATCTCGCGAATTGTTAAAAACCGCTTCGTAATTACTTGAAAAAATAGACTGAAGATTTTTTAACGAAGGTAACGGCGATTCTTAAGAACAGGGATGCGGGTGATGTTAATTTCTGCTCATCACTGAAATAATTAAATCTGCCGAGCTCAGGGCGGCACAATTCGTTCCGAAGGTTTAAGCCGATTTGTTTTTCAAATCGCGCGAACTATGACGAACTTTTCCAATCCAACCGCGAGGGGAGACGCAAACACGAGACCGAGACCCGGTCTTACGGTCGCTGCAAATACTTCTGGAAGTTCGATCAAGTTCTCGGTGTTCTTAGCGGAAAAAAAGGGAGCCCATTTTTCACCGAGAGGATATTCACAGATTACGAGAGGAATCTCCAGAGAATTGCAGAGGAGTGCTATCGGCGTTAATAAGGTTTGCAAACACTCGCCGTGGAACACCACCGTGCACGAACGTTATCTGTTGGGTTCACTGGAAACCGTTTTTCGCGCGTTTTAATGTGTGCAAGCAAATTCTTCTTCATTAACCCATTCAGAGTTGCCGTATCGTATACAGTGCAGTTCGTTCAACGAAAGAATAAATCAATCTAATTTTTTAATATACATCAGCCTACAACAACCTAACAACAAGCGAAAAACAATACACACATCTCCCACCGTCTTTACAATTTTTTCCATAAATGCATCAAATCAGTCTCTGATCATCAAATCTTTTGATCAGATATATTGTAATTATTGTCTATTGGATCGGGTTCTATCATGCCGCAGTGTTTTTATTTTGCTTTGACATGTATTCGCGTAAATAGTGTCGTCGTAGAGTGAAAAGGAGAACGCGAGCCTTTGTGGTCGACCTCTGAAAAAGAGGTCGTATCGCTTTTCCATACGGACGAACATTTTCGGTGGAAAAAACAGGAAAGTGAATGGGGGGATTACTAAGGTAGGATTACCAAAAGGATAGTTTTTTCTGGGGGCTGAGCGGCACGCGAGCAAATTCCGTGCCAGATATTTCATTTGTTTTCGCACGGTGAACTCCGTTCTATCCGGTTATACCACTCGATCGACCGCAGCCAGCGCGTTGCACACAGGCGCGGTACCTCGGGTGCATCGAAAACAGAAAAACATATCCACACAGGGGACAGTATACTCCGAGTATTCAAGAATCTGTCTTCCGAGGCGGAAATCACGCTCCCCTCCAGGGAATCTTTGTCGAATAGAATGATCACCGATTAGCAAATTTTTGTATGAAACATTGCAGCTTTTTCATGAAAATGCTATTCTGACCGCCTTAACCCCTTCGCTTACAATATCGTGTGAGAGACGTGGTACGTTGTTCGGGCTACACGCGACAAACTAGAATTACCGAACTACGATAGTCAAGATTACTGGAAACAAAGAAGCAATAAAAAACATCTTGCAAAATAAAATTAGTTGTATCTTGTACATGTACTTGCATATTTACATATAAGGCAAGAGGTTAACATGAATGTTGATAGCTATAAAAAGAATACGTGTCAAATATTTTTTGAGTTCTATAAAATACTAAAATTTCATTAACACTAGGTTTACGGAGCTCTAGAAATAACTATTTCACATTATTGTATAAACATAACAAGAATGTGTCTATCCAAATTTTTGGCCATTTCTCCAATAATGTATTCCAAAAGAAATAAATTTGGTAAATAATTCCTCAGGGAAACATCTTTACAATCTCAATAATCGCACATTAAGAATATTAGAAGCCGTCATTTTGACGGGTCCCGTAAACCTAGTGTTAAAATCGGCGTGTTACGTAACCTCCCTTGCTAGAGGAGGAGAAGCGTTAAAAGGAGGAAGAGAAGGAGCGGGAAGAGGAACTCGTCGCGCGCATCGAGTGCATCGAGCGCATCGAGCGCATCGAGGAGAAGAACCGCGGTCTATTATCAATGAGACGTTCCCCGAACGTTCCCGTGGCGTGTAACATCGTCACCGTTTATCTGCCGTCGAATATTGCGCGACGGTCGTCGTCGTTGTCGGCGTCATTGACTTACCCGCAGGGTATAGCGCGTCGTCGTCGTCGCGGCTCGCACAAAGTCTCGGCAAACGGGGAAACCAGCGGAGCTAATTAAACACAGCGTGTACTTACAGTATCACGCGGATAGTACGCGCAGCCCTTAATGACCTTCCGCGGATGAATATTAAATCTTTCCAGGCGCGTGCATCGCTTGCGCTGCATCGCTTGCGCTGCATCGCTTGCGTTGCATCGCATGCGCTGCATCGCGCGTGCATCGTCCGCGCTGCTTGTCGTTCATTAGGCATGCAGCTCGCGGCGCGAGGTATGCGCACGTGTTATTAACCCGCGCCCGGTTGATTGGTCGAGTTTCGCGGACGGATGGGGTTGCGAACGATGTCCCGTGAACCGTATGTGGGTCGCGGATCGCGGGGTCGCTTGATGACTTCATTCGGATCCGCGGAGTATGGTTTAATTGAATTTCGGCCGACCGATGTAGGTCAAAAGTTCCGACAACGCGCCGGAGAAGCTAATCCGCGTGCTCCCTTCGATTATCTCAAGTGTTTCCGTTGCGGGTTACACTGAGCAGGGAATTGTGGGAACGAAGGATCGTGTTACATTCACGCTTATCGTACGCGAAAGTATTTTATGGTCTTCCATTATTTGTTTTTATAATCATCGTACGTGAGAATTATTATAGAATCGTGGATAGTGAAAGAAGTCAAGTGTTCTTAGAATGTTACCTACAAAAGAAATTGTCGGAAGCTGTTTTGTTCGCGCTGCTCGAATTCTCCTCGCGGAACTACAGCGTCCTATTATTGGCTTTCCCGGGTACGATTTCTAAAATGGCGAACGTAGAACGTTCGCCGAGAATTTTCGAAAACACCAGGACAAATATCCTGTCAGCGTGGAGGTGATAAAAACGTGTTTTGGATCTTCTCCAGAAGGCAGAAATATAGTTGGTCAGGGAGGACGCCATAAATACAGTTACCGTGCGCGTAGAATCGTTGCCGGATGCTATTGGACGCGTAGAACTGATTGGATTGTTGTCGGGTGCAGATAACAGGGGTATTCCAGGGATCGTAGCAATAGAACACAATGCAGATGTCAATGGGCATGTGGGACTCCATACGGACGAAATTAGGTCTGTTCAACTTGACACAGATCTCACCGATTCCCCGGAAGACACTACAAATGATATTGAACTCGGTGACGTCTGCGTGTATTGTTGGCCTTGGCGAAGATCTTCTTCGGCCCTCTCGAAACTGTTTACAGCTTCAGTCTGCTTGTACGTCTCCACTGTAAGTTGTCTCCACTTCAACTTCCTCGACTTCGTTCGGAACCGAGATTGCTTCGGTACCTTTTCACTTGGATTCATTCTGGTCCGTTTCAATCCGCTCCTATTCGCTTGGACCCACTCTGATCCGCTTCTTTATTCTTTGAGCCCACTTCACCTTGCTCTGATTTGCTTCGTTGTACTATGTATAGTTCGGGGAGCCTCGATTTCGTTGGATCTGTCCTCTGAAGGTCTTAGAGGCTCCAAGCGTACCATCGAGTCTAAATTACTCGAGTGTCTTTAAAAATTTCAGAAATCTTATAATCATCAAATATAGCAACTGCACAGACATTTATTTCATTTTTAAATTCTTTTTACTGTTCGACATCCCATCTACTCATTTTTGTTAGTAGCACTAAAGGCTGGTTTACAGTTTTGAGTGTCCGCGATGATCAAGTGTTGTTGTTCCTCTGGTGAACACCATTGTCCTCGGGCTTCTTGAGGATCAGGTTGCCGAGGTATCTCCGGGATCTTGAGTCCTCCACGTTCCACGCGATCCGAGGAATTCCAGACGACTCGGTATCAGGTTTCAGTGTTATCTATACCGCGACTTCAAGCATTTCTGTATTGAGTTCTGTTGACATAGTGCTCTATCCTGGCTCCGTGGGCCCTGCATCTCGTGTATCAAATTCTACGAGACTGGGGATATGTCGCTATCCACGTCTTTTAATCCGCAGATATCGGGACACTTACGGGAGACCAACTCAATTCGAACCAATGTTTAGGTTAGATAATTTATAACATCAATTTATGACTACAATAATAATTAGACTGCCGATGTTCATGCAATTTCTGTTACTCCGGCATTTCCTGAAAATTCCCACAAGCCATAAAAAGATCCGCTAATAATTTCTCTCAGGACTATTATTTAAAAAAGATATACGAGCAGGTTTGCCGGTCGGTAAAGTTTTAATACTTTAAGGGTTAAACGAGCCGTTTGTTCAATATTCTTTCGCGGAATCACGGGATTTGATTCGTTGATCCTGCTAATCGAACGACGGCCTAATTTGCGACACGGCTATAGGAGACCCGATTAAACGCGAAACGATACGAGAGTTTTCGATACGTGTTGCTGTACGACCAGCGGACAGCGGAGAAGGTGCCCGGGTAATTTTAAATCGAATTCGAATAGCCAATCGTCATTACGCTAAATACCTCTTTGTGTATTCCGCAAGCCGTGCCCGTACGCATTCGTTCCCCTATCGGCCATCTGCTGATAACCGGGCACAAATATCGACGTTCCCAGCCTCTAATAGCCTCGCATGTTCAGAACTTCGATTGCAAATGAGAACAATAAAACACCAGCCAGCCACAATTATTCTCGCCGACGCGACTCGCGACGACCGGTAACCTCGTTCACCCTACAACCGCAACATTGTTTCCTCAAAATTGTTTCGTTTTCCGAGGAGAGGAAAGAAAAGTTCAACCAAAATCTAAGACTAATGAAACGTATGGAAGATAGTCGATCGAATTAAGATTCAAGGTTGTAAACTGGAGTGGGGACAGGTCGCGGAGCTCCGAGAACCGTCGAGTTTGTCAACGGAATTCGGTATGGAGGGCAGAGGAATAAATCTTGTAGATCCGAGACAGCGTCACCGTGGTAATATCAGCAAGAAGAACGCATCGCTGGCAGCGGAGCAAGCCTCCCGGCTCCATTGTGATCTACCTGATGCTTGATACTCGTTGCGCCGCACCGGCTGGCAGGGCCAGTATATAACCGGCAGGCACGTAAGAAAGCCGAAGCTTTGGGGATTTCTTTTCAGTGATGTAGAGAGCCGCACACCGGCCGATACGTGCGCACGGCCCGCGTTCACAGGATTCACAGACTACAGACCAACGGCGGATAGACCCAGTTTCTCGAGGGCTATCCGTTTCGCCGTTCGTTAAAATTAAAGAACGATGATTCCGCGAAGCCGAACCGCCTTTCGACGACCGACTTCGTTACGCGGCCTGTTTCTCTCGATTATTAGAGCCCCGGGTCAGTTGGAATCACGTGAAAACCACTCGAAAAAATATATACATAGTGAGTCCACACTAGGAGGAGTTTCTGTTAGATTATTATAGAAACAACATTTCGTTAAATCAACCAACTCCAATACTGAACATACAAGTCCAAACTAAACTGGCCAAAAATCAGAGTCGGCGCGGCGCGGCGCGGCGTTAACCAGTGGAACGATTAACAGCTCTCACGGATTCAGAGACGATGTCCGTAAACGATCCATAACTCAAACATTTGTCGATCCCCGGAAGTTCTATCGGAACGCAAACAGTTCGTCGAATCTCCCGGTCAAACACAGCGCAACAGCGTGGAACAGCGCGCGAGAAACTTCCCTCGATTTTAATTACAAGTTAAACAAAATAGTCGAAGAACTTTTCCTCGTTTTAATAACAAACAGGCTATGTAGGGGTCGGTCCTGCATTTTCCCGGCAAGCGTTGCGACGAAACTTTGCATTCGTTGTCGCAACGACGGTTTACAATGTCGCCTAACGCCGCGCTGCGCCGTCTATCGATTACGCGACGCTACGGGTTCTTCGGGAAACTTTCTCTCGCCATTATTTTCGCGCGGTCTTTTTTCTCCCCCTCTATCTCCAGAAGAGTAAGGAATCTCTTGTTCTCTGTATTAGTCCACTTTTGTTCCGTATTTATAGGGATCGTTCGGCTCCGGCGAGCGCCCGGTAAATTATCCTTCGCCTCTGTAAATTCAGGCTCTCGTTAAATATTCGACGGCCCCGTAGCTGTTCGTAAATTGAAAATTACAGTCTGAGCTTAAATTCGCCTTAACCCCACGCATTCCCGCGCGTGAAATATTAAAATCGTTGGTTAAATAGGTCCTCAGGAGAAGCTCGCCTAATCCCGTTTAAATCAGGATTTTCACATATCGGATCATCGTCTACGCGCCGAATTAATTTTTGTTAACCACCGGGATATTGTTTCCAAGAACCGAGGTTATTGGTCCGCAGAATTCTCAAATAACGATTTTTCTCGTCACCTTCGATTCTACGATCCACCCTCGATGGCACGTGCGAAGAGACAGCGCCTGTATAATTGAAGTAACCGTGAACGCAAACACGAGAATAATCTCGCGCAAGGCTGGAAGGTCAAAGATTCAAGGTCGGCTATATGGTGCACCATGTTCAATCACCATTACAATTTCACTATCGCGGTAAATAATCCGCGACGCAGTATCGGCTCGCTTTTAAAGGGTAACACAGTGGAAACCACGTGAACAACGTCACTGCGTTCCCCTTGCCGTGGTGCATCCTCGATGCATACAGTTGTTTTCGATGCAGTGCATTATTCCTTCGATTGGCATACTTTGGAAATTATTATAACAATTAGTAAATAAAATAACAAATAATTCGCATTCAATATTTGTCGAAATTTCGTTCCGGATACTTTACGTTGCACGATTAAAATTCAGAACCTTGAGTTTTCTTCAACTTTCATACAAACTTTATAATATTCTCCATAATTAAAGCCGTTGTAAATTTGTTTGCTAACAACATAAGTGAAAAATGCAATAATAAATGTAGACGACAGGAAAATTAATGTGACTTTAATCGTATAAGGGAAGGGATAGAGAACAAGTTCAATAATAAATTATTATTGACCTCGATACCAAGCAACCCTTATAATTATCATTTTATTCACTTCATCCTTCCTTGTTCCTTTGAACTTTGATACAAACTTTATAATATTCTCCGTAATTAGAGCCGTAATACACGCACTTATTGTTAGTAACAACGTAAATTGAAATTGCAATAATAAATGAAGTTGATGGTAAGTGAATAATACTTTGATTTCAATTATACGAAACATTACAAAAATTATCTTCGAATTTAAAAGAAAGATAACGAGAATAAATGCAATAATAAATGACCTCGACAGGAACGAGCATTAAAAATGATTCCAAAGGTAATCTTCGGTTTAATCGAAAAATAACAAGAATAATTGAGAATAAATGC
This sequence comes from Lasioglossum marginatum, assembly GCA_028455795.1. Lineage (NCBI taxonomy): Eukaryota > Metazoa > Arthropoda > Insecta > Hymenoptera > Halictidae > Lasioglossum > Lasioglossum marginatum. The sequence continues at coordinate 6,116,309 of CM052264.1, read as the reverse complement.
GATAATAAATTCTCACTGACCTTGACATCAACGAGCCCCTATAATTACATTTTCCTCCCCTCCAGTGACCAGAAAGGCGGATTAAACAAAGGAGGTCAACCAGTAAGAAGCAAAGTGTCTTTATATATTATTTTCCGAACTGGGATCGATCGTTCCCCGCGATTCTTCAGCAATTCAGAGGAAAAAGTTGTGTGAGCCAGCGTCGCGGTGGGCCGTCGATTCGGCTAATGGGATTTCCTTATAGCGATCGTGGGGAAGAGGAGAAAACTCGGCGGCCGTTCTCTGGCGGGCACTGTTCGCCGGTTTTCTGATTTCCGCGGGACAATCGGGCGAACGTGGTCAGTAAGTTTCCTTATCTGGTGGCCAGGGCCTCCCCTTTCAAAAGAAGCTTTTAACGGACTTGTTACGCCGCATTCACCCGAATCTGGGTCAAAGATGTTCTGGAACACGCGCGCGAACGGCGATAATTAAAACAATGCGACTGCGAAGTTGAGGAATCGCCGTCACCGGTGCCAGACAACAAATGGCCGAGGACTTGTCCTCGGGATCGAAGTTTCCCCATGGGGACACGCGGATTTCCTTCGCGCGAAACCACCGAAAACTTTTGCCGGGAGACGATCGAGTGAGAAAGATTGACTCGAGCGAAAAAGAGCCGAGACATTTGGTACCCATCGACGAAAGTTCCGGGCCCTCGGAAAATTGACACCTGCCAAACTGTCCCGCGAGACGAGCGAAAATAAAAATGAAGCATGAACGGGCCAAAATCTATTTTTTCGGGGACGAGAATATGGGAAAAATGGGAAAGTGGCTGGCCTTATTTTGCATGCTGTCCCGTCGAACTCCTGCAAAATAAAATATTAAAGAATAAATATGTTCATCTCCTGGTACATGTATACGTTTCCACTTTAGGTAAAATTGCAATCTAATTAACGTGAGGTCAAGACCTGATTAATTTCGATCCGTGTACCGTTCTTCTTTATCCTCTTATTCGCATCTCGTTTCCTGCATCCTTCTCATTTTCTAATTTATCTTTCCACCACGCCTTTACAGGAATTGCAACTTTCTTATCTGAAGACGTTCCTTCTTCTGCTGCTCGTGCTTCTTTTTGCTGCTACAGCTGCTGGCTCTGTATATCTGCTACTTCTACTTGAACCTTTTCAGCCCTGTATCTCCTTTTGCCAGAGTTCCTGTCAACATTTTTTTCTCTTCCACGTATCTGCTAATCTTGGAGCCAATTCTCGAACTGTTCGCTTAATTAAGAGTATTTTTTCTTCACTTCACGATTTTGAGATTCATACAGTTTAAGAAAATTTCAAATCAGTTTTAAAAATTGCAGCCAAAAAATCGGATTGCATTTAAACTTGCTCTCTGCGAAGTCGCGTTTGAAAATGAAAATTTTTAGTAAACATCAGTAGCCTGGATTGAGAATGTTTATTCCAGGAAAAATATTGTCTCTACAGCATCTGGTTAATTAGTTAGTCGAGACACATTTCTCCTGCAATTCTTCTTGAAATCTACAAGCCTCCTTTCTTGAATCCTGACGCTCGCGTGCATTCTTCATGATGTCACAAGATGCACGAGGCTCTCAAGCTGAACTTTATTTATTTATGTAAAGAATGGTTGTTGCCGCTCGCATGCTCACTTGCGCAAAATAATAAGCGAGGTACGTGGAAGAACTATTTTCTTTTCGCTCGTTTTAATGATTGATTTTTCTTGAATATTCTGCACAATTGATTCACATTCGATATAATTAAGTAAAGAATTAACGAAACGAATTGCATCAGAGAACAATAAATAATAATGCCGGAATTCTATTTTTCATTCTACGGTTTGGAGATAGTATATGTTACAGCAAACAAAATGAACCGTGATATTATCGCGGGCAATAAAATATCAGTTTAATGGTGTGTGTAAAACACAGACCCGAACTGTCGATAATTTCATAATAACACAAAAACTTCGCGGACTCGGAACTTTATTTTTGTTCGTGTTTGTCACCGATCTGTAAAATGTAACGAAACAGGAGGCGGGGTTTGTTTTTATTTAACCATGTTCTTTATCAACACCATTTCGGTTTAGTATTGCGTGTTCCATGTCATTTTCATATATCTCCATTTTATTTCAATTTAAAACGCATCGTTTCTCTCTGATTTTGTTTGTTCTTTGAATTGAATTCAATATTATTCGACGCTGTTGTTGCTTCAACATTCTTGTTCTCTCACATTTTTATCATTTTGAGGATCGAAGACAAGAATTCATTGAACCGTAGAAAATACAAAGCTCGTCCAATGTATTGGAAAATATTCTGCCATTTCTTTTTTATATATTCATTTGTCCGTAATATTTGTTTTTGCGTCGACTTCTCACTGAAACCAATACAATATAATAAAACAAGGAAACCAAAGCATGAGCGCACTGAAAACATAATACGGCTGCAAGGATATCTTCCCATATTCGATGAATAAATACAAGAAAACGACCATTCTAGTAGCAATATTATTTTCTGTTTGATAGAATTTAATCGAAATTCTCGAAGAAAAATAAATGAAATTAAACTTCGTATTGCTAACATTTTCCTTTGTCCAATAAAGACAATAAGGGGGTTACATTCATTTTTCAACACAATACTATTATTATTATGATTATGCAGTAAAAACAAATACAGCAGCAACAATATTTTTCCAGACAAATCGGAAAAAAGCTACCCCAATAAAAATACTATCATTCGTTTAAAACGATTTAAATAAAATTCTCAATATAAATTCAATTAAATCAGCACTCTCTTCTATTCAATAACAACGATAGGGGCTACAAATAAAATACAATAACAACAACATTCTTCCAAATTCAAAAAAGCCAGTCTGATAAAAACATTATCTTCGATCCAACAGAATTTCCCTGAAATTCCGAATACAAATTAAATTGAACCACCACTTTCTCCTGTTCAATCAAGACAATAAAGAGGTCGTTAGATTTCGTAATTAAATCTTCGGCCGGCCTGTCAACGTTGCGTGTGCACGCATGGTACCCAAGTCGAAGACAGAATTAGTGTGCCACCCTTTCACCCATTTTTACCACGGAAAATTTAATTCTGCGGCGAGGGGGGGGAGTGGAACGGGAACGGTTGGCCTCGTCGATGAGCGAAATATATTGCCACAGCCGCAGGCTCTCTCTCTCTCTCTCTCCTATAATACTTGAAGTATTCCCGTCGAATAAAGGGACGTCGCGTCGCGGAGAATAGACGAACGTAAAGGCTTGTCATCGAGCCTGTCCATCGAAGAAACATGCACACGATGAACACGAGCCAGCGTCCTATAAACTCTTACGGGCCAGAGGCGACGACGCTCCGGAATGTCTTCCCTTCTTCCCGGGAAGAATCGGGGACATAAAAATCACCGGCTGGAAATTATTCGCTTCTGATGCAGCGGATCGGAATTCTTCGCTGTTATTAGTCCCTGGTGCTGATTCAACAATGCACTGATCGACGTCGACATTTCATCTCTCATTGCGTCTCTCGATTTCAAATTTTCTGTTCCATTTCAAATTGGCCGAGCAACTTGTACAAATTAATTCACTTTCGAAATTTCTTGAATTTCCTCTCTTTCCACTATTTATTTGTGTATATTAACACTTTACCTACCGGAAGCCTATTAACAGGATTTTCAATAATTGTGCTGTACCAAAAGAAACCATAGAAATTTCATTTTACATTGCAATCTTAAATGAAACTATTAAATGACGTTATTGAGGTTAGTTGACAATAAAAATTGCTGTTGCTATTGAAGGTTCCATTAGAAAGTGTTTAGCCATGTACAGAGATTTTTCAAAATTATGCAATCAACGGTCGGTAATGTGTTAAAATAGGGACTTCCTCATAGAGAGAAATCCTCACAGTATCAGAACGTAACCGAAGAAGATCCCAACCATTTCAGGGTTAAAGAGGTTTTCTAACAACATGAATTATTTCCCGAGGCAATCAGGCTTGCCCCGACTAGTTCACACTACCGCGGAAAATAGAAATTTGCATAAACAGGATCGGCTCGAATTCGCCGAAGGATTTGAAATTCGTCTGGGTCGGTGCTCGCAAATGGGCGGAGCGTCAGTGATAACGTTCGCGATCGAGCAAGCGAATAAATACGATCATAAATTTGATAACCGGCGAGTGTGCGGTCCGAGCAACGATTCGTGCCCGTTTCCCATCCGATTTCCAATCGTCGCCGGCGATTTTAATCGAGTCCGGTCATCTGTTCCTGGCGGGTAGCACGTTTTCCGGGCCGTTTTATGCCCCTTTATCGTGGCGGCACGTCGACCAGGAGACACGGAACGAGAAAGGAGAGAGCCAGTCTCGGATTTCACCCGGAAAAACACGGGGAACGAAATGTTACTCGATCAAGTGAAAAGGGTATTTCCCAAGCGGCGATTTCCAATCATCGCGCACCGAACGCCATCCGGAAGGATCTCTTTTAGGACCCCTCGCTGTTCTCAACAAGGATTCTTTCAGCCCTGCTAAAAGAGTAGGCACTTCGGACCTTCGCAGCATCCATCCAGAGGAAACTTTGCGGCCGCGATCGATTAAGAGACCGATTGTTTCGTGAGAAGTGCACCAAAGCCCACAGACATCCGTTTTAAATGTTCTTACAAAAACCAAATTTCATATTACATGAATTGAGTTGTACTCTAGAATCAGAAAAGTCTTGCTAGAATTGGAATGATCATTCAAGTAACGTAAAAGCTGAAATTGATATTAATTAAATTGAGTACTACTCTAGAATTAGAAAGATCTTTCCAGCAGCATAAAAGTCAACTTCAGTATCAATTGAATTGAGGATTCAATAACAATTAAATCGAGCGTTAATCTAGAATTGAGGGAACCTCGTTAACGATGGAGGAGCCAAATTGAATACAAATTAAAATTAAATGGACTACTAATCAAGAATTAATGAAACCTTGCCCGGTAACACAAAAGCCAAATTGTGTATTAATTGGCAAAGCGAATATAAGCGTAAAAGTGGCTGCTAATAACCACTCGAAGTTCTCCCGCGATTTTCTATAAAGTTATAAAAAGAAATTTCCTGCATAAATGGTTGCAGTAAATTGGAGTTAAAACGGAACTGCCATGAATTATAGTTTATACCCTAGATATTACATTTCCCTATAATATTCTTATGCAAACTTTTAAACTTCATTCCTTATAATGAAACATTAATTGGCCAATGATATGAGTCATTAAATTAAGAATAAATGGTTAAATTCAGTATCAGTTAAATCGAATGAATTATTCAATTCGGTATATTCGTTCAATCGACGAATTATTAAATTATTGCACTTTTATGTAGCAAATTACAAGCTATTCTCTCATCTACATAATATTGATTTTAGAGTGATGGTTTAGGCACAGACTTCTGTTTTAATTGGCTCGAAAAATTAGCAGTCGCCCAACGATCAGTCAAGATGATATATGACTGCTGTCGAATGAAATCCGCATTTATTCTCCATCTTTCATTCCGTTCGCTGACATTTCTCGCCTGTTCGCGTTTTAACATTTCGAACGTGCCTCGTCGCCAGCTCGATTTCAAGACGCGGCACACATACGTATCTCTCCAATAAACGATGAAATGGAATATGTAATCTCCACCGAGAAAATAGGATCTTTTATGGGGTATCGTTAGAAATGAAAGAATCCATCGAACAGAATCACCGAGAGCAAAAATTCCCAGATAGATTTCTTTTCTCTTTTCCAACGTTTCAATCAAACTGCAACCTAACCAAGACCCAAAATAACTAAATAATAATTCTCTCTAAAAGTTCTTCAACACTGGACAGAAAAATATCAAAACATCAATTATATTTTTTCATCGTTGTAATCAAATTGCACCTAACCCAGACCCAAAGTAATTGAATATGGAGAAATCTTTAAAGGAGTTACACTTGCTTCATGCGTTTCTCCAGAGGATAATAAGCAATAAGACAGATTTACAAGGATCCCACGGAGAATTTCACGCAGGTTATCAATTGCCAGTCAATCTTTGATCACCTGGGCGTGCAATGCAATCGGTGCTCGCGCAAACGTATCATCCCTCGTCTCCTATCTCTCTCTGCCTCTCGGGTTGCGCCGAATGCTATGCAAATTTCATTCATGACGTATCTTACGAGAGTTCCCGGAACATCGTGCCCGCGTCGTCATGCATGAACCAATTAATACGAGCACACCGAACCAGGCCAAACAGCCGGCAAAATGGCGACGGTCCGATGTTGACCGTAGAGAACGAACGTTCCCCCGCCAGCGCTTTGATGTATTGGATATTTTATGCGACAGACCGTCGGCAACAAGTGTTTCCCCTGTTTAGATACCCTCTGCTCGACAGTTTTCGATGCGAACACTTGCGAACATTTCATCGATCCCGGTGATCCTGAAAACATTCGAAAAACATCGATCCTCTCCCTCAAGAACAAACATTGTGCTCACATCGTAACTTTTGCAAGCAATAATGATCACAGGCAAAATTGTAACAACACTATCTTAGTTTAAAGACTTGTGAATCTTTAAATAAAACTGTGTCTCTTGTTTTAATAAGTAGATAACTGTGCAGCTGCTCAAGAAATCATGCGGATACAGAACTGAAATAAAAGGCCCAGCCGATTAAGATGGTCAAAACTGTCCTTACAGATTTTTCAATGACTATCGAACCATTCGAAAGCTGGCCCATTCATTTTTTACGAGCACAGTAACTGCCCTCGCGGGCAAGGTAGAGGGCTGAAATTTTTCTCGGAGAGGTTTTTCTTGGTTAGCTTTCGAATGGTTCGATAGCCATTGAAAAACCTCTAAGGGCAGTTTTGACCATCTCAATCGGCTAGGCGCTTTCCCTCGTTCCGGTGTATGAATGAGATTCTGGATCCGTTAGATCGACGAAGCGGGCCACAGTGCGACGATTCGAGGATCTTCGTGGCGAAGGAGCCGTAAAAGACAGGTGCGGGGGTGGTCTTTGAAGGGATTGCGATGCGACGACATGTCTAATCTCTCTCTCTGTCTCTGCCGTTCTCCCTCGACTGCCGTTCGCTCTCGAACGCCAACTTTCCGAACTCTGGTAATTGCGCTCGGATTACCGAGTGACGTCTGACTGCTCCAGAGAATTATCCGCAGTCCATCCCCCGGATCGCGGGGCTCGTCTAGGTGGATAATTATCCGGCCTCATCCCCCGTCGGATCACGCGGCTGGGCTCTCCCTGTGTGCCGGGGACATCGGAGCTTAAACGGTTCTCTGTGAAACGTGAGGTCTTATCGGAAACTGCATCGCCCCGTTCCTATCTCTCCATCTCTCTCCCTCTCTGGGAACCGTTCCGCCACGATGGAGTGTCTGCCGACCAACTTCCGGTCCCGGCGACGGCGTCGTCTCGTTGCCGATCATGCGATCGTGCGACCGGCATCGCAGTCACGTTCCTCTCGGCGAGAAACGTCGGAACTTCGGGAATCATTGATGGCCAACAACGATATCTACCCCTTTCGCACAAACTCGCTTTTACGCCCTCGACAACCGACCGACGCGATCGACGATCGAACTCGTGCCGCAGATCTTGATCCGAATATTAATGAACGCGATTCTTATCTGCAGACTGCAGGCCTTCCACTGAACGCGCGACTTTATGGAGGATTTTGCTAAACATGGTCTGCGGGAATCTATTGAACTGATTAGAAGGTTTGTTGGGCGGTTGATCGGTTTTAAATGATTTTAATTCATTTCTGATGACGCAGAAACATTTTGTTCGATAATGGAACGTCCACCTTGACGCGTAGTTTCGTTCAAAGAGCTTATTTTGCAATACAATTTCGGACGAAACTAGGTGCTTTAGAAAATGGATTTTCATCCAGGATAATAATCGTCGATATTTTTGACCCGTCCAATTTCGTTCCGTTGAGTTCGTCGAAGCAACTTTAGCGGAGCAGCCCTCTCCCGCTGCGTCTGACGCGAGTTTCTCGTAATTTACATTTCCATTTTAATAATTTGAATTTAAACGAGAGGACGCACTTTAAATTTACAACGAGCCGAACTTACGTGCACTATGGTATACACACGCACACTCCCATCGCATGAGAGAACACGCGAGCGGCGAACGGCTCTCGTAAAGATATTTCTAACCCCTGTTTTAAAAGCGCAAAATTAGTTCCGACGTTACGAGATTTTTATATTAAACCGCTCGACAGTCATTTGAATATTTCAATTTTACGGGGAAACGGTTACCACAGCGACGAACCCCGGCTACACAAGTTTTTTCACTTTTCTCGGGATTTGCAAAATAAATTCTAAAAGGAGCGCAAAATGTCTACTCATTTTTAAACCAGTACTGGATGCACGCGAACGGAAACGAGACGATTTCGCGACTGGAACCGCAAAACGAAATTGATTACTAGATGATTTCGAAGGCGTAGGCGAACGGTTTAATAATTCATTGGCGTCGCCGCCACGGAACTTGCGAAAAATCGGGAGCAAGAGGTGGACCTCTTAAATTTCAAATCAACGGGATTCGCAGCACCGTGCAAATGCTACACGGTAATAACGAGGCTTGTGCACACCGAGACCCCGGAGTAATTCAATGAAGAAACAGTCGGAATTTATGGCGGCGACGCTGCTGTATAGAGAGAGTTACGCGATATGGTTTCGCTTAGCTGCATATTAAACCGAGAGATTCGCGGAACCGCCACTGGCGAAACGTTACACGTGCCACTAACACTCGTGATTTGCTATGGAAAACGTTTCCGGAACGATTCGCTGAACCTCGGCACCGTTCAAATCGAAAATACACCAAAACTCCGCTGCAAACCGTTGTATTCCGAATTATGCTAATTTTTCACAATTTTTCTCATTTTCTCATGTTTTCTCATTTTATGCATTTATTATTCTTCAATGAGCGCGGGGCCCTTTAAACATGTTTTCTGACGTCTTTTCTGATTTCTTTCTGCACATGAAAAGGTTAAAATCTAAAAGGCCAGACAATTTATAAAAGCTTGGTAATAATTTCAAGCTTCATTAAACTGACTTGTAAAAATGTGTACTAATTTAAAAAATTTCCAGAAGATTTCGAAACAGACTTAATTCTTGAACAATTAATATTTCCCAACGTTAAATGCTTGGAAACCCTCGTCGGTTAAAAGCTCTCGGTTTTCTGAGGATGAATATTTAGAATATCTTGTTTTTTAACGTCAGATGTTGGAAGTTTCCAGGCGGGAAACTTAAATGGATTCATCAAAAAGAAATAACGACGAGTCCACAGTGCGCTGGCTGCACCTTTAAACTTCGCTTTGCTCACATGTTGTACTTGTAGTATAATACCAAACACAGTTGACGCTCGAGGACCATACTCGTGTACTACACCCGCTACGTAAACAAAAACTTCTCAAGTTCCAGCCGAGCATGCTTCCGAAACTCCTTTAGTCTTATAATTACTCTAATTACTAGCATTCGTTAACCGCCAATGCCCGTGTGTACGTTTGTTCGGGATTGTGAATGAATGAGAATATTGACGGGCCTCGCGATCATTGAAACCTGGGGGACATTTTCTAATTAACATGTGAATCAATGCTTCTTTATTATTAATTCTTTAATTGCGTAAGTAAATAAACTAAATTGGTCTTGTTTTCTTTAACAAACTCAATATTGACAATCTACGCATACAAAAATTCCTGAACTTGCCCAAGACATCAACAATAACGTATGCAAAAGGCCAGCATCGGGGACTTCACACTTGTCCCACAATCAATTCCGAAACTCAGCTCAGAAAGTGGAATGTTCCAGGAATGAATGGAAAGATCAAAAAGCTAGCGAAGTGCTCACGTGCTTGTCGTAAACTTGGCTTGAACTTGGATGTCCAACATCTGTGCTGTTGGAGAGCGTTGGAAATCAGCGAGAATGGAGGATCGAGGAGCAACACGGAGGAAACTCGGAGCCGGTGTATTTCACAGGAATGGATCGTTCCGTGGAAACGTGACATCCCACGAATCCGTGGCAACCGGTTCGTTGCTCCGGCTTGCCGCCAATGGTGCTAAAAATGTCACGACACTTAAATTATTCTCGGCCAATCGGGCCGGCGCGGCGGTTTGTAGATACCTGTTGAAGCTCTCGTAGCACGATCGCCCCGGTGTCTGCGAAACAATGCACTCGAGTCGTGACGCGAATAACCCTGCACACACGTGTTTCCCCTTCGGTCTTCTAAAACGATTAACAACAGGCTACTCCAACTGGTGGACAGCAAACTGTTATTTATACCAAACAATTCCAGAAAGCGTGTTGGAAACAATTTCTAAAAGATTTCTACACATTATCATTCATTCATTCACAAGATACACTCATTATCATTCATTCATTTATTCCACAAACATTGCCGAACAATCCAGCAAAATTTCAAGCCGGCTGTTGCCGTTGAAAAAAATTGCCGAAGATAGAATTTTCAATCGTTGAACAAGAAAGCGTTCTCGGAGCGTCATCGAATGACGGTGGCGCGTTCCCCGGCGTAATGAGCGTTGAAGCGCGTTGAAAAAAGCGCGAATGATGGAAGGCATCGATTGGTTGGAGGGCATCGAGCTGACAGAGGGCAGGGAGCATCGTTTCACGGGTTTTTCAATGGGAATATGGGGCAGCGGCGCTTGTCAGTTCGAATCGCCCCGGGGCGAGCGAAAATAAAAGGGGGCGAGGGACAGGAGAAAGAAAGAGAGAGAGAGAGAGAGAGGAGAGAGAATGGTCGAGCTGGCGACTATTTGAATGATGGTAGCGGCTGACGTCTCGCTAGCAAACAATTCCTCGGGAGATCGGCTCGTTCTCGTGATTATCATCCTGGTCCGTCTTCCAGGTGGATTCGTTCGCTCGGAATTGCGTCCCGCCGCCGGAAACATCCGTAATATTCCGCCAGCATTGTCCGCGAAAGTTCGTTGGATATCGCATTCAACTACAAGGGTCTCACGCTGCGTGTACACTCGACTATTCAATCCGAAAGTTCGAATCTCTGACGAAGGAACGGTCTCGGAGCTACAAATTGTTCAATCGCCAGCTTCATATGGATTCTAATAGTTTCGGAGGTTGGTTGGAGTTCACTGTCAAGTGGAAACGTAGCAGAAGCATGGGGGGGGGGGGAACCGCTCTCGGGTCTGTCGAGGGTGAAATTCACAAAAGTCAACTTTGAAATGCGTACGCTGTACGAGTTATGGAGAAGGCGCTTTCAGGCTCCTGTGCGCTAAAGCTACGTTTTGCTGGGCTACGCTGGGTGTACACATGGGAAATCGATTTTAAGGTGGTTTCTCTATAGACCGGTGGTTTCAAGTTAGAACATAACAGATTCTGTTGAGAGCAACTGTGCTCTGTACTTTTACATATAGAATTCATTTTGGCGTCGAGTGGACCGTTGGCTTAATACTCTAATGCTTAGTTTAATTAGTGATTTGATTTTATGCCGCATATTCGTTTGAAAGGAGGTTGGTAGCATTATAAATTTTCGGTTGAGTAGACCAGGTCAGATTCGCTGGCAGTCAGCTCGGCAAGAGGAATCAAGTGCCGATCGAATTCCTCTATTCAGTTTCAGCGAAGGGTTTCCACTGGAAATGTTGTTTCAGAGCGGCGTTTGTAGATCGCTGGCCCATGTTCGAGCCGCTGCGGTTTCCTGTGTCCCTTTTTTCGAAATTCGGGTTTCAACGGGGTTTGAATGCTATCAATTATCGATCCGCCAGGTGAAATGGCCGAGTCAATGTTGGGCTCCATCAAATAACTCGCGTAATCTCAGCATTTTTAAATCGACACTTTCAATAAACATTATCAATCCTAGCTTTTGTAAATTATTTATTTCCATCGTTTGAGGGAGGAGGAGCATCTTGTTGATTTTTATCGGGAATAAGGGATTCCATATTCGAATTGGAGTAGGCGTAGAGTAGCTATATAGATTTCAGATCCTGGGAACCGCGTCGAGTGCATTGTTTCGGTTCGACGATTATCTGTAGAACCCCTTTGGGGCTTGTTCCGGGTCGCTAACAAGGGTCACTCGGGACTCGGGGCTAAATGTTTAAGAGAATATGGTTGTTGGAAGCAGGAACATCGTTACAGAAAATGTTCACGCCTCGCGTATCCTTGATCCGTCCACCTCTCAATCAAAAATCGTACGTTAATCCACGTAAAACATCCATCAAAATTAAAATCATAACAGGCTACAAAATTACATGCCTTCTACAATTCTTTATTTTTTTACAAATTTCATCAGATAAAAATACTCTTACTCTTTGAAATGACTAAGAAATGAAATAAATACGTGGTTCCAGTTTCTTTAAGAACTTTACCCAGAAAATCTCGTTCAAATCGCGAAAAAATCGCACTACAAATTGCAAGATCGTGAGAAGGAAATAGCACAATAGATTTTAATGAGAAGATCGTGGGTGGGTAGCTAAAGCGATCGTTTAAATCGTCCAAAATCGATGCGGCGCGGCGCGGCGCGGCGCGTAACGCGAATGCTCAAGGATCGTTCGAGTTACACGTCGCGAATCTGCGCGCTGAAATCTCTCAAAAACCGCGGTTCGATCGATCCACTGTTAACTGAATTTTTTTGTCAACTGCGAAGCCGTCGACGTGGCCGAAAATTCGGTATCGACGCGACGTTACCGAAATGTCAATCGCGTCCGCTTTGGCCGGCGGCCACAGTTTCTCCCGTGAATTGCGGCCTGGCCCCGGATTAATTACTTGGTTACGCGATTAATTAATCCGGCCGTTCTTGCGTGACGTTAGCCCAGCTTCCTTTGTTTCCATATCTGGCCGCTTGTTTTATCCGGTTATCGGCTGTTCGGCAAACAACGGAGATCGATGGAAAATATTTGCGCCAATTAAATGGGACATCGTGCTTAAGGGGACACCGGGATATCAGCCCCCTCCTCCCAACGAAAACTGATGGATCCCATGGGCTATTGCATGACGAATATCCTATCCAGGAATTCGGAGGCAAACAGATTCGAAAAATTGAAGAATGTCAAGATATTCAAATTATTAATTAGGGAAATAAGATCCGCAGTCTAATAACAACTAGACGAATTTTTGTGTAAAATGAAAATGGTTTGCATTAATTTCATTAATACAACAGTGTTTCAAAACTTTTTAAATAAATAAATCCATAAAATCTGCAATTCAGTAATGACCGCCTACATATTTCAGACCTTTTAAGCCCGAAATGGTTTAAGTTAAAAATCACAGCGTGTATATTTTTTTAAATAGTTGTGCAATTGAAAGGGTTTCTATATCTACAGTGAAAATTTGAAATAAATAATCTCGAAGTTTGGAGAACATCTGCAGCTTCTTTGTAAATTGAGGAGGACCGTGAACGAAATTTTAAAGATTTTTGTAATCCCCTCTTCTTTAATTTCAGGAGCGGATATGTTGCGGGCGCACCCGTCTGTTCGCGGATTAACTGAGCTTGGTAAAATCGCGATTGTTCTCGCTCGCCCGGCTATCAAAGAACAAATATCGCGGATTCCGCGAGCGTCGGGATTTCGTGATCCGAAAATGGCATTCGACTCGTTCGTTTCCCATTTTTCATCGTGTTCCCAGCGGCCAGTCGTTCGCGTATTGTTTGAGCCCTTCGCCCTTTTGTTGCGAGCGTGACGCGACCTCCATAATCGCGGCGTTTACAGCCCGGCGATCTGCGATTTTCTCGATGGTAATCGGCGAAGGATCGAAGCGAGCGAACACGCTTCTACGATCTCTGTCACTTGTTTCCCGTTTCATTGTTCCAGCTAAGTATACCTGAAATGATTCCTAATCGACCTTTGCAGTCGATGCTATTTTAACTTAAAAATTCGACATTTCTTCCGTACTAGAATAATTCCATTGTAGTTGAGTGTACAAAGTATCTATATACCTTTGAAAACAGTTCAAAACTCGATTCCATCGAGAGCATTAAATTGTTTTCTAGCTGCCGTGGAAATGCTCTTGCGAGTCAGGATAATAGAGCGTTTCTTTTCGAATAAATCGAGTAGATCGGTGAAACCGCGGAGAACTGGAAATCATCAGGTTAGGAGAGTTATGAGAATGGGAACGAGCTCTTTAATAGAAAAGTTTTCCGCGCGGTAGAGGACAGGGGACGAGAGATACGGGCAATCTTATCGGAATTATCACAGCGATATCTCACGGTCCGAGTGGGCAGCCGGTCGTTCGTCGAAAACTTTCCTGCCCGAGCTTCGTGCGGCTTAATGGATCGTGATCATCCGTCGCATAATCGCGCGATTCAAGATCGGCTCATTTTACCAAGGCTATAAGTGGTTCCGTTCATCTCGATGCGCGCCGCGCCGTCCCGATGCAAATTTCGCCTCTCTGTGTTCGGATATTTGCCAAATGTTATTTCAGACAATGTTTCCGCGATGCTCCTGTTTTCCGAGCTGTTTGATCCCGTCGCTTTGATCAATGTAACCATGGATAACCAGCCTCTCGTAAACAATTCTCATCGGAATATTTCAATCCGGTAACTTCTGCATAATTGAAAACGGTAAAGACAAAAGAAGAATTTCAAAATGCTACTGTACTATGTATTATGTTAATTTTCTTTTTCAATATGTTTAATATTCATAGATGAAATAATGAAAAATGATTCTTCTAATCCGTACTTAGTGTCTCAAATATTTTCTTAGGTGCATCGAACCATCGCGCTTGTGACATTTTCCATGGTAGAGATATACTTAAAAAAATAGACCGCAAAATTGACCTTGACCCTTTTCTCAAGGTCCACAATTTTTTTCATCGCAAATGACAATTTTAAAGTTTCCTAAAACAATTTTATTCCAAAATGGTATAAACGCGAAGGGGATCGTCCTGTCATCCGGTTGCTTACACAGAATTCCAATTTCGCGTGGTGCGAGTCATTCAAAAAGAAAATAAACTTTACGGACATCGTAACAGTTGCCATACTCGGCAGACAACACCCTATGCAATTTCACCAAACAGTCCGAAACCGAAACCAATTTCGTTTCAATTGCTCGTTTAAAACAGACGTTTCACTCTTGGTTTACACGCAGTCCCGTTCTACTCGCAGCTATTCTACTCACGCTATTCTGCGTAGTTCTGCTCGGCTGTCCGAATCGGTTCTACTTGCATTGCCATGGGAGATCTCGCCGTTAGCAATCTGTTGACAGAGCCTCTTGGTTTCCGTCGATCTGTCCTCGGACAATTCTACTTGTCCCATATTTGGATTTCGAGATCTCCCTCGCGTCTGACTACACGCAATCCTGTCTAACCAATTCTACTTTACCAGTGACATGTTAACGAAATCCATCCGCGCGAACAACGCCATCGTGGTCGACTCTCTCTCTGTTTCCCTGTTCTGTCAACTATTTCTGAAACTGTGCGGTCTGACCGTGCACGGATCCCGTATCACTCATTCAACATTTAATGACACATTGTACAGAGCCCCTTAGGGACCATTGTTACAACGATTTTAATTAAAACAGCCCAAAATTTCCTGTACCATTACGAAAGGATTTAATACACCACATACAGACACGCACACGCTATTCTGTGCAATTGTTGTATTGTAATTGTTGTTATAACCCGGAACAATGTCAGGTGCGCGAACAAAAATTGATGAGACTGAAATACAATGAGAAAAGATCGAATGGAAATTTTGTCTAGTTACATCGAGCATTGTTAGAGGCGGTTTTAATTAAACGTGGCGACCGCCGAAAATTTCGCGCACCGTCGAGGATCCTTCTTGACACACCGGATGTAATATGATTGATTTTACAAAAACGTTTTGCGGAATGATGTATTATTGAAAAATCGGAAATGTTAGTCAGAGTCAGCAGATCAGCTTAATAAGCCAATTAAGAGAAAAAAATTTTTTTTGGCTCCTCTGTCTTTAAATCAATGCAAACATTTTTTATTTTCCATAAAGATTCGCAATCTATTTATCACAGACGCGCGCGTACCAGATAAACTGTTAAATTGGTTTTCTCGAAAATCCTCGGCGACGAGAAATTTCTTTCTACACTTTCATGCAGGATAATTAGTTCGCGAGTTGTGCTACCGGTTGAACGACATCCTGACCGTCGATTCGTCTCGGGACGAGATGTAAATGGGCCGCAAAAGTTTCGATTGTCATCGGACTGGAAAGTTGCTATGGAAAGTGTCACTATTAAAACTCGGTTAATTTCTCGTTTCGTCGAGTGTCGGGATTGCCGGGAAATTTCGAAAATATTTGAGAGTCGTCTCTCGTCGAACTGGGTCACGTTTTATTATCATTGGCCGTCGAATTTTCCGTTTTTCGCCCCTCAAACTCGCACATAGTTAATCAGAAACGAGCTGATGACACATCACACCGGCATTTGCAGGATCTGGAAAATCACTGAAACAAATCGAGATTACGTTACAGAACATTGCATTACATAGCATAATAACATAATAAATACTCAATAAAATAAAGTGTATTAATGTTATTTTCCACATTTGAAATCGCTGTGTTAAATATTTGATCGGATTCGAAAGCAAATAGCAAGGGCACAGAGCACATTGTTTCCTATATTTATTAAAAAAAATGTTTTCGTAAACGTCCTATAATCGTACACAACAATCCGCAGCACAATTACCGTACAAAACGGGAGATTAACATAAATGCAAAACTCACGAAATTTCAATCCGATAATTACATTGTATATATTAATTACTCGATGACCATCCGGACAAACGAAAGAACACAGAAAATTAGCAACACAAATTCAGGAATTAATACGATCGTTAGTCGACCATGCGCTCCGTAATTTAATCATAGTGAGCGACGGAGTTCGCGCAAGAGAAAAATAAAAAACGACAAACAGCACCGTTCGTTTTCCCACGAGTAACAACATTAACTGTAAAAACTTCATTACACCACTCAGTTCCGCTCGAGCAGCTTGGAGGGGAGGAGAGCAACAAAGAAACAGCAGCTGCGTTTCAGAAGTGTTTCCGGTCCTTATAGCGTTTATTTTGCAACAGACACACACGTACACGCTTGTGCAGAACGTCTCAGAGTCTCGGGATCCTAATTTTTCTCTTTTAGTCCCCGGGTTTTGCCGTTGAGGTTCCGCTCAACCGGCAGAAACGCCATCGCCTTGCAATTTCCGTCGGGCATCTTTCACAATTTATTTCTTTTTATTGAAATTACACGGCGCGACACGCTCGGCCGGGATTAAATGCGGACGATCCCGAGGGCGATGCTCGCTTTATCCGATCTCTGGGACGCTCCTTTTGCCCGGCGAATCGTGGACGTTCTAACGAGAGACAACT
This sequence comes from Lasioglossum marginatum, assembly GCA_028455795.1. NCBI lineage: Eukaryota > Metazoa > Arthropoda > Insecta > Hymenoptera > Halictidae > Lasioglossum > Lasioglossum marginatum. The sequence goes on along the minus strand of CM052264.1, from coordinate 6,099,043 downwards.
TTGATGGTGCGACGCTCGTAAAGTGGCGCATCATTAAATAAAAAGACCGACGGTGGGGGCAGGCAAAAGCCAGAAAGCGTAAGAGGGATAGAGGCAGAAAGAGGATGACGATAAAAAGGAGAACTCTGGAGAGAGAGAGGGGAGGAACACAGTCAAGAGAACGAGTCTCATTTAGCAGGGCGAGTTTCAAAAATTTTATACAATTTTCGAGGGCCGCGGTCTCGGGGCCCTTTCACCGTTGAATCGCGAGGAGAGTGCAGCTTATTCCTCCTTCACGCTTAATTAGGGTACGGCGAAGACGCCTGACGCGATTCACCCGACCAATTCGCGTAATTAAACGCGAGACGGTCGCCGCTTTGTGTTATGATTTTCTAATTAGCTTCTACGGGTGAAAAGGTTCGAGTCCTGGGTCCCTCTTGCCAGTATGTAGGTCCCGTCTGTGCCTCCTGCCTTTTCTCCACTGTCTGCGTTGCTCTTTATGCTGAAATCTGTTTAGAAATATTGTACAACTAGTTAATATTTGATATATTAGGTTGTCCCAAAAGTTTTTTTCGGAACGTGTTCCTTTAATATTGCTAAATAAATATTAGGTTGTCCGAAAAGTTGGTTTTGGATTTATGCACACAATGCAAATTCATGTTAGAAAGTACTAAAACGTTAACATAAAGATTATCGCATTGCTTGTATTTATTTAGCAACATTAAAGGAACACATTCTGAGAGAAACTTTTCGGACAACATAATAACGATGGATCATTTCAAAATTTATTGGTATGTGAAGTATGGAAAAAGTTATTCAGAATGATAACCTTGGCAACATACTTCAAGATCATCAAAATCGGTGAGGTGTGCCCTTTTCTGTATAATTACCCTTTACTGTCACCCGTGACGGTGGGGAGTGCTGGTAAACAGCGAGAGGGAATCCGCAATAAGGACCGACTGTTTGAGATTTTATTGCTCGAGGATCTCCGTTCCCCGGGAACAATGTACGGAGATGCTCCTGGTGATTTGCTCCGGCTCGATGCAAGAGTAATTAACGATTCGAGGGGGCTGACGCCGTCGTCCTACTCGAGCATTAATTAAAGTAATGTTGTCTGTGAGCACCGGTCCTGCCTGGTCCTTGGGAATCTAACGTGGAATCCGGCATGGAATTAAGCTCGTCATACGGAGTCGTTTCGCTTGTCTGATTGTGACGTCGGTTATATTTTGCTGAGGATTTATGTTCAGGTGCTTTCTCTCGGTGAGTGTCGATTTATCTTGCTTGATCTGGCATCGGCATGTTCTGGGATTTAGTGTCGCTGTATATTCCGTTCGATTCATTTGTTCTACTTGTCCGACGTTTGTCAGGGATTATACTACTTTTTTCTATTTGTATCAAGACTGACCTCATATTGATATATTCTACTTGTGTCCTGTTTGCTGGAATTAAATTTTACATTCTCCTTTCGTCGGATTTAACGTCAATGTATGCGAATGATCGAGTCGTTTAATTTGCCTGCTACGTCACAGCTTATGGAGTTAGTTGGAACTGTAATTGAGGTAGTCTGTCTGCCTTATTTCATATTGATACGTTTCACTCGGCTGAAATAACGTTGATGCGTACTATTTGATTATTATTGATGTATTCTACTTGTCTGATCTAACGCGAATGAATTCTGTTTGATTGAGTTATTCTACTTGTTTCAGTATGCCGGAGCTTGTGCTACATTCTTCAATATATACATATATGGTGGCAGTTACCTCGTCTGATTTCATATTGATATGCTCCACTTTTACGATCTACTGACAACGTGTCCCGTTTGATCGACTTGTTCTGCTTGTCTGACACACTTTGTCCTAGTTCATATTATTTCATTCAATTTTAATTGCAATATCGCTCCCTTCTCTGATTTGTTATTGACATGCTCTACCTGGCAGAAATAACGTCGATATACACTACTTGCTCGAATGATAATTGATATATTTCGATATGTTGCAATAAAAAGATTTCGTCTCCCAACTCTCCATAGAGATTACAATTTCAGAAAGAATCGTACCGTTCTCACGAATTCTCTTTCGTGCCTGCCGGGAATAGAAAAAAGAAAGAAAACCGCGACAGATTTGCAAAGCACCTTTTCTGAGCCAGTGGTTTGATAAATATTTAATTCCTTTTACGGTTGGCATGAGGAGGAATTGCAACTCTTGCTTTAATACTGCGTCGTGCAGTTTCGATGCACAGCAGTTTATACTTTGTTCGACCGAATTGATTTTACGTATTGCATTTCATTGGACCGGTACCGATCTGTTTTGCTCGGCCGATTGCGGGCTCAGCCAGAAATATTTTATTCCCTTTTCGTTGGCAGAGTCGACAAGGAGAGTGTATTGCATATAAGAATTAGTCGATTGAAAACCATAAGTGAACCGATACATTCTATTTGTCTGAATTTATCTTCGTATGTATTCCGCACTACTTTTATGACCTTATATGGAAATGCCCTACTTGCCCGGCCCTACATTAATACGTTCTACATTTACATTTGTAGAAATACTTGTATCATTTTATATTAACATTCATACATTCTACTTGCCTGTTTCTATTACAGTTCAAACATTATTTCTCTGTATTCTACATCTTTCTCAGGTCCCACCAGCACCGTCTTACTCCCTTGTCTGACACAGAACACAGTCGTTCTACTGTCAACTCCACGCGGAACTAAGCATCGATCTGTCCTCGCGTTACACTGGCATTCTACACTGGCTGCATGCTCTTAGGGTGATTTTGCGAGGTCGTACAGGCACGAACCGCTCGTTTCATCGGACAGAGGACGGTCCAAGTGGTCCGACGTCTCATCCTATCAACTATTTATCGACATTTCATCTCGACCCCCTCGTGATCGATTTCATCATGCGATCCCAAGACTGTCCCTAGCGTGTTCAGCGCAGGACAGGCTGTCGCCTCCGTCGCCTCCGTCGTCTCCGAGACCGGAAAAGAAGGAACACGGTTTTTGCATTATTCATCGACTGTCTCGAACGTGCTCCCTTTGTTCCACGGTCGTTCCGAGACCTCGCTCGCCTACCAGCATTTTTCTTCGCCGAGTTTAGGTCGCCGACGGAGCACCGGGCTCCGGGGGAAAACTTAGGTCAATAATTTTCGCGTGTATTAAACGCCGGAAGACCGCGGCGCGTCGATGCATCGATTTCTAGTTAGGCGGTGAGATACCGCCACGGCCTGATAACGTCGATAACCACGAACCTCGACGCAGCCGGGAAGTTAATGAGACCCGGCGACCTCCCCCTTCGACTTTTCTTACCCCGTGAACACAGGTTGGCACGCCCGACACAAGCATCTTGAATGCTTTATCGTATGTACCTGATCGTGCGGGAAAATGCCTCGCGGAAATGTTATTCGTATAATATAGTCAGACAAGTAGTAGATTATATAATATAGACATGCAAGTAGCAGATCGTAACCCAATACAGGATGTCCGAAAATCGTGGTACAACCGGTCGAGTGGTAATTCTACATGTAAAAATAAGTCGAAGAAAAGAATAACATTTTTCCATTTAATGCTTAGTTTTTGAAAAAAATGAGTTCGAGTTGTAGTCCATTATGAAGTACATTACGAAAAATAATCGGACATGCACGTGTGGTCAGACAAATATGATCTCCTAAATAATTCCAGGATACAGGTTCCCCGAATCAAATACAGACGGCAGTCAGGTTGGAAATTTTTCCCGAAGTTTCGTTCACGTCAAAACAGGAATAGGTTCCTATCGGTCGAAGCTGTCCAATTATCAGCGAACAGGCGCAACGTGCTCGCGAGGCTGTAAAATCGATGTAACACGTGTGAGCATCGCTATAACGTACGATTCAGTCGCCTTAAGGCTGACCAGGCGCGCGTAAATCGAAGATTTCATTAACGGAGATCCGGGGATTTATGCTGTTGCTCAAGGCTTGACGAATGTTTCGGCCACGGTCTCTAGGGATCGCGGAACAGCACGCGAACACGGCCAGGTATTCGATAATGGTCCAATTACTCGATTCAGAAACTCGACACGGGTTTATCGAAGGGTTTCCTGTATTAACGCGGAGCAGATAGGTTCGAGACCCATCGAATAAACCGTTCGGCTACCGAAAGATATGAGACAGCTACCCTATTTTCCCAAGCATTATTTGTTCTTGCGCGAAAATAAGAAGCAATCTTTCTGAATCATAGAACGCTCCTTGGATAGTCTTCCGCGTGCATTGAACTCTCATTCTTGACAATCAAGTATTTTTTCCAAGTTTACAATCAACGAGTAAAGTAAATCTAATGTATACTCGTGCTCTAAATGAAATCGAATGAATCATCATTTTTCAAAAAACCGTGTGAATCTCCCTAAAAAATGGAGTGGAAATTTGAAAAAACTACAATGAACATCATATTTCATGCAGGTGTCCTATAATTGTTGGTACTAAAAATAATGCTACAGCTATAAGGTCCCTGATTATTCGGCGAGAGCCTCGTTCCCTAATTGTGGTTTGCACAACACATCCCCCGAAAATGGAGGTTTACGCAAGACCGAGCGGCAACCGGTTGAAAATTAATTGGCAAAGAAACACCGATGGTCCACTTTCTTGCCGCCATAGTGTTTGCGTACGTGGTCCCAAAGTAACTATCGAATTAACGTTTTAGCATGGGCCGGGGCGTTGAGTGCTGCGGTTTCCCGTGGTTCAGCTCCATTGGTCGTCTGCGCGTGTCGCCGAGGAAATACAAGGTTTACGGCAGTGATTGGCGGTCTCGTGTTGGCATTGGCCTCGCTCGTCACCTCGTTCGCCGTCGAAATACACCAGGTGCTCCTTAGGTGAGTAAGAAGTCTCCTAATCGCATTGACAACCCGTCAACCCGTGACTTAATCGACTGTCACTACCGCGGTTCACTCGAAACTCAACCTGACCCCTAATTGTTTGCGCGAGTTGCTTCGAGATTAGGATAAACTTCGCCCCTGAACGAATCTTCGATGAGAACTTTGTTACCAAATCGATAAGTGACAATCAATTATGATTAGACTGCGGATTTTATGCATTTATAGAAAAACTGAGAGGGTGAAATTTAAAATGAAATGAAAAAATTACAAAAATTTAAGAATGTGGATATATTATTTTCGACTGTGTACAATTTTTAAAGGAGGGAAGATATTTGTATTTGGCTCCTGTTTCTTACAATCGATGAAGAAAATGTGTATTTTGCATAAAAATCCGCAGTCTAATTATGATTGATATTTACACAAGCACGCTCGTTCAACAATTACGACAGCTTGCAGTTGAGTGAAGACACATCCAGTACCGTTTCTCATTACGTAAGTTAAAAGTCTTTAATCCAGTCAGTAGAATGACAGATTCATTTCAAACAATGTCTGCTACTAAACTAACAAGTAAATCGTTCCAACGTCGTACAGAATAAATTAGTTTTTCCCCTGCGCGGAATAATCAAATGCTGCTCAAACATTGCTCTCGTTTTCCTCTATTATATTATTCTTTTTTCGTTCAACGCTGAAAGGACCGCGACCAGACCGCAAATTAATACGCGTTTCACTGGAAAGGGGAACGGCGAATCCTTTCGCCGGTGTTCCCCACGCGTTTTCCTAGGCAATTAAGTCACGCCCATGCATTTACCATTCGCGAGAAACGAATTAATTAGCGGACTTTGCGCGACCACGGTTTTTGCTAGGTGCCCCGGTGTGCGAACGGTGAATCGCATCTGCCATTTATTTCGCGAACAGAATCGACGACGGGGTTGAAAAAGTGACGAGCGTAACGAACGGGGACCGTGGAAAATGATCCTCGCGACATCGTTATCCAGCGCGCATCTGCGAGGTGAAATCGAACGTGATAAGCAGACTGCCGGTTTTATGGCAAAAATCGGTGGGTGTGATTTCAAACAATAAAACGATTACAAGAGAATTTTTAATGATACACGAAAAAATTGTGTCGCCCATACAAGGAAAGTAGAGTGACACGTGTTTAAAATTAATAATCTCGAGATTACGTGTTCTTGAGCTGTAATTGTGTTCCCACACGTAAAGCCGGAAGCTCCGCGACAAATAATGGCATAGAGACTCAGCTGGGGAAACATTTCCGAGTAATTCTTGAGAGTTTCGGGGTCGACGGAATCGTTAGAAGATAGAGCCAAGCTTGAATAATATATTTACCGTGAACAGAGCGGTGTGTGTGCACCGTATAAACACGCCGGGCTATCCCGGGTTGAATAATTAATATCGCTGTGCGTCTGATTTCACGAGAGAAACGGTATCATGGATGCTCGCGGGTATACCGCGGCACCGTTCGAAGTTCGTCCTGTCGAAAGGATTTTATCCTGGGGAAAAGCTGTTCGAACGGGGCCCGCGTTCTTCGGTTGTTCGCGAGTCGAAACGATTCACCGTTGCAAAATGTAACAGTTACGGTCTGGTGCTGGGAACCGGTGCTGGCCTCGTGAGAGAAACTGCCGGCGTGGTGCTGGGCCATTACTTCAGAAAACGACGAGAGTTCGTCGAGATGGTGGTGCAAGCTGGTGCGGGCGTGGGAATAGTACTCTTCAGCGTCGTCTACAGAGAGGCGGTCGGGTAAGTTATTACATGTATTTCCTGTCCCGTGCTGATCTAACCGACGAGGCAGACCGCCGCGCCGATGCGAACAATAGGCGTCATCGGCCCGGAATGACGAGAGTGTCTGTTGCTCACCGCCGACCGAGACTGTCTGAGGATCACCGGAGCCCCTCAACAGCTCCCCCGACGCGGGATTGATTCACCGGCTAAGACCGCTTCCACCGCGAACTTTAACGTCCCTTCTGGCCTATCGTTCCGAACGTTTTCTAATATCGTTCCTTTCGCTACGGCCCGAATAGTTAATGTTCAAACATTCGCTCAAAGTTTTATGGGATTCTTCAGAAACTGTCCGGTAGCCCTAACAGTTTCATTCGTGGCCCTTCGGATTGTCTTCAGCGAATTATCGAAGAAAACGTAATAAATAATAGTGTCGTAATAAGTCGAATAATTCTTATATTTTACATGTCTTTTTCCTGTATCATTTTCGATATAGACCCAGTGCAATTTTTTCGGAATTTTTCCATCCACGCCATTGTAGTTAACTAATTGTTCTAACTTCTCAAAAAAGAATCGAACTCGTATTAGACGGATAAACAGAGAAAGCCTGTCTTTGGGCAAGCAAGCAGAGCGAATCATTCTGTGATCAGACAAGTAGAACAAATAAGTCTTTGGGCATGCAAGTAGAGAAAATGAGTGTTTGGGCAGGCAAGCAGAGAGAGAGTCAAGTGAACCTACTACGATACGACCCGTTCGGATCCATATTTTCGAAATAGAACTTCGCTCCACATATCCAGACAAGTGAAACAGATACAAACTTCGCAAACGCAATAATGCTAATGTAATTGCTTAAAGTCGATCATGATCAGGAAACTTTGTACACTCGGCTCTCGAGTGGAATGCATTACACAAAGCGATCCCGGGCCCGGAACAAAGTAAATGAGATCAAACGCTGGTGGTGCATTGACTCGTGAATCTATTTTTTCTTTTGAAACGGCAGGACGTGTTCCCCGTAGCTCGAAGGCAATTGATTTTATTGCTCGAACACTATGGACAGTGACTTAGCAACTGAAAGAACCGCTCGAGAAGAGAAATCAATTTCCCACGTAACGAACCGTCCCATGTCGTCGCAAAGGTATCCATTACCATGTGACACCGTCAAAGGGAAACGTAGTTTCTAACTGAAATCGAGTAGCAATCGTGCGACGATATCGATGTCTCCATACAGCTGTCTCTTTGTCATCCGGATCTGGCTTTTTTTATCTCTCGCTTCGAGGAAAATCGATTGTTTCTGAAACAGAGAGAGCGAGAGAGAAAACCGGTTCCGTCGCCGGGATGGGAACATCAAAGGACCACGAAGATCACAGGGTTGTTCTAATAAGTATCGGCAGACGTTCGTCACGCGAATTGCCGAACGAGATCTCCTCGAATCTCGCGGAACGACATTACGCGCGCCGAGAATAAAGAAACTTGTCGAGTTACGAAAACGAGTGTTTACTGCGAACACTGTGTACGCATGATACGGAGCTAAAAAAAATAATGAACGGATCGAAACTAAAATTTCGTGATTCTCGTTGGAAAAAACGTGGTTCCAACTTCCACTTCTATTTGTCCAGTTTACTCTGCGAAGAAGTAGTTTCTCGATTTCCACGACTGTGGAGGGGTACGCAATTTTTCCACGGAGCTCGCTCGAATCGTGTAATTTATTCGTAATTGAACCGAGAGAAAATCCGGCAAATCGATCCAATATTCGGAACGGCTCCAAACTCGGAATTGGTTTACCGAACACCCCGTAGAGCCGGCCTGCCTCGCCGCAAAGCGAAAGGCGCTCTGTACCCGGAAACCCAGAAAATCCTGAAACACCGATTACTTTACCCCCATTGCTCTTAATTGCGTTAATGGATTGATCACGTTCCCCGACTAGATATTATCGTCGATAACGAGCGAAGCACCGGTGATTCCTTTAATTAAACGGACGACAGTAAATCCGACCGAGACAGTGGTCATAATTAAGTATCGAGAGAAACCGAAACCTCGATCTGGATCGTCAACTTGAATTCGGAAAATGCAATAGTCTTACCAATGAAATATTACATATTAAATTATTGTTTGGACCATGAATTAGTTTGCAGACCTAACATTTTGCGCCGATCATCGTCGTTAATATTGTTTCGAGAGTTCCCACCGTGAGTGATAAATTTCGAAACTGACTCTACAGTTGCTCGTACGAGTTGGTCCGCAGCTGACGCGTCGTAATTGTCAGAGATCAGACACGATTTCAGTCATTTAACTGGAGACTGATGCTTCTCCCGACCCCTAGACAGGTGATCCACAGGTTTGCCGCGGATCTACTGCATTGCAGGTGCGATGTACGAGAGGCGTACTCCTGTACTCCTTCGAGAGTGAGAGAGCGAAAATGTTTCGGGATAACGAATGTTTAGCCAGTCACGTAGGTATTCGCAGCAGAATTTTTCCTGAGTGTCACTGATCTGCGCACCTTCTATCTGAAAGCGTTGATGAAAATTTATCGCTCCCATGCGCGCAAAAACGAAAGTTACCAACGCAAATATGAGGCGCCGGTACTGCGCCTGGGAAAACGCGCAACCGTATCGCTCACGTTTAATGGACTTCTTTTATATTTATTCGGGAATTATTCACGTTGAACCGAGAACCAGGTTAATTAAAATGTAATACTCGATTCAACGACCGAATTCGTGTGTCTGGATTCTATTTCAATGATTTCTGCGCACTGCGTTTTCATCATTCAACAATATTTGCCCCAAAAATGGAAACGAATGGAAGAAAACTGCAGGGTGGTTTTTTTCTACGCATTTCGCGGGCGTGTCCGAGCAATAATAGTGATTCTCGCGGAGTACACCCCTAACGATCCAATTTCATTTTCCGCCGTTCTATAAATATTCGAGGGACGGGTTCGAGTTCACCTAATTAGCGGGAAGCTGCGTGGCCCGTCCGCGCGTTACGATTCCATTTCCCCTAATTTCCTAACGCCGAACGACACGCTAGCATAGCCGCGTACTACGGATCTGGCAGGGCGACTCGCTGCTAACGATCGAGCCTTCGTTTCCTCGATGTTGCTCGCGACGATCGGATTCAACGATACACAACAGCCACGGTTTAATTGTGAAGCTACCTGCGCTGATGCTTTAAGCGGCTGCGGTAATTAATACACCTCCCGTGGAAATGAAATTAGCGAGCAGCGGTGTAGAACGAGGTCGCGCGATGCGACACGACACCACGCGACGCGACGCGATGCGACAGACAAATATGTAACACGGTGCCTGCACGAGCAAGTAGAATGCGACGTAGTAGTCGGACAAAAGTCCGCGCGAACGGCTGGCGAAGTAGAATGAAGCAGCGCGCTGTCAGACGGCAACGAATTACATCCGAGCGAACAAAAGTTGACTGTTCCCCGGGAAAATTATTCTGGGAACAACCTTCGCGAAGTACAATGATTTCTCTTTTCCCGTTCCGAGCCCGCGGAAAGTCGGGATAATTGCAAAATAATAATATGTACGTTTGAACGCACGCGGTTCCGAAAGTATTGAAAAGTATTCTTTTTACGCTTTTAGCCTCTGCACGCGGTGGAAACCATGCCGTTAGGAATTGGGAAATAATTTTATGAGGAACATTGTGCCTTGAAAAGCTGTATTTGACGACAGAAATTATACAGAATTTGTCACAGTTGCCAACTCGTGAATTTTGCAAAACGATTTCCGGAAGTCAAAGCGAAACACAAGCTTCGTTGCTCGTTACAAAAAAAAGGATATTGGGCAAACGCTGAATCGGTCATTGTCGACCAAAAGCGCGAATGCAGTTTAAATAATAACACAGGTGGAACAAAACGAGTGGACGTCAGTAAAGCCGGACCGTAAACACGTGTTATTAAGCAAGAGGAATTGGGTCATGCATTGTCAAACAAATATAATTCTATTGCGTACGATAAAACCAGTGGTATAAAGAGGAGTTGAGTGCATTTCGGCTCGTGCAGTATTTGTTTTGTAGTGAACAAAGTGTTGTCGTATGTTGTCATAGAAACCGTGTATAGTTTGCCAAGTAGAGGAGGACGTGGTATAGTCAGACAGATTACATTGCACGTGTCATTGAACGGTCGACAGGGAATCAAGAATCGTTCGATAAATACAGTCTATCCTTGCGTGATCATACAAACAGAATTTGCCAGCGTAATTTCAAATAGATCCTGTATTTACTAATTTTCGACCGCCGGGCCGCGTCTGGTTGTTCAAATATCAACTATAATCACTCGGTTGTTCAATCATTTTCTTGTATATCGATTCAAACATTTATTCAATTGCTTCAACAAATTCGCAAAATAAGTGTGAGGGTGTGAACGGTCAGATAAGTAGAGAACATTGTTCTAGTCAGTAATCGTCAAACAAGTGGAAGTAATATCATGTTGTTCGGACAGCTAGAAATAATATGTTGTTATATCTGTCAAACAAGTGGTATACATGCAATATTAGTCAAACAAATAGAATAAACGTAAAATTTGTCGAGCAGTAAATACGCTGTAAATCGTAAAGGTAGAACAAACACGAGATTCGTCAGGCAAGTGAAACAAGCACGATATTGGTCAGCCAAGTACAATAAATATGACATTTATCAGACAAGCATAGTAAACAGGTGCCGTAAAACAAGCAAAAGCGAACCGCATTGATCGAGCAAGTAGAATAAACAGACGATCCACCGTTGACGAATCAATCGTAACAATATAATCCTGTTTTCGGTGATTCCGCGGCAGCTTTCCAGAATCATTTCGTGCGACGCGACGTGGCGTTAAAACAAACCGATACGGGTACGTGGCAGCGAACAGAGCGATCTACATGAACTTTGCATTTCGAACAAGTACAATGGCTGTCCTATTTGTTCACACAAGTAGAACAAATCGGCGGAACGTCAGACAGTGTAGAAACCACTGAGACCTGAAAAACTCGAACAGAATCATAGGCGGTGAAACAAAGTACAGTCGTCGTTGTCGTCGTCGATGTCAACCGAGGCTGGGGATGGGCTACGAGTGCAATTCCCAGCTGTGGACTTCCGTCAGGAACAGACGATTCCGGTGTAAAAAAAATCATTTCCTCCGGACGATTACGGGCTTTTCAATGAAACATTCTTCCCGGGAAGCATCTCGAGGCGGAAGTTCTCGCGGGGAACTACCTCTCTCTGTCTTGTTCCTCTCTCTCTCTCTCTCTCTTTCGCTCGCTCTCTCGCTGGAAATGTAGGTTGCGAGGGCTTCGCGTGGGTGTTGCATCGAGGCACACGTGGATCCTGCCGCCCACACAATCCCGGCGTTGCCATGGGAAACGTCGCCCACGCGATTTTTCGCGCAACGTTCCCGGCGCGGCACCGTCCCACGCATGCGATAAATCTGACGAGCCAGCTATCTCGGTAACCGGACCGATGTTGCCGAAAAAATACACACACACACATACACAGAGGCGTGCGCGCACACACATTGTAAAAGGAAGTGCATTAATCGGCGTGTCGGCCGTCTGAAACGGTATCGGGGCTACGGGACGTCGAAACGGCACCATTTAGACGGGATACAAGCCGCAATCAATCAGACGGACCCCGACGTTCTTCCATCAATCAGCGACCGAGACAATCGTGCGGGTATTCGATCGCTCTAACGTGCCCCGCTCGAACCAACGCACCATACACGCGCTTAAACATCGAGTTTTCAGATCGCATCTTCGATACACGATCGGCGGCAGTTCCCGTCTGGAAACTGTCTAGACTCCGTGCTGTACGTACAGAGAAATTGTTTGGCCCTCTGTGGAAAGGAGTATCGAAAATTCGAATTCGCAACGCGGTTTTACGCGGAGCCAGTGACCGAGGAAGGCGGAGCCGCTTAACAAGCGAAAGTGAAGTGGGCAGAAATTCATGGGAATACTCGTAAAATATGCTCGTAAAGCGAGTGCCTCCCAATAATGCTGAAAGCCTCGTAAAAAACCGGTGTAAAGGCGGTTCTCGTCAGGAATGTAACAGGAAGAAGACAGGCGTCAAAGTGGAGGGAGGGAAGGAACGAATTTAATCGCGCGCCGCGACAGAAACAATGAAACCATTAACTGCGAATGGTCTGCACGGTAGCATGCGCTCGCGTGCACGAAACGTAACGGAGCGAGTAGTGTAAGTGTGGCATTAACGCGACACGTGTTACCGGATGCGCGATATACCGGTCTCGTGTTTCATGACGAGGGGCAATACACCTCGTCACCTGTTATTTATTATGCCATAACATGCCGGCGCGACTGCGTAAGACGATACCTAGCCAACGGTTCATAAGAAATATATATAGATCCGCGGTCGTAAAAGCCCCGAGTAGCGGCTTCCGCGCGGCTGCAACCGACAATAACGGACAAATGAAGACGGTTACCGTTCGCAACGGGCGGTTACTCGACCGAGAAATCGGAGCGTCACCGTCGTCGAGGAAACGGGAACGGAAAGTACCGTCTGGCACCGGTTTTTTTATTTCTCTCTTATTCTCTCTCTCTCTCTCTCTCTCTCTCTTTCTCTGTCTGTCTCTCTACAATTCGAACGATCGCCGCTCCGCGAGAACAAAATAAAACGGCTTTGCGTGCGACGCCGGAACCAGCTTCGGTTTCAGCGGATAAGCGGAAGTGCTGAGATATTTTATTTCGGACGAGGAGAGAAATCGCGGTGCTTAGACAGGTGGAAAAAATCATTGTAGTCGGACGCGTAGGGAAACTTCAGTTAGCCAGGCAAGTAGAGAGAATCTTATTGGTCAGATAAAGAAAAATTACTTCAACAAAATCACCCAGACTCAAAAATATTCATGTACAAGATGGCACAGAACAATAGACCGAATCTCCAGTAGAACGTCGAGCAAGCACGGTTTAGTTCCTAATAGACACTTTCGGGCACACGTAAAAAGGATTTTCCGTCATTTCGTAGGACAGCAAACGATTCCGAGGGACGCAAAGTTTAAAGCCGGTTGAAACAAGAGCGAGAAAGGCTTCCGGCTATTCCGCAGGCCTCCCTGCAGGCAGAAACGTTGCTGGTGTTTCGTGTCGCGCTCGCGTTTTGAACTTTGCGGTCGCTTTGATCCCTCTCAACGAAACGAGAGCCCACGGTTCACGAAGATCGAGCGCTCGAGACTGGAATCCGTTGCACAGAGACTCTAATTTCATTTCCCGGTTGCCTGTGATCCTCTCAAGACAATCGTCTTCGGCGCCACAATCTAACGCACAATCAACCTTGTCGCTGGCAAGACAAATCTTCCGGTGAAGAAAAGAACTGTTTCTTCCAGTCTCTTGTCTTCATTATCACTTCGGGTCCTCGTATGAAAATTTGTCACGTCGAGAAATCGGAACGAACATTAATTCCTGAATAATTTTAATAATTGTAAAATGAGAAATATAGAATCTTCATAAATCCAGTCTACTTGTATGCCCGGTAGATTTCCTGTTGAATTCTTCTGATGTCTACTGTTTTATCGCCTACTAGTTTCCATGGCAAATTCGCAAAATGCTAAAACCATCGTGTCTTATCGGCTTCCACAGAGGAAGTTCGATGTTCGCAACGGGTTGCCAAGTTGAGGCAGGTCACGTCCCGAGCGATCGATCGAAATTACAGGGGCATTAGCGATCGTACCTCGAGAAGTTAATGCAAAAGAAACACTCGGGCTTGATGGGCGCCGCGCCGTGCCGCGTAGCTACGGGTAGTACTGCTTACATTGAAAACATTTTCGGCTCGATAAAGACCGAAAGAATTTTCCTGAGACGCGTATTGACGGATCTCGAGGCGTTTGTATCGAAGCGAGACGAGGCGAGACGAGGCCAGCAGTCGTCGGTTGGTTTCACAAAGGCGAAGTAATTCCGTCCCAGGACCGTAACCTCGTGCTGTTTTCTCAGAAAGCTGGGCTGGAAGCGTGGCATGCAGTCCGTGACCGGTGCCCTCTCGCTGGCCTTCTTCCTCGGCTTGATCTACAAGAGTGCCTCCGTCTATCATCCCCAACGGCGAGCCATGATGCACCTGAAGAACCAACGGGGAAAGCTGAAGGAGAGGAGGACTGCCACCAAGGTGCCGCCCAGGCAACCCTGGGTCGATCTCAGCCCGCTTGGAAGTCGTCCTGTCAGGATGCTCATGCTGGCCGCTGGCGCCGCTGGATTTGGTCTTTACACACCTGCCTTCTACATAGTGAGTACCGCGAACAGCTAGAATCATTCCAACAACTTCAACTGTTTCGAATTAAATGTTCCTTTTATTCATTTACAGTGGGTGTAAAAAGTGTTCGTACACCCTTTAAAAACGAATAACTTTTTCAAAATTGAACCCAACAGCTCGAGTTTTTTTTTTAGACGTTAGAAGGATTGGTTTAATATCTAATGTCTAAAGAAAAAGTGAAGGTCACAATTTTTAAGTATTTTATCTGTGCCTGTAAGCCTTCTTAGACTAACTGTGAATCGCCATTGAAATGTAGGATTATGTCACTAGTAACTAGATCATCTTGAAATAATGTCTTCGGTCGAGCGAGTGGAGGTGGTCGCCGTCAATTCAGACAAGGGAATCGAGCCAGTGATTAGGTAGGCAAGTGGAATAAATCAAGCATTGATCAAGCGAGAGGATCGAGCCAAACATTAATCAGGCAAATAGAATAGGTCACGTACTGGCCGGACAAGTTATATGGACTCGCCGATGGCCAATTAAGGAGAATAGGTCGATGAATGGTCAGCCGGGAGACGTAAGTGATTACTCAGACGGGAGATATATGTATGTATGTACTGCCAAATGTACAATACACGTGAATCATGCAGTATCACCTCGGAAAAATCTTCTTAAGGGGCTGCGTACTTTTTTCACCGTAATAAAAATCGTCGTAGTTCTTTGTTTTACATGTTGAATACAAGATCGTTAATGCAATAAATGATACAAGCATTTCTCCGTACCACAATTCGGCACCATGCCAACATATCAATGAATTTATACATGACCACCCAGCAAACCTGATAGTATAGTGACAACTATCGGAGGCAAGCATCGTTTCAGAATAAATGCGGTCCAGTTCCTCGATCGTTGATCGCTGACCAGTCTCCCGAGGCTCAATTACGGAACTGCCGCGAGCACAATCGCGTATAGCAATCAACCGAGTGGCTAGAATCCCTAACTCGATTGTCCGACAAAGTTCCGATGAAGTTGGTCGGTTTATACTCTCATAATCGCGGCTGACCAGTCGCGTGTTTCAAATTCACTTCTCGCGCTCCTGTAACCGATCCGTGTACCATTAGACGGTGACCGATAGTTTGCGAAATTCTCCATGGAAAATCGCCAGATATAGACCACCTACATCAATAAAACAGACTCATACACCTGAAAAATTAAAATAATAAAAATATAAGTGACAAATCAACCATTCTAACTGTAGATATAAAAATAAGTAAACAAGAGAGTGAAGAAAGGGTTAGATTAATTTGTCCTTGTTCACCCCTTTCAAGGAGGTACAAAATTTTTGGGAGACCCGGTAGACATGAAATAAATGAGCAAGAGGGTGACGAGAGGGTTAAATTGATTTCTCAAGGAGGTACACAATTTTTGCGAACCCTGTAGATATGAAATAAATAATTTTTGAAGTTGTGAGGCGACTCCTGAAGTCTTGATAGAGCTTGTTCATTGGTATAGTCTGTCTTAGTAGATGAATATCTAAATGCCTATGTTTGCATGGTCGTCCACAGTCCAGTAACAAGCAGCATCGGTTGCAGGCTGTGCACGGTCACGAGGACGGTTTGGAGCACAGCGCTCTGGTGTTGCTGCAGACTTGTTTGGGCTTGGCAGCAGCCCTCGGTTGCGCGGCATGGGGAGTCGTTACCGCCAGGCCATCTGCTCAGTGTCTGGTGTCGAGACAGTATCTCTGCCAAGCGGCGCTCCTAGGAGTTGGTCAGTATACAACTTGTCATACTAAGCCGGCCATGCTCGCTTGAAATGTACATATTTCGAGATAAACGAACACGCGTAAACTACCCACAGAAAATAACGTCACGCGTCGACTAACAAGTGGAACAAGCTTATCTGTAGCCAGACGGCCGTACCATAATTGAATCGTTCAAAGAACCCAGCATACGGGGAGAATATACTTTCCTGATAAATTTCAGTCTTTTCCTCTGCGGTGTGCAGATGTAGACGCAACAAGTGATGCAAACCTATCACTGCTCAGACGAGTGAGTGGAACGTTCGGCCAAATTACCCTCGAAGAACAGCGAACTCTTCTCGGTCATTTTCTCAAACTGTCCTCGTCCATAAATCCCCGTAAGACCGACCATATCGCGAGCCAAAAGTCAGCTTCATTGAAATTGCAGCAAATAATAATCAGCTGAAATTTTGTGAACGTTATATCTGCTAATTAGTATGCTTGCTTTTCAAATGTTATAATACGTATGTATATGTTCCTCGCCGAGTTGCACGGCCATTTACATAATTTTTTAAAATAGTGGTGTCAAGACAGAACGCTACAAATATTTCAAAAAATAAACTCGGAAAATACCGCAGAATGTACTATGTCCATTATTTATAAATAGGATTATTTTTAGGATATTCTACGGAGGATACTACCAGTAAAAATAAGATTTTATGAAAGTTATATGGAAAAATATATAGTTTGAGGAATAAACTAAATATTTGGAAAATAGGATTTCGCTAGTTTTCTGCAATCGATCGAGATCTAGTTTGTGGATATGGCTGACGCTTTGTGTCGGGGGACTCGAACAGAGGGTAAGCCAGCTGAACGAGGGGCAAAGACGTGTGCATGCGGCCGACACTCGAAGAGAGCTCGCCGACTTCAAAAGGGTGATGGAGCAACCCCCCTAGAAGGGGTTGGGGGTGTCTACCCCAGACTGAATGAGGACTGCGTTTAGAAGCCTCCGGACGACGAACTTTCGGAGCGAAAGCGCAACACGGTTGGCCAGGCCGCGGCCAGCTTTTTCTTTCGGGACAATGATACGAGCGGGGGTGGACTGACGATGCACCGGCTGTGGCTCGTCTGCGAAAAATCCATCGAAAGTTTTCGCGACGTCTTCCGCACGAACCGAGTCTTCTAAAGAAGCTCTACCATTCTCATAACTTCATTGTCATTATTAGACCGCGGCTTTTTATGCGAAATTAAAATGTTCTTCGTTAGGTGCACAAAACTAAAGTTAAATAAAAAACTTTTTTTTTTAATCATTTTTACTGTTTTACTGTTCATTTTTATCAAGAATGTCTAATTATTCTCATTATTTTGTCTTTTTTAACGAATTTAAAAACATTCTAGTATTTCTGACTTATTAATAATAAATAATATACAATGTAAAATATATAGAATATGATAAAACAAGTCATAGTAAACAGCAAGATTGTTGTACGATAAATATTGTTATACGGTTTCTTATTGGTCAGGAATATTTTCAAAGGAAACCGAGGCAATACGCGAGCCGATAAGGAATGTTTTGAGGGTTCCGGAATATTTCATCTGCGGCCGAGCGTGAAATTTTCATCCCCTTGTCGGGAATTGAAATCGTTCCGAAGTGTCGCGGCCAGCGTCGAGAAAAGAGAGAGAGAGAGTTGAATCGCGCAGTTTCGCGCGAAAGTATCGGCACGCTTTTCGGAAAGGCGAGTTCTCTGAACGTATGGCAGGATATTTACGGGGGTAGCTTTTGCTTATCGGAGGAAATGGCAGAAAGAGATTCGAAACGCTCGCGATATCGGCGAGCCTCCACGGCCTCCTATGATTTATTTCTTCCTGCTCCGGGGAAACTATATTTCCTTTCCAATTAATTCCACAATCGAAGTTTGATGATAACTTTGCGGAAATGTTGAATCGGGTTACTGAAAAGACGTTCCGGAAACACTTTGAAACTGTGTTAAAAAAAGACGATGTTGATAACTCTCTTTCATGAACAATATATCAGATTTTTGTAACAGACTATCCTCTCCTTTTTCTAAACACTGTACAAAATTCTTTTACGTTGTTTTGAAATACGAAGCCATTTGTAACCAACCAAAGACTGGCCAGGTCAGAAAACAGCACAGAATCCCGACAGCGAAGTACCGACAATATAAATGGGTCAAAAACGACCCCAAGAACGGAGCAGGTCTAAAAACCTACTCTATCATTAATTTCCCTCCTGCCTACATTACAGTCTTAATCACCATAAAGAAACTTTCGACTTAACGAGAGAAATTTCGTGTTCCTAGCCAAAAGTACCTACTGAAAGTAGAATAAGACCGTCTTTAGTCAGACAGGCGAACCGAGTGCGTTTTTAGCGCGTTAACTGTACCAGCCATGGCTGTGCTCCAACAATAAATCATTATTACTACAGATTTTATATGCATTCATTGCAGAAACGGTCGAACGCAAAACAGTAACAACATTTGAAGAATTTAACACTAGATTTACAGTTCTAAATTTTTTAATTTTCTATTCTTGCAAAGACACGAATGTCTACATGTAGTTTAAAATTAATTCAGACAATGTTTCTCAAACCATTAAAATAGAAAAGTAGCGTTTCAGACGCTCTGGCTGCGATTGCACGGGTACGCTAACTTCAGACGGACTGTGTACCAGCACGTTGACACCGGGGTAATAATAATATGTCTGGGGGAACGATGTAGGCAGAACAACGAAACGGTTAGAATGCGAAACGCACGAGGAAAAATTCCCGGGGGCGAGCGTAACTCGTAATCAGCGGCGAACCGTATTTTCGTCGTGTAGGTGCACAAGTCCACCCCCTCCCCACAGCCCTCGCCCCGGATAAAAGGAGACGTGACAAGCGGGAGTTAAATATACAACCGGGGAGGAGAGAGTCCCGCGCCGAAAAACCGGCTTATCCACGTCGGGATAGATCGAGTTCCCTGCCAGCGGTGCATGGCGGTTTGCCCGCAGGAAATAAACCATCCGGGGAAAAAGAATTCACAATTTTCTGTCTTCTTCTCTCCTCTCATTTCTCCCCATTTCTCTGCATTTCTCTCAGGAGAAAGAGAGAGAGAGAGATCTTTTCATCTCTCGTTTTTTTTATTCACGGAGAGAGACGCGTTTATTTTCCGAGACCGGATGTATCAGGAAGAGCGTGGAGTACCTAAGGAAATTTGTTTTTTGACATTTTCGAAGACGGTTTGGCCCGTGAACGTCGCCCGTTCCTCAAGGTAACTGAAACGGTCTCTCCTAGACTCGCCGAGCCAGCGAGATATATTTTCCTGGAGACGGTTTTGTAGTTCTCGATATTGGCATGGCAGAGACATAAATCTATGGAACCGTTTGGTAAAGTCTCTTTTTGCTTGAGCGGGGAAATTTTTCCGTAAAGCGTATCAGTTTACAATTTTAGTTATTGAATAGCAAGCTTGGAACAGCTTAAGGGAGGATTCTCGTACAAACAGCCGAGAAAGAAGCCAATTTTCGAAGAATCCGAAATCTATTTATTAAACGTTATTTTACAATGTTTTTCAGTGTTTTCACTCGTACGCTCATCCATGACTGTACTCGTGAAATTATCCGTGGCCGACGTCATCATCTCACGTTGTCCCTCTCGACGAACGAAAAGACAGAGGCAAGAGATGATGTCGAGCCGCTGTCATCGTCTCGTGTTGTTCTTCCCATCGTCGACACCGTCTTCGTTTAGGCTCGCCGTCGCAATGCGCCTCGCGTCTCATTACCTCGTCCCGTTTGCTCAGTTCTCCATACTCACCGGAGGATCGAGATTACTCTGAAAACAATCGGCTCTTCCAACTCGACCTATTCCGCGTTCCTTGACCAATCGCGACCGCGAATCGAACCGGTGAAACGCTCTCAATGAGGAAACCAATTAACAGGAACTACCGGAATTCGTTGTTTCAATATCGACCTAAGAAAATATCTAATCTCCAATAGCATCTTAAAATTATTTTATGCCTTCAAAATTACTTATTAATTAAAAGAGCACTTTTTATTCTTGTAAAATCTGTTACCGAGGTATTTCTTAAGATCCCTCTGCAACAAAATTACAACAAGTGGTACGATATACATACGTGCTTTTAAACGCGGTGCTTGTTGTAGAAAAGCGTCAATTAATTTTTCCGGAGAGAATTTCCGAAGATCGTGTTCCCTCGGTGAACTAAGCATGGCGGCTATTAAGCGATCGTTCGATCGTTCATTTGGGGCATCCTCATCGAGAGTTTGATGATCGAGCGATCGTAGATTGGCGTGTTGCAGAATGCGCCGTTTCATTGCTTTATTTCCGGTTCCGCTAATGACCGTGCGCCGTAAGAGGATTACAAAATAAACTGCACCTTGTACCGTGCTGAATGGCGACGCTAAAATTCTCTCTCTCTCTCTCTCTCTCTCTCTTTGTGTGTGCAGGTACTGGTTGCTGAAAAATGACAAGCGCGTTTCTCGAGAGCGTGGACTAGTGTCGACAAAAGATTAACTCCAATTTCCGTCATAATGACGCTCTTTACTCCGAGAGAGATTACTATTCGCGTTGGTATTCCTCGTTGCCCTTCGTACTATCGGGACATTTATTTGTGTCCCGGTTACACAGTATTTGTCGGGAGTAATGATAACGAAGAAACGTAATGGGGGCGTCATTAATGATCGCGTAGCACGGCCATAAGCCGCCATTATCAGCCCTCTGATCAAATAATCCCTCAGTCGTGTTATTACTCGGAACTGGAAGCCACTCTCGTCTCAAAGGTGCGCCGTGTCGACGTCCCTCTCCTCGTCAAAGCTTACATAATTACGAGGCGAACAGATTTGAATTTATTACTGACCTAATCCCCCGCCGCTCGTGATAGTAATCTCTGTAATCCCACCGGCGCGGCGGGACTGGCGATGTGCTGTTTCAACTTATACCTATTCGTTTTTATCATAAATGCATAAAATCCGCTGTCCAGCGGCCATTAACTTTGCATGTGCTACATCCTGTTATGTTTCGGTTGGTTTCAATGTCGAGAGAGGTTGTAGGAGAATTTTACAAGCGAGAGTGCGATTGAATGTTCCTTTTCTGATTAAAGCAATAGCACAGGTGGCACTGGGCAGTGTACAAGGCTACCACGGGCTCGTCCTGGCGTCCGGGCTTTATGGTGCTTCCCTCGGCGGCGCCCTTTACTCTCTGAAAATGCTTGCCCTCGAAAGATTGAGGACGAGACACTTCGCGCGGGCCTGGGCTCTCGTGCAGGCTGCGGAGGCTCTACCTATTCTTCTCGGAGTTCCTCTTACCGGTAAACTCATTTACTTCACGAATTCAGACTCTAAACTCGAGCACCCGAACAGTTTAACAGAGATTTGCAGGACCAACGGAGCAGACACGTGGAAATAGTTTTAGTATGCAAACTTGACCTAGACTCACTTTACAAAACCTTAGATTCCAAACCAAGATGAGAATAATGACACAGAACCAACATACGCATCTTTTTAAAACCTTGAATCTTCCATTGCAGTTCTCGACAGATGAATGTTAAAGACGATGGCCCTTTTTGGAAGCCCTAGATGCAATATTGCAGTACAAAGGAGACAACCAAGATGAGGATCGGTCAGAACCAATCTACACCTCTTTTTTCCAATCCTCGCATCCTCTAGTACCTCAACAGACCACTATCAAGAATCCAGACTGTTTTCAAAAACCCTAGACTCAACATCCCAGCTGGAACAACCAAGAAGAAGCTTCTCTGGATCGCTGACACTAGAAGAAGTTCTTTAGCATAGTCTTCGACCCTTCCGAAGGGCAGCAGCAAACTTTAGATCCGTGTGTTGCAGGTTACATGAACGCGTACATCCCGAGGGTGGGCTACTACGCGTGCATGTTAAGTTCCTTGTGCGGCGCGGCATTGCTGTTCCTGGTCGGCTCGGGTCAACAACCATCATCGCCGACGGTGATGCCTGATTCGCACCTGTCCACCTCGGCTGTGCCTCCGCCGCGTACCTGTCCGCCTCCACCTAGGCCCAGACTACCCAAGTCGCAATCCCTTCACGTGCCCTTGAACATCGATGAGAGCCTGCGCGAGAGGGACATGGAGAGGATGCACACTGCCGAACACTATTACCAGCCACAGTTCTACGGGCCCATCAGGCCCAGCAAGAGCGTGCCCGAAGGACTCAGTCATCAGGATTCTTACAGGAGTCGACCGAGGCGTCATCGGGACGTCACTGTCATCGAGCAGATCACCACATGCGTCTAGAATCCTGACTGCAATTCACAAGGAACAGAAACTAGGAGCAGGAAGCTCCTCGCGGTTTTGATGATCCTGGGAAGCAGGATGTCGCTTGCTGGATGTCTAGGACGATGAAAGGATGTATGCCCGAGTGGACTGTGGATCGTGTGCGTTTTTAAACTGAAGTTTTGCGACGTGAGACAGAGGAACTTGTTAGTCTGCGATGAGTACACCGGGTCTGTGCATCCAGGTTGATTAGCGGTGTTGTTAATGAGATGTTGAGATATTTGAAAAATCTCTGTACGTCTGTACAATAAATGCATAAAGATCCGCAGTCTAATTATAATGATTCTAAATGCTCCACATGCTGAAACCGCAGAGGATCCACAGTCCAAGTTGGCGAGTTCAAAAGCGTCGACAGGTTGAATGGTCGAGTGTCTGGGGCCGGGACGAACGAATTCATTTTTCCCAGAACGGAGTCGACGGAAACATTTCAATTACGAGGAAACAAGGTCGACGATCGATCGCCACAGTTCTTTCACGGAGCGGTTGATTATGATTCCCGTGTTGGCTCGGGGAAATTCGCGATCTTCGGGCGCGCACGCAATGTCCGGGGGACAATGCGAGGAGCCATTATCGCGACACGGCATTCAGGATACTCGACGTGCGGACGGCTGACATGAAAATCGCGCGTCATCGGAAATTCGATTGAACCGGGGATCCCACGCGGGCCGGGCTCGGGCCAGGGGCGTGTGTCACCAACACCGAGCCTCTCGTATAAGATTACCGCCGGTCAAACTACGGTGATTGCGTTCGGCCGCCAGTAAATTTCGCGTTTATGACCGAGCTGATATTTGCCCGCGACCCCAGAGACCCAGAACCCGGCGCAAAACCTGGCAACGCGCGCAATTTTCGCAAAACCGTGGACAAAAAGAGCCTAATCTACCCTCGGGTAACTGACTCTTTTTACAATGACACTGCCCACGATCCTCTGGACTGTTCGCGGATTTATCTGCCAATTTTTCTTGACGTATTTTTCAAGGCACTTATCGTGGGCACATTAGTCTTCTTGTCGTTTATAATATAACTAATAGTCATTCCATTTAATCATCAGGAATTGAGCGATTTTTAAAAAGCATTTTTAAATGCACTTTTTGGAGACACGTTAGTCTTTCTTGTTGTTTATAATGTAATTGATTTAATTTCATGTGTTTATATGTACTTGTTTGTACAATCATTTTTTTAACCATTGAGTTTCAAGAAATTTATAAAATATTACTGACTCGCATTCTAGGTCAGCTAGCAAAGGGGTAAAAATGAAATAGCTGAAACTGGTCTGTCTATAACGAATGGCTTTGTTAATTTCGAATTTTGTCCACGTTTTTGAGCGAATTGACCCCGGGTATGCGTTCTCTCGAATTTTTCTCTCGCCGCTTCGACAACTGCCGTCGAAATAAACAATACGAAACTATTCGATTTGGTTCGATTTTTGTGACCAGAAAAAACACCGCGAAACAGGAGCTCGCGAGTCATGTCAATCCCTTCGTTGCTAACTTCGAAAGCAATAATTTGTACAATACGAAGAAATAGAAAAGAGTTGAGCGTGTTTTTCGAGTTCCGTTTCATTCTGTCAATTAATTCAGGCTGGATTTGTTTCGGTTTAATCTTCAGGGCTTTGTGATTTTGATACGGGAGAAATCAAAAAGCACGAACGCTGCCGGATACAGATATATCAAAAATAGTAGCGAAAGACTTAAGCGTCGTACAATTTTCGAAAGAAAACGAGTTAGAGAATCAAAACACGAACACGGAGCATAAATAATGAGACTTTAGGAAAATGAATCTTAGACTGTTGAAGTATCGTTAAGAGGATTTATGGTGAGAAGAATGGTATTAGTGTGTACGTAAACGGAATTTATATAGTCTATCTACGATTGAATTATCAGAGTATGATAGGGAAATACATACTTATCCGTGTTAATGGGTTCTTAGGTACAATTTGACAGCGAGGGAAATATCAATCCGTTCTCTATTATTTCCATATTTCCGACCAATGAAATTTTTATAGTTTACAAGTTGTATTCAAGAAGTTCCATAATTTATTTTGTCCCTGCTTTCCATTATTTCTAATGTAACAACTTGCACTGTAATAGTCGAGTCAGATTTTCCAGACTTTGAACAGAATCTATTAAATACAAGTGTTGCTCACTTTTTGGGAATTGAAATGAACTTCTATTCGTTTGTTGTCGACATTTCAATATTACACGCACAATATACGTTTGGTTTTTCTTCCAGACTCTTTCGGATCGATACTTCCCTCCCACGTGTGTTCACGAAATGAAACACTTAGGACACGAAAGCGAAAAGCGAGTGAGTCAGCGTGTCGAAAGAGAGACAGAGAGAGCGAGAGAGAGAATGAGTTAAGTTTCTAGAGTGAAAGATATATCGAAACTGGAGCTGGTCTCCAAGAATCGCCAACGCGAATCGCTAGTCGAAAATTCGTTTACGTCTAAGATACAGTAGAAACCTCGAAAGTAAGTACAATTTAGGAACAATTTACGCATATTATTATACCGAGAGAAAGAGAAAAAGAGAGTGAGAGTGAGAAAGTGAAAGGAAGCGAGAACGAGGCAAACGCGAAACAGATCAAAACGCTGGTGACCAAGTATCACGGTCGAAACGATCTGTATCTAGTCGACTTTTTTCTGTAACTCGTACGTATACCTGGAAGCTCAATAATCATTCCTGATAGAGGGACGATCGTCGTTTCGAACTTTCAAACAAGAAACATACTCCGGAAGCTTCAAAGTGTGATTGTACACTTCCCCTGCAATCAAGTATTCTACCTTTAGCTGAAAGATTCGCCCCGGATTCTTAACAGTACTTGCAATTACTCGAATTATCGTCTAAGACTTGACTGAACACTTGAGTCGATATTAACGTTTGATTGGTGTTGCTGGTCGTTCGCAGTTCTGAATTCGTCTGAAAGAAGTCTTCAATCGTTTGTTCGATACTAAAAGAGAAATAAGAGAATGTTCTGGCTCCGACATCTTGATTCAAGAATTTTTAGATCGCAGCTGGACACAGCACCAATTAAACGTTACAGCGTTCTATTCCTATTAGCGAGTAAAATAATCATCCGAAGACTTTGATACGGGAACTGAGAGTCATCAAACGGTAAATGATTAGTACCTGAATATTAAGTGTTCTAGGTTTACACACGAGTAACCGCGTGATGATCGTTTGATCGTCACCGAGCATCGTTTTTACACGATAGATTTTATTCTGAACGGCTGCTTCGCGATCGAAGCCTCCATGATCGAACCTCGAGGAGGAGGAGGATCCTTGAGGACGCACGAATTGAATTATGGCGCTTTTCTAGTCGTTTCTATACACACTTCTGCCCTTTGCTGTTGCTTGAATCACCGCAGTATCGTTCAAAACATTCCCGAAGATTGCCTTGCTGATTGCTCCGCGATCATCTCGATCGAGGACCGACGAAAGTAGGCTACCTCGACATGAATAGGCTACTTCGACGAAAGTAGAGTGCTCCCGATCGGGAACAGTCATCTAATGTCTACGAGGATTCTTTTTATATCTGACTATCTCGATGTAGTACTGATTTTTCGATGAATTTTCGCTCGATCGGCTGCGATAAAAATGGCGTCGATCGATTTTCATGATACACGACCCCCGCGTACGTGTAGCTGTCGCGGGACTCGAAGCAACCGTTTCAAACACGAAAGTTCTTCAAGATTCTCTTCTGTGCTCGTTTACTATCGCGAAACCGGAACCGTTCGCGACATTCTTCATTCTTCTCTGTGGCGAATTCTTTGTATACTGCCGATTTTGATAGGACACCGAACTCAATCTTCCCATTTGACACCATCTTCACACCAGAACAGTTCACTATTTCTGTGTAAATCACGGAACCAACTTGCTCGTTGCAGAGTTGGTGACGCCTCCACAATTATTCTTCAAAACATTCGAAGATGAATACTCGATTTGTACATTTTTTCAAGCTTCATCCTGGTAGTGTATATAACAAAACGAACATTGAATCTCTCGACTCTGCTCGATCAACATCGGCAGCCATTTTGTTCACTCTTCGTCTGGTAAATATGTTCTCTTATCGCTGTTAAACGCAACGTATTTCTTTTCGCTTGACACGTTCATTTCCCAATAGACAAGCACAAAATGAAGTGGGTGATTAAATTGTTTATCCAAACGACGAATAATGTCACCTGCAACTTACAAAAATCGATATTCCATAAAAGAAGAATAAAAATTCTGCGAAATCGCGACGAGGCCTCCTTGTAAATTACGCCTGTCTAATATCGTGTTTGATATTGTTGTATTTATTATTGCTCGTTTATATTCGTTCGTTTCCTCGTTATTAGAGAACAGAGGTTCGTTCATCGGCGATTTTCATTGTCGATAAGCGAACGTACGCTTATAGAGAGAAACGAGATGAAGCGATAGCGATTGAAAGGGCCGAACTATGATCGAAACTTCCGGCGTTGACTTCTAACTGCTGTATAGAAACGTATTAAACTTTCGTAGGAGAAAGGAGGCTGAGCTTTACAGGAAGTATTTGCACAATCACGATAGACTTCGAAACGGAAAGTCATTTTAACATCGACTCTCTCCCCTTTAAAATCCTTCCTCCCCTCCCTTCTTCCTACCCCAATCCAAGAATCTTTGTTAGATGTATTTCGAGAAATCTCTGATATGTATACAATTATATAAATTATATATATTATATATATATGTATATACATATACCGATTCGTAAACAGCTTCTTGTAAACATTTACGGATAAACTCGTATAAATTTCTTCACCTTGTAAATACGTATACAAGGTACCCCGCCCCCCATTCCCCCCGTTTACGAAACGTTGAGCATTTTGTAAAGTTTTATAAATAGTTCTATGTAGTTGAACAGCTGGACCAATAAAACGTATATCCGATTGTACGTGTCAATTATTTGGACTTTTCTTGCCTCGACGCTGCCATCTGATGATCGATCCATTGCGCGAGATGAAACTGTAATTTAATTTCGAGAAGAATACTGAAAATAACATTTCACATGATTCCACTTTCTTAAAATTTGCCTACAAAAATTGAAAATTGCATAAACATCCGCAGTCTAGAAATTAATTACAATTGTGCAGCTAATAAAAATATCGTTTCAAAGAATTTGGAGTCTCGCGACCGTCGCTAATCGTCCGAATGAAAGTGGTTCCTTTGAAATAGCGAAATTTCGGCGCGTCCCGCATCCGGCTTTGTTGGAAATTCGCGAATCTGCATCGCGGCCCCGAACAATGGCTGCAAACGGGGATAAAACAATAACGAGGTCCTCGTGCCTTGATAAAAAAGGAAAGCCAACACGTTGCTTTGAGAAAGGAAATTTACTGCGCAACAAACGCTGACTCCGCCGCATAGCGTTGCACGTCGTCACCACGAAATTTGCTGGAAAAAAAAGAAGAAGGAACAAAAAAAATAGAAGGAAAGAAGGAAAGTGGCAGAGAGAAGGAAGCAGGGAAACAAACTTGGCCGGAACAACGGGTACCTTTTATTCGTTCCCCCGCACCCGTTGCGCTTTTCTGCCCGAGAATGCTGCTCTCTTTGTGCTCCGTGTAAGTAAACGGTAGAAGATTTCAAATTGCAAACTTTCTTAGCGAAAAAGTTCCGCGAACAGACGTGAAATGTAGTCCGCGCTTTCGCGTTTTAATCCTGCACAGATATAAGCAGTTATACGGCGGAGATGCGTCCGTACTCGATTCTGTTTATCGTAATAGCATGAATTTGTTGCGAGCGAACATTAAAAATCTTTTATATGCTATCTTTTATACAAACATTAAATCTTCTAACTGGAAAATTAACGCTAAACCTACCATCACCGGTCAAAATGACCGGTCCAGATTTTTTATTTTACATAAGAAATGATCTTTAGTGGAGCACATATTACAATAGGAGCTGCACAAAGTCTAAATAAAATCAATCTTGTCATTTTTATAAAGGAACATGTACCTGTTACTTTTAAGGCTCGGTAGGTTTAGTGTTAAATTATTTTTTTTATTATTTTTTATTTCCTTCGACCTAGAATATTTTTGATCCTCTGCGTTTTTTATATTAATTCATTCGAGTAAACTCTACTTTTTCTTCTTTTGAAAATGTTAGTTCTTCATTATTCATACAAACTCTTTAAACAATTATACTCTGATTATACATATAAACGCAGATGATTCTTGCCGTTTTCTCATAAGAAACCGTGCATATTCCGGCAAGAATCATTTGCTCTGGAAAATCTGAAAATAGCGCCACTAGACGTAGTGGCCTAACGCTCAAACTGTTAGTCAGAATTATCGACAGTTGGTATTCTTTCGAACAAAGAACCACCTACACCGACGAGATCTCGTCGGTGAAAGTACGCAGCGCCATCTATAAGATACCGTCAATTTATTAAACATAAATCCGGTAAGGTAGAAAATGACACTGAAATTATAAGAAATTTTCGGAAGTTTACCCCGTCGGTGCTTGTACCTACATGTAGGGTACATGTAGTTTGTGCGTTACACCTTACACTGCTAGATGGTTAAAGACGTAAACAAGTAACATTTAAACTGCAAAGACTAATGCTAATAAATATGTAATAAAATACAGCATTTTTCATTTTTATGTGTAAATACGTAGAATAAAATTCACATATCGAATCCTTTACGTACACGATTTCAGTGACCTAACCTCAACAAATGACATGGTACCATATATGTAGCTTTAAATATGATGTCCGAAACGTTTAATCATAAATTATTTTACAACACGGTGCTGTCGCAAGCTTTTTCTCCAGATGGATACTTTTTGGTCGCTGGAAACATTTACGGAGACATATCGGTTTTCGAGTAAGTTTTCTGTCACTATTCTGAACAATATTCTGAACAATTACAAATAATTACAGGTTAGGTTAGCGTAAACAATTATTCATTTCAAACGAAAAATATTGTTCGGATGGTTTTCATTGTTTAAGAATTTAATACATTATAGTTAATTGGTTTACAGATTATCAAAAGCTTTGGGGCCCCATAAAGTGGAGGAAAATGAGCTGCAAGGGCCCACGTACCAATTCACTGCACATCCTAATCAGCAGGTGATGAGTATGGCATCTACAGACATCTTTCTAGTAACTGGGACCTCCGGAGAAGTATACGGATGGAACTGGAAGATGGTTACATCTAGCAAAGCGCCAAAGATCAAAGTTTCGTGGACAGTTCAACTTCCCGTTAACAAGTAGGTTATACCGACGATGGTAACAAGCTGCAAAATATGTGCGTATTATAGTTAAGTAATTTTCAGGGACAGTTACGTGGAGAAGGCAGACGTAAACTACTTGGTGTACTCCAAATCAAACAGTCTGTTATACGCTGGTTGCGGAGACAACAATATTTATGTGATTAGTTTGGAAGACGGCGGAATTTTAAGGAACTTGCAGGGTCACACTGACTATGTTCATTGTCTTTCGTTAATGTATGTATCGTGTCATTGTTAGATACAATTATATGAATTACATTAAATGAGTATTCGCCTTTTTCAGGGGTAATCAATTAGCGTCGAGCGGAGAAGATGGAACTGTGAGGCTGTGGGACTTGCGTAAAAAGGAAAACACTAACATTCTGACTCCGCATTTGGTGGACAAAGTTGCGCGATCATGGTTGGGTAAATGGATTGGAGCGATAGACTTCACAGAAGACTGGCTGGTTTGTATTCTGCAGCATAGAACTTGTTATAAAATATTATTTCGAAGTTAAATAGACTGCGAATCTTTATGCAAAATAAAAATTGTCCGAGTCAATTGTAGGAAACAGAAGTTAAATGAAAATGCATCTCCTCTTTGAATAATTTTAATAAGTCGACAATGATATAAGAATTTAATATCTTTACAAGTTTGTATCTGACCAATCCATTTTTGTCATAAATGCATACAATCAGCAGTCTACCAATACATAATTACTTCATTTTTTAGTTGTGCGGAGGTGGTCCAAGTCTGTCGCTGTGGCACATGCGTACGATGGAAGTAGCTACTGTATTCGAGCTACCGGATGAAGGAATTCACGTGGCAAATATATACGAAGAACGCGTGATAGCTGCTGGAACAGTACCGCATGTGTACCACTTAACGTACCAAGGAGAAACATTAGCCAAAGTACCGACTTCCAGCAACACAGTGTACAGTATCGTTTACCAAGAAACACCGCAGAAGGTGCTCAGTGTAGGCGGTTCCTCGAACAATCTCGACGTGTGCACGAACTTTAATTACCGTGAACTGATGCTAAAATTCGCGTAACGAAGCATTCTCTAGATTGGGTTACTCTCATCTCGCCGATAATCGCTTCATGAACAATTACTTCGAATACCGTCAACGATATTTGCTTATTAATATGTTCAGTAGTCTTAGAAACTTCTAAATTAAATTTCATCTACTTGTTTTAATCATAATTTGGATACACAGTAGAAGTTGACGAAACTCTGTGAATGAAGTCATTATCGCCATGGTAAACGTGGTCCCGTTAAATGAAATTATACTGGTCAGCAGGAGAGGAGGGCCTCGTTGCATATACATATATTCTTTAATAAATATATTAATACAATGTGCATCTTATAAAACATAATATAAAACTTTTTGTACAAATATACAAGTGTGGTCATTCGCCGATATCACGCGAGGATACATTACGATGAAACATCTCTTGGCGTCGAATGAACATGTACAACAAATATGACTAACAGACCTCGCTTTACATGTTAGGACCAACAGGATTAACAGTGTATTGCTAAAAATATTATATCGATACGTGGAACGATCATAGGAAACCGTGACCAGCGATCACTGCAGGTATGAAGCCTTCTCTACCGTCTCGCGATCGAACCCAGAACCAATCGTTCACATGATCACTGAGGAGGGCGACAACGTCTCCTTTGGAAACGCTCAGCGCGTTTCCACCTCGACTCTCGTAGTCGTTGCGTATGACCAGCAAGGTGTGACGTGATCCTTTGGTTCTAGCGTTCGCCGCTGCCCTAAGATATAATCTATCCACGCTGCGTTCTCCACAGGCTGATACAGCGTCCCTGGAGCCTCGTCGCACCCTTGAACTCCTACCGCGGGCGCCACACTCGGATCTGGTGTCCCTCAGCTTCTCCGTATCAGTCATGTTACCTGTATCAAGAGCTTGCATCAGTGGATGCACTTCAGAAAAGGTCGGCAAACTATTTTATTGCTTACAAGAATTCTAGGGTCCTCTAAACTATTCTACAACACATGGCATATCAAAAGTTCTACCTAAAGGTCGTGGAAATACATCCGTGGAGTCCTCCCAGCAGGGTCCCCTCGTGGGCTGAGGCAATATTCCTAAAGGAAGACAAGCAGCGTAGCCAACGTAGCCTTCCTGGCCATGGGGTGTTTGAACGTACAACCAGGTCTGGTTCTTAAACACCGCGTTCACTACCGTTCCAAGGGGAAGAGCCATTTCATCCTGAGTTCCACCTTGAGTTTGATACAAGACAGACGGGAAAGATAGAACCACTGGGATGTTAGCCGGCTTTTCTATAGAAGCCTGGAAACAGTCGAACGATCCTCTTATTTTCTTTCACTTCTAAAGCTGTAAGATGTAGCTTAAATAATACTACTGTCTCAACTGAATGCGAGTTCTAACCTTCGTGAGGAACGCATCAAGATCAGCAATCTCGTATCCGAACCTACTGGGAGGTCTAGGTTTGTGGGACCGTTTCGTTCTTCTATGCCTGTGTTTCTCCCGACCGCTCGGGGTGGACGTTGACTCGCGGGACACGAGAGAAGGTTCGGACACTGCTCTTTTCACTTTTTCCTTCTCCTTGGTCTCTTTCGGCCCCGGGAAATCCTTCTCGGATTGCTTCTCTAGCGGACTCTCCAGGGTGGTATCGTTAAGAAGAACCTCTTTGCCGATAGCCTGTAAATATAGATATCGGTATTAGTTTTCTTCTAGACTAAACATTGCTAGAATATGTTGAAGTTTGAAGGAACCTTCTCCTGGACCTCCACCTTCTCCGTCCTCTCGATCTTCTCTATTCTCTGCAGAATTTTCTTCTCTCTCTTCTCCCCGTCGAGATTCTCCTTGCCAGCGACCTTCTCCTTTACACTCTTCACACTTCTCTTCGAGGATCTTTCTTTGGAATCTCGCGATAAGCTCTCTCGATCACCGTTCGCACCTTTTGAACAATTAGACCGGGTAACAGGTGATACTGTAATTGTATTATTATCAGATGATTGTACCTTCGTTCTCATTGCCAGTCGAATGGTTGTTGTTGGAGGCGGGCTGCTGTTGCCCGCGTAGGACCCAGGTCAAAGAGATCTTGGGGCGCAAGAGACTGCTGGGACGTTGCCCCATGCTCCTCGGCAGAGCAAGGGGCGTCGGGGGCGTCGGCGATCTTTCAGGTGACGGCGACCTCGAGGATGCGGGCACTACCTGCAGCGGACAGTCCGCCACCAAGTCCACCGTCTGCATCGAACAGCCATGTTCCTACAATTCAGTGAACCTATTAATTCTCTCTTCTGAAGACACTGCCTGGAAAGTTATGTTAATGTCGCTAGATCCATCGAATTCCATCGATGGATGGAATATAATATTTTCTTACGCATTACTAGTAAGTTTTATCAACGATAGTAGATCGCACTGTACAATTTGTAAAATTTATAAACTGAGTTTTAGGTTTGGGAAACCAGACATTTTTCATTGTCTGAACGAAGAACCAGGTCTCTGCCAGAATTGAATGTTAATCGTTCGCCACTTCAGATCTCGAAGGAATATTGATATCTCAGGCTGTGCTACGTTATAATAATCTGTAAGTACTCGAGCAGAGAAATTTTCACGACTATTCTTCACGATTGCCTTTTGATAATTAGCGAAACAATCCAAGGTAATTTGGCTTAACGTTGAAACGGATGCGTGTAGTTTGCGCGAAGCGTAGGCGTCGATATTTCAAGAGAATCGTATAACATGGTCGACGTTTAACATGCAGCCGGACCTTGTATTCAATCTCGAGCTGCCAGGAGAGTAGTCCGAGGATTTTTCTTTCGGAGCGAACGAGATACGCGTTTCGAGGAACAACAACGGGGCGAAGGTGTAAATTATAACGCGGCCGGTTCGAGGGCGGCTACTTCACCCGTTCATTCGATGCGTAAAATCGAAAGCGACCGGGTGAAACGTCTTCATTTTTCATGACCCCCGAGACGAGGGGGCCCGTTGAACGTTTTCCGGCCCCCTGTTCGCTCTGCCCCTTCCCTCTGCTTCATTACCCCGGCAAAAGAAGAATCAAATCCCCGACGTATTCGATCAGCCGCGAACAAATTACTGTATAATTTTCCCGCCGGCGCGATTACTCACGTTAATGGCGCAATAACTCATAGGAACGCGTTTGCCCGGACCGGACCACGCGTAATGTCTTCGGGGATCGGGCCCACGGGACCGCAGATGAGGCCCCGGAACGAGACGGCGGTCAGACGTTCCTGAAATCGTGATCCGAAATGACGACGACTCCGAAACGAACAATTCATTGAAACGAACCAATTCATTTTACTGATTTACGGCAGGTAACAACAATGGGCTATATGTTTGCGAATCGAACGTTTAACAAGAACTAATTGTTAGAATAGGACTCCTAGAACTCTTAGAATAGGAAAGATTATGGGGCTAGCGCGAGACATCGGTAAATTTTACGGTGGCTATGGGCCGGCTATTTATGTGAGGCGACAGCCGTAAATTTCCGTGAAACTCGGACTCCGAATAATTCATTTCCGCGACTCCGCTTCGAGTTAATTGAACGCCTATGAAACGAATTAATAATCCCTGTTTGTGGAGGGAGCGAGAGGGACACGCGACGGGATTTAACGGGGAACCGGCTAATTTATACTCGCGCGACACGAACAGGCGTCTTCCAATGTGTATTTTGTTTCGAGGCGTTATTAACGGCTCGATCGTCTAATAAATTCCGTGACCGAGATGCGGGCAGAATCGGAGTCTGAAATTCACGATGGACGCCGGTTAGACGACTAGGAAAATACACCGAGAGTCGGGAATAATAATTTCATGGCTGGCCGTTTTGGACAGTGATCGAAAAAAACGGTATACATTTTAGAAGCATGAATGATTAGTCGTGCTGTGGTCGACACGATTCATCGAAGAGCTAGCCTGTGACGCAAGAATTTTACTTCCAGCTGTGAAACTTTGCGAAATTCAAGCGAGCACAGCTGCAATCGTGAATCTGCGAGGGATCGGCTAAATTCGAGCGGAGATCAGTCCCCGGGGGCCCGAACCCTGAAGAGTAGGGGGAGGGCCCCGGCTTAAATGACAGAAAGGCTGGTCCGTGGCGCGAACGAACACGCGAGGTAGCCTCGGGTGACAAGTCAAACAGGGAGGGAAAAGAGGTGGCGGCGCGAGCCGAGCCTCTACTCGGATCATGCTAATGAAATTCTCAAGATATCTATCTCGCGCGCCACTGTGCACGAGGCATTAGTTTAGCGTCCCGCTCGCGGCCACCTCGATCTTATCTGTCCGCCGCGTTCGTTCGGACGCGTGGTATCAATTTCCGTGGAACGTGAAACGTCTCGGTTTAGGGCTCCGTCCTTTAAGCCTCGTCACAGATTTCAGCTACCGGTTGCTCGTTCCGGCGACCAACGATCTAATTAACTCTTTTTCGATAGGTCCTTCTGGTCAAGCATTTCTGGTATACCGACGAAGTTTTCTTAATGGAACGTATAACTTCGTTATTTTGTAGGCTGATTCTTTGGTGGGAGCTGAGATTGTCCAGAAATTATTCCAAGAGAAATATCGAACACTATCCTGGCGCCAAAGTCGAGGGCCACGAAGCCACGCACACTCGAGACACTCTATACAGCGAGAGAACAACGTCGACAGTTTGCAGGCTCGCATCAGCCTTGCTCAAGAGCCAGCCAAGCCCTTCTAATCCTGACTGGCGCTTCTTCAACTGGAAAATCCGCGTCTAACGGAAGGTTACAGTAGCAGGGAGCTTTTGAATCGCAGAAAAAGAGGCAACGGAGCCTGGGTAGCATAGGCATAGAGACGATTCTCTCATCCAGGCGAATCCACGTCGTCGTCCCTCCGTATTCCCACAATGAGGATGCTGTAAACGTCGGAAAGAAAATCGGCGAGTCACGGCGTGGAACAGCGGTATGAAGACGTGTTCCGTCGGACTCCCAGGAGACTCTCTCTTTCTCTCTCTATTTCTCTCTCTCTTTCTTTGATGGTTCGCGATCCGGACACAAAGACTACTAACGAATGCAACCAGGACTTCGCGAAGTTTCGTCT
The DNA here is from genome assembly GCA_028455795.1 of Lasioglossum marginatum. Taxonomy (NCBI): domain Eukaryota; kingdom Metazoa; phylum Arthropoda; class Insecta; order Hymenoptera; family Halictidae; genus Lasioglossum; species Lasioglossum marginatum. Next base: position 6,062,973 of record CM052264.1, on the reverse strand, counting down.
GCGAAACTCCGCAGATACTGAAGTCGAAGTTTCCCCCCGGAGGAATCAAAGGTCAGACACGTTTAACCGGCTCGAGACGTAGGTAGAGGGACAAATTACTACCTTTGCCGAGCGTCTCTGATCGAGGATGGGGTGGGAACGAAGAAATGGGATGCTCCAAATGGAACTCCGCAAGCCGCGGAGTCCTGTTCGTGGATCGCGAGACCGTGAGAATGAGACGGATGGTATAGTGATTGATTTAAAGGTCACGCGTTTCCACGTTTTTACTCGCGTGTCCGCGGGTCGTCCGTCGGGTCTGGCTCTCCCGGAATATTTAACCCCGACTGACCCGCTCCGGGAGTTTCTCCCGTGACCAAATCGCCCGGCATCCTCGACCACTTCACTCCCTTTACGTACTTCCTTTTTCCCCTCTTTCCGTTCCCTTTCGATGCGTTCGCCTTTCTCCCGCACCAGGTTAATTACGACCTCTTAGCTCGAATTACCGTGCACGATTCTTCCGTGGCATTTCGCGGACCGATATCTCGCGTTTTCGCGATTCCGCTCGGCCTTCTCCTGTTTTCCCTCGGGCTTCTTTCTCCCGTTCCAAGCGGAGAAAGTGAAGAGCTATGCACGTCTTGGAAACGCGAACTGCTCCGGTGCTCCGGTTTTGCTTCGGGTACCGAGTTTCAGGTGTTAATTTAGTCGATGATCAGGTTTCTCATGATAAAAATACAATCTTCTGACCTACGTCAGAAGCCACGTCTATGTTTTGTTGAAGGCAATTTTATAAAAATTGTAGTTAATGTTAATCATAGTCGTAATTGTATTCCTAGATGTCAGAGGCAACGAACAGAAATAAAGAAGCGTGTTAAGGTTCAGATGCATGTAGACGCCCGTGATTTCTGCGACTTTCGCGGTCAGTCGCCGGCGCATAACGCATGCTAACGGTATCTAATAACGTTCCGATAAGAGTTGTCGTTTTGCTGTTCGACATATCGAAGCTGTTTGTCCGATAGGCTCTCGCGAAGCACGCCCGGAAACGACCGGTTCGAATCCTCGTAAAGCGTAATTACGACGTCTAGTTTGCTCTACGGCTGGCCGAGCGAAACGGCCGCGGCCTGTCCCCTGGGTGGTTATTAACTGTTTATAACGTCGTTTATTTACAGAACTGTACAATCTATGACATTGCGCACCGCGCACCGCGCGCGGAAAGACTTCTTTCTTTTGCACGGTGGACGGGGATCGTACAATTTCGACGTCAATAAAACGTGAGGCTTTAATGCCCGGGACACCGCAATTTGAGTTCACGATCGCGCGGTGCTATTAACAATAATAGTATTGTAATCTATTTTTCAGTCACTGTCGTAACGCTCCGGGTTTGAGAAGGAAGGCGATAGTTAGCTGTGATTTCAACGGACTGTACCGTCTTCCTAAATAGCATCCTCTTGTTTTGGATTTTATTTCATTCTTGAAATGTCTCCGAACCCATTCCTTATTTTCTTTCTAAGCCTATGATCGCTATTAACTAATTGCTGTTTCTTCGAAACACGATTTGTCAACTTCGAATCGCGTTTTACGATCGATGCTCCCATTAGTTAATCGTCCCACCGACAACGATATTTGTTTCCCATGGTGTTCCATGGCGGGCGGGCGTTTGGCTCTCGAACCGTGGCTTTTTATTCTGGTTGGGAAGAAGAAAGTGAAGCGGTGGTTTTATTTACTTTGGATGGCGAGGCGCCGAGAGTGAAGCTCGTTCGTACGCTCGTAAAACTCTCGCGCACAGCTCTCGCGGGGCCATCCCGCCGCCCGAAGAACGCGCCTTATTCTCTTCAGAATCCCTCCATTCGGATTATTATCAGCCATTTACACGTTTATGCTCTTTGCCGTGCACGCAGATGGCCTGCCTTCGAGACTCGCGTATATGTCTGCTAACGGTACCGTGCCTGATTTCCCGGTGCAATAAAATCCCTTTAGAGGATGACGCGTAGTCTAGCAATTAACGTGCTCGCGCGAGGCCCTGCTCACCGTTTGATTTAGTGCCTGCCCTGTATAATTCCGGGGCTGACGATCGCGACCGACTACCTTTATTACATCATATTTCTGTCGGGACCGTCGTCGTTCGTTTTCACCGTCGCGGACTCAGAGAATCATCCCCTGTACACTCAAAGAAATCATTTTCATTTAACATTTTATAAGATGTCTTCCGACATCTTTGACAGAAACGATGATAAAACTGTGTCCGACATTCGTTCGGCGTGGTTTTATCCACGTGATTAGAACACCCCGTTAAAATCTCGTTAGCGATCTCTAAACTGCAAACTCTACGCAAAAGGGCTCCATCTAATACAACACGTGTTTCCGCGGCAGCCACGGCAGAAACAATTACGTCGCTTGAAATATACGACTTCCTGCAGGCTTGCAAAAAAATGATCGAGGATCGTGCGCGACCAGCGAACCCTTAAAACCGCAGTCCACGTGACGATCGATCGATCATTTGTCGATCGATCCTCCTACAGGATTCGGTTCCGAGAAATTGGGAGGGTTATCAGCATCGAATATAGTGGCTCTCAGTCGAGAGAAGAGTATAGATTGCAATCCGGAGCACTGGTCTACTTTCGTGGAACACCGGGGGCCACAAAGCCACGCCTACTCGTTGCAGGCCACGCCCATTGGAGTGAGAACGATTTAGCAAAATAATTTTCTATGATCATTGATGCTGGATTTGGGCTGTCGAATTGAAAAGTTTCGTTTACTGGTCAAAACACTGATCCCTGACGCGGTTTACATCATTTTCAGAGCAACGGGAGCTCGTTGCTTAGCAAAGAGATTCAAGGCTCACCGAAGAAAGGCTCCAGCGGAAGATCTGTCGATCTTCTCGGAAGCTGCAGCATTGAACCACGAAGTGAAGAAGAAGAAGAGAATCGTGGCCGTAGAAAATCGCGTGGTTGAACGCGCGGACTCGCCGACGCTGATATTTTCAGGCTGTGTAACGAGCGGTAACGTTTGCCGTTTATGTCGGGCCCTGCGTCAGCCTCTCTCCTCGAGGTTTGCCGTCCAGGGCCAGAAGCCCTGGAAGCCGGAGCTTCTCCTGGAACGGCGCATCGTAAACAGAGAGTCCTGGCCGAAGGACAACCGGTAAAAACCGCGAGAAATCGCGTGGCGCTCCGCGTTCTTTGTGGCGTCTTTATTTGGATCGGAATTTTTCGGAGCCGGACTCTCGGGTTTCTTTCGTCTTCGCGAAGATTCCTGCGCGTAACCTCACGCTTTTTTTGAGGGGGTCGCGATGTTTGCTCTTCCCTGAAGTGTCTGACAGTCTTTGCTGCTAGCTACATCTTTTTCGCGGCTGACCCCGTCAGCTTGATGGATGATTTTTCATCCGGCCCATGGCACCATCATCGTAGACTGCTTTAACGCTTGTCACAAGAATTACTTCATGAACTGCTTCTTCAAAGAAATTTCTGCGAAACTCGACTTCAAGGGATGTCTTCTTGAACCATCGTGGAACACATCGATCAGCTGCGACGAAGCACGCTTGGAACTTCTGGGATGAAGATCGAATTTTTCCCCAGGGGCAGGTGGCGAAGTTTCGTTGAAAGCGCGGAGAAGATATCGATGCCCTAACTCACGTTTGACACAGGATAATTTCGCATTCCGCGGGAGTCGAAGACCTTGAAGAGAGGCCTCCTCTCGTCCTTGCGCTGCTGCTGTTGGCGCGCAGAAACGCGAGAACGCCGGGCCCCGTCGTTAATAAGTCAGGCCCGTTCAAAGAAACGCAATTTCTTAGGCATCTGCTTGAATTCACGAGCAGCTCGAGTATCTAACTATAATTTTCGTAGGATCCCGCGAAGCCTCGCGAACGCTGACGTGCAACCCGCGGCACGCACAAGAAACTCCGCCGTTCCGGCTGCTCGCCGCTCGCGTTCCATCTTCTTCCAGCTACTATTCGTTCCCGACGATCCTCTATTTTCCTTTTACCAGAAAAATTCTGCATCAGTTTCCCTCGACTTGCAATACTTCCAACCCTCTGAGGTGTGAACGCATCATGTTCGAATCACAGTTACGGTTGTACTTTGTCAATCCTTTAATGCAACAATTCGTTAAAATTATGAAGAATAAATTAAATCGTTCTCTATAGCAGACATCGCATTAAATATTTCAATGATAATACCTTTTGATGAGGCAAATGGTAATTGAAGAAAAGGTACGATCGTTTATTGTGAAGAACGGCAATAGAAAATTATGGATTATAATTAATTTCGAGAGTTAATTACGCCGCAGAAGGGCAAGGGCGATTTTACGGGTGCTCGTATGTTGGAAAAAACAAGGAATCCCGAGGGTTTCGAGGCAAAAACCGGCTCGTGGGGCACGCACTTTTCCCATGAAAATTGTGGGAACCGAACCGGAGAGAGAGGAGCACGGTCCACGAAGCCGAAGAGCTCGCAGGGCGTTTAACCAAAATTACGTTTTATATGTACGAGGGGATCATTGCACGAGACGGTCCATGCGTAACGGCCGCGGTGCAACGGTGCATTTCCTTTTACTACTGCGGCCAGACAACGAAGACCGTAAAACCCGAGCGGCGTGTTTTAACGACAACTGCAACTGCAGAAATCGTGGCGTGTTGCTCCACAAGCCTCGGGGGAGACAATGCATCCCCTCGAGCATTCCCGAGCGCGATATGCACGTTACCTGCAAACACCGACACCTTTGTCTAGGAACCATGTTGCATTGTGCTTCAATGAAACGTTTTATAACCCTCGCAATTTAAGTGAAATAAAAAAATTCATTGGAAGAATGAATCTCTTATTTAATGATGAATAATAATGAACGAATCGTTCGAAAGATTTTTATCTTTCGAACAATCTTCGCAGCGCTCGAGAAATCCGTTTCGATAAATCTGTTCTGAAAGGTAAAAATCTGCTCGCCGGTAATTTATCGCCGGCCACACAGGTGTATCAATTGTACGAGGCTGACCGCGCGGGCCCTGCCCGGCCCGGCTCGCAATAATTAAATCCGGCTCACGAAAGATCGCTAATTCGATCCACGTTTCGATCCATATAAATGCTAATTACCGGTGTTCCCGTTTCAATCGAGTGATTCGCCGCGAGAGGAAGCTCGCGGTTGTAATTCCATTTCGAGCGAGCGTGTATTCTGGCGGGGCCACTTAATTACGATGGAAACGGGTACCGCGGGAAGTCGTGATCTCGGACGAACAATAGGCAACATTGTTTCCCGGGGTCCAGGCCCCGGCAATTGAACCGTTCAAACGTACCGAGGACCCGTTTGCGCGTCTGCACGTATGCCTTGTGGAGTGCGGTACTGCTCGGTTAAATTTCACCTCTTCTAGAAAATACGACAGTTACGGAGAGAATGCTGTAGTGACGTCGCGATTCGTGCTGCTGGTAACTTGATGTCACAGTTCTCGGACTTTGCACATTTAAGTGCGCAGTACTATTAGTATTAGCAGGACCAGTATTAGGATCTCGATCTAAATCTTTACCTTGTACGAGACACGGTCCTCTTCGTCGTCGTCGTCGGAGGAGGAGGCCGCGACGGGATCGACGCCCGGTGTCGCTACAGCTTCCGTTTCCGTTTCCGCAGGATGAGGATCGATCTCGCTGCTCCAGGAGTGTCGCCTCTTCAGGTCCCCTGAAATTACACCTCGTGAGAATCGCTGCGAACGTTCGCTCCTTCGAATTTCGAATTTCGAATTCAATTTACAGAATGTGGGATCGGTGATAAAAATTGTTATCCAAACTCATCGGTCGGAGTGCTCGGATTTATATATGGAAAACTGCTGGACTAATTTGGATGTTTTTGCAGTAACGTTCTTGAAACCTTTCATGACAAAATAAAGTGAACATTTAGATCAAAAGCTGTATGTTCATTTCGGACCTATTTCAGCTTCGGCACTAGTTTGAAATTGAATCGGAGACTACCGTCCCTATCTCGCGGCTGCTAAGTTGTTGGGGCGTTAATCCTTGGGAACTAGAGTATCGATATCGCTATCGTGTCAGCGATCAAACTGCCGGCAAAATGACGAGGTACGTGTGGCAGAGAGATCGAGGTGGCACGTGCCGTCGGGCCCCCTCGCGGCAATTAATAAGGCCCCCGGACTCAATCGGTCGCCCGCTTAATTAGAATTGTCACTATCGTTCATCTCCCCGGCGGCTGTTTAACGTCGACTCGCCAATCGAAGCGTGGCTGACAAAACTGGCCGCTACCACTTTTTGCTGTTGGCCTTGCCCCGACACGCGGCGGCATGGTAGCGAGCGCGCGCGCACGAGCATAATCCTGAAACGCGTCTCCTGTTACGGACTTCGGATTTCCTCCGGATTTCCCCGTCTAAGTAACATGAATCAAGGACCGGATCCCCGACGGTTATTAATTCCCGAGCTGGCTCTAGAACGGATCACACGGATTAAATTGTATTACCGGAGCCCACGGACCCAACTGTTCGTACAACGGTCCCGTGATCGAGCGATTAAATGTCGCTCGATCGTCAGACGGGCTACAAAATTACTCGGCCGTGTCCTCGAGCGACTTAGGGTACCGTTTTCAACGCTACTGCTGGATTCCGCGCTTCTTTAGTATGTTTTATTTGAACTAGCGAATCGAGACTAGCGGTGTGAGGATTTAATGCAGCATTCTTCAATGCGAGGATGGAAGATCAATTTTTATAAATACTTATTTTAGACAATGAAATCATTGTAGTTGTACGAATACACTCGTAGAAAACTATTCGCTAAACTTATTCCTACAAATCGAAGAGCCGCGAGCAAACGAGTTCCCCGGAGTGAAATGGAAACGTTAAGGGATGGGTTAGCGATCGAGCAAGATCTCGAGATCGTTCGGTACGCGTATCCGCGGATTTCCAAGTGAGTGCCGCGGAAGGAACATTTAAGGTCGATGCACACCGGTTCGAACGAGGATAATGATCGGAGATAAGCTCGCAGGTTAAACACTGTACTCGGGACGTGACTTATGGGATTCGATCGGGGTGGAAGAAGGCGCCGATTCTACCTACAAATTTACTCGTTTACTTGTTTCTTCGTGGAATGCCACGGGGTCCCATGGGAAGAGCGGACGTGCGAAAGAGCGAGCGAGTGAGCGAACGTAGTCGAGAAGAGAAGGCGGCCGTGGCGAGATCACGAACAGGAAATTTATCGGTTCGACGGTCAAAGTGTGAATTATGTCGGTTCTCGCGTGAGCAGCAATAAAATATTCCCCAAAGCTTCATCGCATTGTGCCATCGTACCCGCTTATTTCCATCGGCCGTATCTCACGGGATCCGTGCGATGCGAGAATCGGGCTCCTCGGCAATTTATTAATAACTGGCGAGCCTCTCTTCTGCACTTATTGCACGTTGCAGTTCCGAGGAACTGTGGAAAACTCTGCAGAACCTCGAGCTACCCGCCCTTTCTTTTGTCATGTTATTTTTATTCGGTTCCGAGTGACAATTTTTGGAAGCAAACCTGCTTCCAGCAAATTTTTATCAATGTTTGTAATGCTCGAAGCAGAATTTGACGTCCTAATGGATTTGTGCCCTAAGGAGTCATAAAGACCAAAAAAACCGAGAAAGAATACAGATTATTATACAAGTCTAGACGCGGAAGGCCCGGAAGCCACGTGTACCATTGCACGTGCTCGCGAATGCACGTGCACGAGGGCAAGATGGCTCGACGGCCCGACAGCCCGCGAAACGATACGAAGTTTGAGCGTTTCAAGGCGTCCGTGACAAATTATCGTACATTATGTTTTATGGCTTGGTGAAACGCGGAGGCGTGAAACGTGGTATGCAGGGTCTTGTTGCTGATATCAAATTCATTATAATATCGAGTCGGACAGCGCGAACATTCATCTAGATTTAATACCTTTTTCGATTCGAGCGGCTGCATTTTTGTAAGTAGGTTTCCTGTAGCGAGATTCATTCTGAATTTAATACACGATTGAATCATTTTTTTAGAGAGAAAGAAAAGAACGATTTTTTAGGACGTCTTTGTTATTTCACTCTGATCACATCCTCCACAAGCCCATCACCATCTTTTCAAAAACCGATTCCCAGCATCTGATCGCCCCACCACAATCAATCCACGCGGAACCGATCCGAGCACTCTCAGTGGGGAGGACAGCTATTACAACGGTCGTATCGGATCCCTGCTCGAAAAACATAACCGCGAGCATGCAGACTCGTACACACACACACAGACATATAATATATACGCACACATGAATTAATCTCGCAGCAAGCTAGACAAGACCTATCAATTAACAGGCCGTCCCATAAATCATCGATGTCTCTGCATTCCATCCGCAAGGGACGAAAAATCGTGTCACGGCTAGCAAGAACAAAGCACCGGGCTCTATGCTGGCTCTCTCTCTCGGTGCTTTCCCGTCAGAAAACTTCTCGGATGATTGATACTTCCGGAATTCGGCCGGTGCCGCAAAGAATTCTAATTGCGGTCGCCGGACGATGATAAATATCCGAGATGGTCGTTTCTATTCTCGGTTGGAAAATCGTTTCTTCTCGACGACCATCCATGGAAGATTATTACAGATTATTATAGATCTCTATTCAACCCTCCTCCTTTAAGTCCATGACGATCCAACTATAGTTTAACACTCCAGAAACTATTCCATATTGTTTCATAATTTACACGAAACTAGTCGAATTGATTTTATTGATTTTAATTTATTAATGACGAATATACACGTCGAACGCAGGGCAAATGGTCCCATTATAAATTTTAGAATCACAAGAATAATTAAGAATAATTAGAAGAATTACATTTTTATTTGATAAAAAATTATTGGAAAAGTTATTGTTATTGCACCGCAATGGAGATTTGGATTGACGTGTATACACGTCGAACGCAGTTAACAGGTTAATCAATAATACAACGCATAATTTAGAAGTTATTCGAGGTGATCAAGTGCCTTACCCTGCACAATGAAAAGAATGGTTCGTCGAGGGTTCGAGAGAGAGAGAATAAGAGAGAGAATCTGAACGAAGCGAGAATAGATCGGTAACCGACCCGCTCTTGCTTCTTGCGAGAGGAGAAACGTCTCAATCGGCACACGAAAAAGACACGCGTTACCTGTTCAAGTTCTTTGGATGCGACGCTCCCACGGCGGCTCATTAACATTTAACCGGTAATCAGCGCGATGTTGACGACCCAGATGATGCAGAGACAGAAACCGCGTGGAAGGGAGTAAGAAAGAGAATTGGTGGTGATTTGGTTGCGATAACGCGGCTAAATCGGCGGGGGTAGGTCTTATCGTCGCGGATCTATCTTGGGCCGGGTCGTTAACAGTCGCCGGACGGACCAGTAGATCGTCACGATCCAGCGACGGTGATCCATGCCGCGGCCCGTGTCATCGTTTCTTGCTGGTGGATCGGGCCGGACGAGCTCTCCCTCGTCCCGGCTCCTTTACATTTCCACTTTATTTATGGTTATCGAGCATAACCGGCGCGCCGGCTCCCGACGAGAGTCATCGATGATTTCCTCGATTAGATCTCGCCACGGTCCGATGTCTCTGCTTCCGCGTGTCTACACGCAAACCTGTGTACACGCATAGACGTCCGTCCGTGTGTGTATGTGTGTACATACGGTCGTCACGGCGCCGATCGCATCATGCGATGCCACGCTGATCAGAGGAGTATTACCTTGCCAGGTTGCAAACCGGACGACGATTTTCCAATGATCCAACGATCCGTGGATCGTTCCTGAACAGGGAACGCCACTGATCTTAAGCTGTTGTTTCACTTCGTGATTTTCCCCAATCGTTCACTTTATGGTCACTGACACTCACTGGCCACGAATCATATTTTGGCGGTTCGATGATGCGGTTCAAAGGATTAGGGTATCCGGTAACGTGTAGACCTGATCCTTCTTGGAATCGAAGCAGGTCCGGATCCAGATCCTGAACTCGGTTAGGTCCCGGTTTACTGCAGCATAGGTTTTCGGTTGCACGCGGGATGCACTACAGTTTCACTCACAGGTGCAGCTCCGACTAGACTAAAGGCGGCAGCGTGCTCGTTGCCAGCAAGTACTCTAGGAGAAGAGAGAAAGAGAGAGAAAGAGGAGGCATACAGGTGCTTCGATTGGTCCATGCTTCCCGCGAAAACGACCCAGCCAATCACCGTGACTGCGCCACGTAATTGCCGGGTATCACGATTCACAAAAACGGGGGAGGGATGCCCTTTCGAAATTCCCCGAGGTGAGGCTCCCCCGGTTCTCCTTCTTGACCTTTCTTTCTTTTTCCAGGCCCCTTTTCTCACTTCTCTTTCTTTCGGCGGTTCATGCGTTTTCTCTTGCGCCCCGAATACTTCTGACGTTTCTGGTCATTTACGATTGATCTAAAAACGGTTAGACTGCTGGAGAATTGAAAGCGTCTGGGTATGTTGCAGGGTATTGTCAATAGAAATTTTTTTAATCATTTTTATGCTGAAACCAGCGAAAACGTTCAAAAATTTTTGACTTGAATTTGTGAGAATACGGTAAGCTGTCTAAAAAAAGATAGTGTATGTAAAATATATTTTTTTTCTGAGTTTGTAGTATCAAATTTGCGGATTATATTTTTTGGTTCATTTTTGAGAAGTAACACTTTCTTTTATTTCAGTTTTACCTTGTCCCGATGATCGTTTCCGACGAGTTAAAAACAACACCAAATCTCGCTGTTCTATTAATATTTGAAGTACAAACTAAATTAGAAGGTCGAACGCTACGCAAGCCATTTCGGAGCTCTTTTTGTTTCGCAATTATCGGTAATAATACTTGTTTAATGGTACGAATATGTCGATATGAGCACATAATTATTACAAGTCACAACAGAGCGCTCGCGTAATTAATAAGACTCGTAAAATGCAAGTTGAACTGGTAAAACATGTCCCAGTTGTGCGGAGAGAACGGAAAATAGATCAATTCGTTTAAAGGAATCATTAGCGCTACAAAGTTTATTTATATAGTTGTTCGGATAATAAATAACGAAATGAAGCGATTCCAGAGTGCTGGAGGGTTTCTGTGAAAAAGTGGATGAGTTGCCTTGCAAACATAATTTTATATTCAATCACACCAAAATTATGAATTCCCCGAATATTGTGATTCTTTTTACATAAAATACAAAATCGTGGCTCGCAATACATCAAGATGTTCAAATAAATATCGTCATCAAGATTAAAATAACCTCATCCGAGAATTATTAAAAATTCTAATCAAATTGAACGGCGCGAATAAGTTTTAGCTTGAAAGTAGGAATAAGGAGAATCGCCGCGAAGTAGAGCAACGGTGTTAAATGAACCGCGAGATTCCGTTGTCTGATTGATAAATAAATAACATCGAAAGGGTCGAAGAGGCGAGAGACTCTTAGGATTTGGCGGACGCGGCTGTTCTCGGAGTGGTGGTTCTCGTAGCGCAGCGGTGATTCTCCGAGGAGGGGTTGAGGGTCGAAGGAATAAGGCGGAGGAGGGCCCCGCGACCTCTGACCTCCCTGGGAACCACGGGCCCCTCGAGGCCCTCTCCGAGAAAGAAGCTCGGGAATCCGGCGGGCCCACCCGGCCGAAATATCTTCGACGAGAGCGAGGCCCGGCCCGGCCCGGTCGGTGCACCGAAACCAACGCAGTTTCGGCCTCGATTGCATGCCGAGCAATACCGACACCAATCGCCGAATTAATTTGTCCTCGAATTGATATTCCGATCCTGTCCAACCATACAAATTACCCCATAAGGAAACCTTGCCCGCCGACACCATTAACCCGTTGATCTCTTTACAGCTACGGCGAATAGGAGCTGTTCGTAGACACGAGTTCTTTCCAATCATCTTTATCGGTTCAATTTAGACGTGAAAATCAGACAAAGTTTCCTTGAATCTATTTACAACTGTCATAAAATCCTGAAAACCACACCCACCCCCCATCCACGAGTTAAAAGTCTCGACCACCCCAACACGCAACAGTTTCGCGAAAAGGCTGAAAAATGAGCAACCGCGATGAAATCGTTTAATTCCACGGGAAATTTTGGACCGGTTCGTCGTAGCAATTAAGGAGGAGGGGGTCAAAGGTCTCCAAAGAGCCAGGGATTGCGAAAAATTTCGGCGGTGCCGTCGCGAACTCGTTTGCAAGAAGAGTGAGGGTGGGGGGCATCCAGCGGTGCATTTACACGCGTGGTTCGGCGCAAAGAAATTACGACGCGGAAGAAGAAGAAGAAGAAGAAGAAGAAGAAGAGGGGCCCGCGTGATCCCGCCTAAATGATGGCTGGCTGGATGGTTTCACGGTAAAGGAGGATTTATCCTGGGTCCGGGAGGTTTACGGGTTGTCACCGGGCCCCTAAGAAGCCCCATACATCGGTGTGGAAATAGCGACGCGGCGCGGCGTTGCAGAAGAACGTTGTATTCGACGAGGGAGCAGTGCGAGTAGGGCAAGCACAGAAGAGGAGATTGGTCCCCGGTGTATGGAGGCTACGTTACAAATTTCAGCCCCGGGACCTGTAGCCCGAGAGACGGCATTATCGAAAAATTTCTCTTTGTAGTCCTCTGGCTGGGCCCATTAGACCCCGACCGGCGCGCGGCTGTCGAATCTCTTCGTAAAAAGAGTGAGAAAGAGAGGGAGAGAGTGTATCTTTCGGTGAAGAAGAGGCTCTCTCGGCTTTCGAGGAATATCGGCCGCGAAAAAAGACGAGACACTTTAACCGCGAGATGAACAACCGTATACCGTTACCACATCAATCTTCCGTAATGATGCAACGCGGGAAAGGGGCGAAGGGGGAGTCGTACAGAGTCGAATGCGGGCCCCGCGCGCAAGATCGTTAACGACAATGCTCGCGTCGTCGGGACGCGCTAGGAGGGCGCCCCGGAGATAATAGTCTCGCCGGCGAGACGCGGTTATTAAAGATCGGAAATGTTTTTCTTCGACGTCGACCTCGAACACCCGGGCTCCTTCAGCATTCCCTCATTCGACGCTTCTGAGCGCCGCAACACCTAGGAACGCTGGAAAAAATCGCGTTTCCCCTAAAACTCTTCAGCAATTTTTAAGTATTTTGTTAAACTCTACATTGTTTATTCAGTTTTACATCCACCATTTTCCACCAAGTGTCCATTTTGCATGTGGATTCACTGCGTAACCGTGAAAATTAAAAAGCGGGGAGTTCCGAGAGAATGTACAGGGAAAGCATGCTCGATTTTCGCTTTTCGCAGCCGAGCGGATCGGAGCGGATCGGAGCGTGTCGGGGCGAGGCCCATCAGGCCCGACGGAATCAGCCGAAAGGTGAATTGGATCGGCGAACCGGGTAATTTTGCCCGGACCGATTTTCTGGCGACGAGGAGACCCGTCGGGGAGTTTATGCTCGCCTGTTTACCACCCGGTAAATATTATGCCCAAGTCATAACGTATATCATGTAGGGCCATGAGTCCCGTACGGGGACGACCATTAGCCGCATTCAATCACCATTACACGCTTGCGCGCTTTCTGCGCCTGCTTGCCCCTTAAATTCCGGCCTGCGCCGACAAAAATATTACCGTCGCGTCGACGGAACGGCAACAACGACAAAAGACGAACACACGTGGAAAGAACCGGCCACGTGCTTCATTCTTTGCGCCTGGGAATCACACTCGTGAGTCATCAGTTGGTTTTTTTTAGGCAACACTTTCCGGAATCTTCTCCGAGAGAACACAAGAACGAAATTGCTCGATGATACTGCGCGTAAAGCCAGAAACCGCAATCTGATCTTGCTGGGACTGAGCATTCACTTGGAGACTTCCTTTGCTAACACTTGACTTACCGGAAATGTTCAAATAGCCGTTTTAAAACCAACGAATTCCTTAAAAGCGACGACAATTTCATTAATATTTCAACAAATTTTTAGAATTAATAATGTCGAAAGCACGCAACGCGATACACGTTAATCTTCGGCATCTTCGGAAACAAAGCAACAAGTTCCGATGAGCACCGTGACGATTGCATGTGTTCGCAGACAATTGAGTTGGATTTAGAGGGCAGGCCGTTGTGAATCATGCTTGTCCTCACCCCTCGCATAATCCCGAAAGAGCTCAGCAGAGCTGAATGATCCGCAGCCGAGCCTAAAACCCGTGGATTATCGCTGCTCGCGACAAACTCTCTCCCGTTCGCCATGACAAATCGTTCTAAGCAGCATGACGGCGTAAATCAAAGATGGCCGGTCGGACAAGAGGTTCTCGAAGAGGGCTGCAACATGCGAAAAGAGGAGGAGACCCCGAAGAGAGGGCGAAGCGGACGATAGCTAAACCACGATTAAATCGTAGTCGATAAAGCCCGCGGGCCCGACAGACATTAATAATAATTAGCCACGGCACGCCACGGAATTAGCGGACGGCGACGACCCAGCGGATAATAAACTCGCGAATGAGTCTGAAATCATCGCCGATGGATAATAAACGGGGAAATAACGCGCGAAAACTCTACACTCTCTCGGATTAATTAGAGAGAATTGCTCAATACGAGGAACGACTAGAATATTTTCATTCCGAGTGTAATTGTTATCAGGACATTCCGCGAGCAATTCGGACTTTTTAAAAACAACCCCATCCATCTTCAATATTATCATGGTATGTAGAATATTGAAGAACATTTGAAAGACGCTTAAAATGAATAGGTACATTTTAAAACAGTATTCATGTTTTATTTTTATGTTTATGGCTCGTTTCGAGGGATCGCAATAAAACGCGGTTGGAGAGGGGGGACGAACGCGAAATAATTATGCGGATCGTATAATCGTATGCGTCGGTGTTGTGTGGGTGGATTCGCTAAATTTCAATCTGTTCGGCTCCGCTGAATCGTCATGGTGTGACGGCCGCGTGACGTCACGACGCGTGTGGTCCCCCTTTCGGTTTATTAAGGCGCGCACCCTCTATGGGGCCTCGGGCGCCATGGGCCCCCCTACCTCCCGTACAAAGAACGTTAAGAGGCTCGGTGAAACGGGATTAATATATTAATAAAATTATCGTGGCTGTGGTTGTGGTATTCCGGCACTCTCTCGCGTCGACGTAAATCATCGTTCGTTCCGTTGGAGTTCCGTTCGGTCCTCGCGGCGTTTGTTAACTCTTATGTCGATAAACAAAATCTTCTGATACTCAATGAACTTGAAATTAATCTGTGATCATTAAACAGTATCTCTAAATTCTTCGAATGTTTTTACTGTTTTAAATTATACTTATTTTTGTTATAAATGTATAAAATCCAGTGATCGAAAATTAGCAGGCCCGGGGCCCGCGGAATCTAGGGACGGCTCTGTCACCGATACACAAGACGAAGCACGGTTTTTCTGCGAGGCTGCGATCGAGGATGAGTTAGCGAGATCCTTAACGATCCCGAAGTCCGGTTCCGTTTCACCTTTTTTCGTGGCGCATTTAATCGATCGCGCAACACCCGTCACCGTTCTTGCTTGCTCGATGAGGGCTTCTTCGACAGTGAAAACGCTGTCCGAGCTGTGTTGATCGTTACACGGAAATTTACCGGAGACAACAACGGTCTTATTGCGGCTATCATCCACGGACACACCTCGCCTATCGCTAACGAGAGCAACGAGTTCTTCTTGCGCTCGCCTAATGCGCTTCGCCGGGCGACTGACGGAAACGTTCACGGGGAATTAGTTCCGCGGATATCTCGACTCGCGAATCAGCTTGCCACATTGTTGCGATCCAGAGATCTTCGGAATCGACTAATTACTCGTTCCCCCGCAATTAACCAGTCCGACGAGTTGACTCGAGAGATTGCAACCGGTACGTATAAACCGAAGATTATAAGTTAGGGGGTCCATCGGCCGGAGATTGAGGAAGCACCGAGTAGATCCAACCGACAACTTCAAATTCTCGATTAACTTCTTGACCCCCGGGCTAATATACTTTCTGCAACCAAGTGGCAATTATGTGGCCCGTCCCCGAATGGCGTTACGATTTAATCGTTCCGCGGTGCGGCGTTTCCTGGAACTCGCCCCCGTGGATTTATTCCGTTCGTTATAAGCTATAACTGGACTGCGGATGTTTATGCATTTATGAAGAAATTGATTGGATGAAATATAAAACAGTAAAGGATTAGAAAAATTTCAGAATACTGCAATGTTCTTTCGAATGTAACAAAATCAGTAAGGGATGAAATCAATTTTTATTTTATTCCTGGTTCCCGCAATCAATGCAAGACATTTTTATTTTGCATAAAGATCAGCAGTCTAGTTATAACCTAACAATTCCCTAACAATTTTAACAAAGGCCCACAAACAAGACCTGCACGATGACGTTCCACAAGACCCTCAATTATACAGTTGTACAGAATGGTTCGCTGTCCGACGGTTGAGAAACGAGCAAATAGGAAGATCGACAAAATTCAGGGACCGCGGTAGAATCTGTGGATCACGTGAGGCGGAGCGTGGATCAGCGATCAGGCCATGGATCCGCGATCGTCGGCAATAAAACGAGCCGGCGAAAACGAGGGGAATCACGGGGGATCGATTCGTCGGTAGATTTTCGAAGATAACGTGTAACCGTTGCGAAGGGGGAGGCGAAGATTGACCCGTGACCCGAGAGTTATGACGCGAGTCTGATTCCTGAAATGCTCGCGCGCACCCTGTAATCACGTTGGCGGGTCCGGAGCCCCCGCCCGGGCACGCCGCGCTGGATATCTATAATTTAAATCTCGCTCGGCCGTAAGTGGCAGGAAATCATTGTAATTAATACGGCGTACATCCGCGCGAGCCATCCTCGCGCGTTCACGTGACCGTGGCACAGTGGAGCGCGTCGACAACGTCCGAAGCGGATGCGAGTCAGGACACACGCGGATACGGAAGCTTATGGAGATCGACTACAACGCCATTTTGTGGACCTCGTTCGTAGGGATTTCTTGAAATTGTGTGGGAGAAGAATCAGATTTTTATTCAACCTCAAATTCATGTAACTAATGCGCATGATGTTTACCACGTAAAATAGTCCACAGTATAATTATTATAACATAAAAATGGATATGATACTGTACAGCCAGGTTCAATCCAGAAAGCGCTGGCCGGGTCGTCGGCGACACGGAACATCGGTTTACCGGTCTAGATCGTAGCCAAGGCTTATGTCGCGTTCAAGCCCGTTTGAGCACATAACGCGACCGTGAAAACCGGTCCAGCGAATCCTGATTAATGGGATCATGCGTGCACCACACTTTTCCGCGTTGATATTTATGGCTTTAATGAACCGGAGACCCGTCGGTGCGTGGCGAACCCGTTTCCGGAACGAGCATAGTTATTGTTGCAATTCGTTGTCTTCTAGGTAGGTGTTCCGTTGATAGAGATTAGGATTGTCGAGGATGCTAGGATTCGAACGTATGGAGCCTACTCAACAGATTCAGCAATCTCTCAGGATGATGTCACGAAGATTGCAAGTAAATGTTCATCGTGTCTCGCGAATTGCAGTTAATAGTATGTTTAGAGGATGTTTTTCATATCTTGCAAGAGGAAGGAGTAGACTGTGGATTTTACGCATTTATGGGAAAGTTGAATAGGTGAAACACAAAGCATCAGAAGTTATTGATAACAATCAATTTTCACGTAACTCCCCTTCCTTGTTAATGCAGACAATTTTTATTTTTCGTAGAAATCCGTAGTCCATTTGCTATGTCCATTGACTACAATGTTTATGCAGACCACCTCGCAGAAAGTAGTACAACTCTATCCAACGCGATAGAAGAGGATACCGAAGAATATCTTCTTGGAACATCACCGACGTCCGACGATCTCCAACATCTCCAGCTGTCGAAGAGGTTGGACAACGAACCGGAGAAACGTTTCAATCATCCCGGACGACCGTCACTCGTGGTCGCCGATCTTGATAAGCGATCCCCGATATTTTGCTCGGGACAAGAAATTGTTACTAGGTTGCCACGAGGTGACCACGTGGCCGAGCGCACGGCTCGCGTCAACGCACGACAGCTCCCATGCATTATTCATGGGGAATTTGCAGCGCGCCGTCAATGCAGCTGTCACTTCTTCGACCGTATCAATTTCTGTCTCTCGGGCCCGTGACATTGTTAAACCCCGTAGGAAAGAGCTTTTCTGGGGCCAGTTGGTTGATAAAAGCAACCTCAAAATCGAAAATCGCCAATCATTCCTGGGACTGGTCAAAGTTGCTGATCCAAATATGGATCTCGTTGATGATACGCATCTCGTTGAAGATCAGTTGATCTTGAAGGTAGTTGCTCTTCCCCGCTTCTCGATCGTTCAACCACGTTTTCCGTGCTTTATATACGGTCGGTTTCCGCATGACTGTTGCGCGTAGCGTTAGCACAAACTATATGCGTGGCACTTATGTTTCTCGGCGGCAAGAACTTTATCGCAATAATGTTCTCGGTCTGGAGTCACTGCTCGGTGAGTGTTTATGCTCGAAAAATCAGCCAGTTAACAGGTTAATGCAGGCTGAAGGCCAGGCTCACGCGGTTCGGCGCGTAAAGAAGCGCAAGACGCTGCGCGGCGCGGCGAGGATTGCGTGCGCGCGTTTTGCGGCGCGTCGTAAAATTAGTCAGCGCAAAGGAACGGCCATCGAATCCGCGTCGTTTCCTGCGAGCATAAAGCGCGGCGGTAATGCTTCTCTTAAACCGTGCCGGATGATGCCTCGCCCGGATACCAAGGATTTACCGAGAGCCTTCCTCGCAGCGAGTTTCGCGCCGCTTTTGAGATACGAGCGTGAACGGGACGCAAGAGTAACAAACATTGGATCTCTCTAAGTCTCTAGATCCTTTTCCTTCGCCTAAACTCTACTCCCTAGACTCTAGACCAGGGAGTTCCAACCTTTTTCCTCTCCGAGAACCGCGAGATCCTCACGAACATGAACGAACGATACGCGAGCACCTCCCAAGCGAGAACAACCAAGTGCACGGTGAACAATACTGCGTGTGTTACGCGGGCCCCCGGTAAAACTCGTTCTTCGTCGACCTGAAACCGGGGCACCACGAAATTCCCGCAGAATGGCTGCCGTAGTCGACCTCCCGGTTTCACCGTTTAATCCTTTAATAGGCGCCCGAACGTGAGCCGCATTTCGACGTCGAAATTAGTCGCGGAATTACTGTAATGGAGGCCAGTCTGTCCCGAGATAGGAAATCTTTAAACCCCGATGAAGCTATACGCAGCGTCCGCGATTTGCTCGGCCGCGAAACGAATAGAAAACGAGCAAAACGCGCGCGAACGTATAGGGCCCCGACGAGTATACCCCTGACTTAGGTGATGTATAATCGAGCGGCGTACCTGGGTCCGGCACGCAGGTAATTCATTAAGGGAAGAGACGGCTCTTTGACAAACTAGCCTGGTAAACAAATTAGCCGGGTCGCGGGGCTAGAGACCACGGTAAATCATGCTTCGACGGTACGAGGCCAGCCTCTTCGCGGCTCGAGCAAGCGAGTCGAAGCGAGTCGGAGCCGACTCTGTTCGAGCAATTGCTCGCGTGAGAGCGTTGCCTCGGGGCCGCATTCTCGAAAATACGTTTCGCCATGGGAGCCCGCGGAGTTCCCATAACGAACCTTCTGGGGGTTTCGAGGTCTGGACCGGCACGGATCGACGATCGTTCGGGAATTACATGCAAAGAGTGTCGGAGGGCCCCGGTTGCAAAATGCGCTCACGCAGCCTTAAACGATACCGGCCAGTCGTTTCTCAGCTACCCGGGCCACTTAAGAAGTATCTAACGAGATACCGCGACCGTCACAACCCTGGACACCGGGAACGAGAAATACCAACGCGACGTCCCCTTAACGCGCTTCTCAACAGCGATAAATATACCGCCTGACAATTTGCCATTTTATAGATGATTATTTATAGATGAATCTCAGTCAGTGCTCTCTCTCTTCCGGTAATTAGGCTTTATTCGGCAACCGAGCCCCTGGAACCTCTGGAAGATTTTACAAAATCCAACTTCTTCGAAAACGTTCAGTCAACTTCACCGGTCTATCTCCTCGTTAAATTTATTCTCATTTCACAGTTAACAAAGTATACCAACCATCGGCAAAATAAAAAAGGATTTCGTTTATAGCGGAGGCAGTGAAGGTTACGCTTTATGTCGATGGGGGCACAGTTCGAACATTTCAAATTTTCGCGGGTTTCTCCAGGGGATAGAGTGTCTCCCGGTGGCCACAGATCGCGAGGAATACACGCTCGGCTCTGTTCAGCGACCCGGCCACCACAATGAACATGTATCAAATTTATGGTGTACGGTTGTGGTACCGTGCGGTTCCGCCCACTCACACTCACGTGCACGGCCGTGATTTATGTCGCTCGTAAAGCAGCCTCTCCGGGCACCGGACCCCGCAGAAAAATTGTTTCGTATTTCCACGACGTGAAATGCACCTCGCGGTGCAGCGCACACGCACGAGATAACCGCGTCCCGATCATGCGGCGACCTAATTTTTCGCCGTTGTCTACTCGTTGACCCACGATCACCTTAAAAAAATGGCGACCTTTGTGTATTGTATTTTTTGTACTGTACCTTCCAGCTGTTCTCGAAAAATTTTTATCAAAGAATGTCAGTTTTTAGAAGGAACGCGTCTGAATCCTTTGGTACGCTCTCTATAATTTCTATTCTAAACTAAGTCTCGTTGAGCGCTACGTCTCGGCACGACCATACGTTTTCTTAATTATTAACGATTGTTGATGTAGAGTATGGTATCTTCATATCCTCTATCCAAGCTGATGATTGATTATCCTCGAACCGGTTGATGCGCAGCAATGATTCTCTACTAGTCAGCTAGTTGAATTGTTCCAGTGTATGAGTTATTGCTGGCGACCAAGGAAGTCGAACTAGTCCTTTCAGTGTATTTCAAAGGGATAGAGATCAATGATTGCTTAAAAAGATCGGAACTGAAGATCAGCGGAGGAAATATTTTTTTATGCAGTCTATTTTTATACTAAAAACATACTTTAAAAAGTTTATTCAATCATTTGAATAGCACACCGTGGTGGTTTCGGTGGCAGGATCGCGCAAGGCCGCGAAATGGATCACGGAGGTTGTGATCCGATGGATCACGGTTGCCACGAGCGGCAACGAGGCCAGGTGTAGGCCGAAATTGCGTAGCAGCCGCTGCTATCTCGGATCTCGCAATTACTTTTCAGGCACGAAGCCAATCCGACCCGTTCTCTCCCGAAAATATGCGATACGGAGATAGAGTTTTTCGGCCGTCTGCGTGCACCGTGGATCTCTCCTCGATCCCTCGCTGAATGAACCCGGGCCCGGTATCTGTTCGCTCGTATCGCGGCTCTTAACAACGGGAGGACAGAAGTAATTTAACTCCTGGCGAGCCTGGCGAAATTATTGGATTTTTATTCGGGCTATCTGAAATTAGCTCGGCGCAGCTAACCTTTCGCGAAAACGGCGATCTGGAGTATCTGAATCTAACAAAATGATTCTATTCGATGAAGCAACTTCGTATTTAACTGATAGGTACGAAGCCAGAGATCAAAGAGATCGAACACAATTTTCCAGGATTCTATTGGAACAGCACCTGGACGTGAACGCAGACAACTTGTCACCAGATAATAAGCGAGCGTGGGCCCAAAGAAATGCGTCAACGTCAACGTCGAGGAACACGGTGTTCACCGGTTGACCGCAAACCCGATATTAGCGGGCAATGGGAGCACCGATTAAAATTTATGTTCGACGACTGTGCCCGCGGAGGGGGCCGGTTAGAGCAAAAGGATACTACCTGGCCGGTATAGTAAGAGCGCTATACTGGACTCCCTATGGCAGAGAGAGGTTTGTTGGCTTTACGTGATCGTCGGATTGCGCTCGGCGCACGCTCCGAGGCGGCTTTCCCCGTAATCTTCTGCTCGCAGACGACTGCGAGCGGATCCCGAGAGGTGTCCAATTATGCAATAGATCACGCAGGGGCGTTCTTCGCTTGCAAATCGCTCCGTGGCACACACCGGTCGACGATCGACTACGCTTCTCCGTTTCTTTCTTTTTCTTTGCTCTTTCTTTTCTTTTTGCTCATTCCCCTTGTGCCCCCAGTCCCTCCCGTGGAATTCGCGAAATAAATCCTTCTTGCGCCGGTGACCTTGGCTCGCGAAACCCTCGTAAATTTCAACGGGAGGCAACGCGCCGATGCCGAGGCGCGCGAGCGTAAATTAATCGATCGCAGATAACTCCGGACAGGCCGATTGCTCTACATTCAGAAATTTTCGACGCGTCGCTAATTTATCAATCCTGGACGTCCGCTCCGAGAGAGCCCCTTTGTGCCCGACCGGGTACACTAACCTGCCGAAGTACGGTACTGTCTCGATCGATGCGAAACATTTGATAACAATGCGTCGCTCGCATCGTGTACTCTCCGTGCCTCGCAAGAAGTCTCGCGGGACGGCGCGGCGCGGCGTAGGAGCAAAAGGGGTCAAGTGTTAGGGGATCGATAGAAACTATGAACGATTATTAAACGTTCCAATAATTTCTACATACAATAAAGAAGCCCGAACCAAAATCCAACAAACAAAATTCTCGAGAGAATAGCGAGAACGCGGCAGGAAAGAATTTGGCGCGCGGACTTTTTGAATGCACTGTGCAGCGATCTCGGTCTGCGGTGCTTCGTCGATGCAACGGTGCAGCCGCGGCGAGCGCAAAAAAGGACCGGGGGGAGGGTAACCGTAATCCATACTTCACGTGCGCGCACGATATTTCTCCGTCAAGATACAAGTAACACGGTTCCTTTGATCGCAACACAAATACCTACCACGGGTGTAGTTATTACGATACAAATCGAGCGTTGTTATACAAACGAGCCACGGCCGATTTATTTATCATGCTTTTGCGAGCTGCTGCCCCCCCCCCCCCCCCCTCTGCCTCCCCCCCCTCTCTCTCTCTCTCTCTCTCTCTCTCTCTCTCTCTCTCGTATCCACCGACAGGAGATCCTTGTTCCGAGAGAACGTCGAAAATGGACGCACGTCAAATTACGAGTTTAATGGCCGGACCCGGTTATCGTTCGTCTTGGTGGGTGGCAGGAACAGATAGAGAGGGAAAGAGAGAGGGTCCTGCGAACACTGCAGGATTCACGGAGCCTGGACCACGCGTGATTCAGTCCGTCCGCGTTGCAGGATCGTCTGTGTGCGATCGCTAATCACCCCCGGTCGTGGGCCAGTCTCGTTACAGAAACACTGATCACGGGGACCGATCCGCGATACTTAAACCTTAACCTTTTACATGCCTGCGCTACCCAATGGGAACGGGACTTTCTACCGTCTCTTCTTCTTCTTTTCTTCGGTCGCTTTTATTCGCGATCGTTACTTGGAAGCGGTTGGAAGCTCTGTGGTGAAATACTCTTTTCCCCTAGAAAAACTATAAGCAGGTAGAGGGTTCGAAGACGAGTCTCATTGATCGAGGATCGTCTGAACGAGGCGAGGCGAGGCGAGGCGAGGTTCAATTATAGCGGATAAGGCGCACAGATTATGGCGTACACGGCCGCGGCACCCGTGTACCCGTTTGCGGGCCGCGCGACCCGACATGAGAAATTGTTTCATCGGTCATTGTTTATGTAGCCAATTATTGTGCCATTCGTTCGCCGAGGGTGGCGTATCACTTACAACAAATCAATTTGAAGCACACCTTACACCCCGGGCTTCCCATCTCCTTAAACATCGTGTCCCGCTGCGCGGACAATGTTTTGTCTCGCCCGGCGAACGGCGACCCGCCGCGTACCGGACCCGGTGTACCCGCTCCGCGATTTCCTTTTCCGCGACGGTTCGTGACCTCGCACGCTTTGTCGCTTTGCCACGCGCCCGTATAACCATTTACCCGACCTCGACCCGCCATTGTTCGCGTCGGCTTCGAACTCGGACTCGTTTATTCGCGGATTCGCCTTTGGGTTTTTGCACCGGTAGTTTTTAATATTCAAGAGAATGGTTCATTTTTGCCCCACGCTTCCTGTAACAAGTTTGTTCCTCTTGATCAGTAGAGCACAATACAATTATACAAAATTTTAACCTTGACAACGTCAATCAAGGTCAATTATACAAAAAATGGTGTTTACTCGTAATTTCGATCGAGTATAGTCTTGGGGGCGCACTGACGCTAGTTGGCGTCTTCGTGTTTCTCTGACGCGGGCCGAGCATGATTCCCGAGGAATAACGAGGAGGAAGCCTGGTCGGAATCGAGAGAGATGTAGACGTCGCTATTCATTACAAGATCGCCGGTAACCGAGCGTGGCGCATATCCGAAAGCAATTAAACGTCCGGAGGGATGTTTCTCATCGGAGATTTCGGGCCGGGACTAGCATAAGTACTATGTATAGGAGAAGAGAGGCGACATATGGCGGGTTTCTGGCTGCGGTCCGTTCGCCGGCAATTAAATTTCATTAGCCAGGGAACATTCCACGGTCCAATCAACGCCACTTTCCACGCCGGAATAATCAGATAGAGAGGACCGTGAAAGAAACAGACGCTCTACACCGGTGTTGATCGTAAAGCACCTCTTATCCGTTGCTCGAATGTATGTACCTACATCACTGTGTTTCGTCGCCAGCGACAATACTAACCAGCGAACGGTATATCCGTTGAGCAACGCGAACGACCATTAACCAACAGCTGTTCGGCTCTGGTAATCGGATGATGACCGTTCTGCATTCGTTTCGATGCTTTCTGTCCTGCGAGAGCTGAATGAAAGTGCCTCGAGAATCTGTACAGCGGATGCTTCCTGTAAAGAGCAACCTAACGTTTGTTGACGTGCGAGATATAATTGAGTTTGACTACTCGAGAATAATCGGGAGGCTGGACGAGGCTCGCTTCTGGAGGAATGAGGAAATGAAAACAGCTCTTAGAGGCTACACCTGTTGAACCTGTCATGGATTTTGTGGATTCGGATTAGACTGGAATAGTTCAGTGAAGAGAGATAGAAGCCTAAATCGACTTGTCAGGAAATATGTGAACTAGGATTCAGTCTAGTTGAGAAACATCAGGAGCCTATAGTCTGTTCAATGGGACAAGTGGAACACCTGCGGTGAGGAATAAGAAAATAGAAAATGCTCTTAGAGATAGTAATCTGAATGTACATGTCACACCTGTTGGAATTTGTGTGCGTTAAGATTAGACCTGATTAGTTAAGCAAACTGGAGAACCTCGTCGATAGGTAAGTGAACTAAGTCTAATTATTTTGATCACTTCAGTGGTCTTCAGTCTAGCAAACAGAGTTGAAGAGACTCGATTCAAAGCCTGTTTGCATCCTAGGTATTCTGGTTAGATTCTTCTATATTTATTTCAACTGCCACCAGATCTCGATCACATCAATTGCCTCTAAATTGCGGTAGAGCAAACAGGCCCGAAGAGACTCGATTTGAAGCTACCTAGAATATGTTGCATCTATCAGATTCTCGTAATCTGCCACAAAAAGCAGAGCCTATTTGAACCACTGTCAATGCAGATACGCCAGTCGCGCCAGTCCAACTAGTCGCGCTAATTGGTATTGGACTGTACAATTTCTCGTCTCAGCAAACTTGAAATCTTCCACCGATAGCGTTAACAAGACTCGATCCTCCTTCCTGCCTAAGTAAACAGGAAGTTCCCTTACGTTGGACCAGTTTGTCGATCCAGCGTCATGACACTTTGAGATACAGCTCATCCGCTTGCATTCCGATGCACCAATCAACCGACAGCCTTTACAACAACCATAACCGAGGACGTGGACAGCACCGTTCAGTAATCGGTCAAGCCCAGATTAGAAGTCTGCCAGCTGTTTGACGCTACCATAATCGGCTGACGATTATAACGAGCGAGGCTCGATCGGACGTCATCGGCTAACTTTCTGGAAGCCTAAGGTGTCTTTGAGGAAACATCGGGGAATTTCTGTTACTTTGTGCCTACTAGGATGTCGCCAGGCGAGCTCCGGCCGCAATTAACAGGACCGTTAATAGGAATTTAGTATCTCCGTTTAAGGAGAACGTTGGTTCTTTCCTTTTTTCCCACTCGGCTCGGCCGGTTCACGTCTGGTTTCGAGGTGACGTTATAGTTCCCGGAGCCCCGACCATGCCACGTGTACCTGATGGCTGCGTTTCCACCGCGCGGTTCGCGCCACGCGGCGTTAAAGCCTGTATTTAAATGGCGTCTCCCTCGCCGGAGATAACGCTTAATGGCCTTAATGATCCTGCGTGCGCAAGGACATGCTGTGACTTTCCTTCTTTACGAGGAGACTGGATCCTCGACAGGGAGTTTCAGCATTCAGCGACACCGTTTCCTCGAAAACACTCGGCTCTTCCGACCAGGATGTTTTTCGCCAATAATTTCAATCCTCCTTGGTAATTAATACACCGGGGAATTGTGCAGATTTTGTTTTTATCGACCATTCCTTCGACTGTGCTCCATGCGAATTTTTTGCCGTAGAAAACATTTCGGTATGGGACTTCAGTATACACGTTTGTCGAAGTCTCCATTATATTCGTGAATTTTTTCACAAAGGAGAAATTAATATCACGTTTGTTATAAACGATCAAGCGCATCAATGAGTCGACGTAGATCGCGTTCCGGTTGTTGGTCGATGCCTGTTTATTATGTGCACGGCCGCGGGCATCGACAATAAAATAATTAACGAGGATCACGCTGAGAGGTTTCGCGAATCGATCACGGAACAACAGACTCGAAGTTGTGACCCGGGTTTTTCGCCGTTCACGCGGCGGGGTTCGCCACAACTAATTAGCATGATAATTAAGCGGCGCCCGAGCGTTCTTCGAGGCTCGACAGAGTTTCTCGTTCAACTCCACCGCTGAGGTCAGCTCTCTGCGCCTTGCCTTCTTCGGAGTGCACGAGCACTCCGGGATAAAAATAATCGCGGATGACCCCGTGGGCTTTGTCAGACACTCTGAGCCCTGTCCGAATTTTTATTGCGATGCGATCGTTTTTCGAACAACGGAACTTGTGATTTTTTTATTAGGAAATTAGAACAGTCTTGACAATGTCTAAACTTGAAAATTTCTGAACATCGATACAGTTAAAATTGAGTTCGGTCAGAAAACAGCAAAACAAGAGCATAAAATGTACCGAGAATTGCACCCAGGACGACGTAACCAACGAGCGAAAATAACGCGAACGGAAATTACGTGGGAACGACAGCCAAGAGCTTTTAAGATCTCGCGCGACCGGCGGAATTACAGGCCAATTCCCGGAGGAGTGAAAAAATCGACTGGGTGAAAAAAAAGTGCTGAGAAATCGGCGAAAACAATCTTGGATCGCAGCGCGAAATAAAAATGCAGTTTACAACATTGGATTCCCATCTCTCGGCGCCCGCGATCTGATAGAGGCAAGGAATCTGCGGACACATTTCGGCGCGCGAATAAAGAAAAAACGGGGCTGGTAACGGGTAGAACGCGTTCGCCGGCAGCGAACGCCCAATATTTTTAATTAACATGCTTCGTTAAGGGAGATATTGTCCCCTTAATCGCGGCGATTGGAGGCCGACACTTAATACCGGCGGTCGCGACGCGGCGTTCCGCAATTCGTAATTAATGTACCAATTAATGGCTTCATCGTGTGTGCAGGCGGGCACCGGAAATTATGACGTTGTTCCTCGGTTTTCTGCAGCCCGGTGCAGCCACACAGTGCAGTCCACCACATCGGTGCAGTGCGGTGCGGCGTTGGAAGCAGCCGGTCGGACGTTTATGGACAAAGAATCACAATCGAGGCTGTCCACGGTTAGGCTCCGGGTTCCCCGGTGAAAATAAATTAATCGTTTAATATACGGCCACCAGCGAGCCGGTGCGGCGAGCGGCGCAAGCATACGATTCACTTTCACGGAATCGTTTATCCGCGATAATATCGTCCCGAGCGTATCGTCGAACTTTCCGCCCGCTGAAAGCCGCCGGATAAATGCCAAATGCCGCGAATTCCTCGTTTCAGGTAACCGCGGAACCGCCGTCTAACCTCGGCTTTGAAACTCACGAGCGCACACGGCGCGGCGCCTTATGCAAATTAAAATCTTTCGAGTTTCCTGCTCAACGATCCGCGTCGATCGGCAGTCGGTTTTTCACGGAACATTCTACTAAATCGCGGGAAACGCGAAAAATTCATGAAGCAACTCCTGCGTATAATCTATGCTGTGATTGTGTAAAATTGTTTGAAATTACTTTTTGTATTAAAGAGTACGAGAGGCTTGTGTTACTTGTGTTATGTTATAGATGCAGAATATACTGGGTGGGCGTGGCTTAGTGGCCCCAGATTTCAACAGAGCCAAGGCGTTGCCCCACGGGGCAGTCCATGCTCATAGACCTATTTGAGTAATCGCGAGGAACCGGGGAGGAACTGCAGAGCGAAATAAAAAGGAATTAATTCGAGGGTTTAAAATCCCACACCTCTTGTTGCGGACCATGACCTCGGCACGCGAACTCCGGAGCCTCGAAATCGCTTTCCTTAGGTATCCTGTTTGTATTAAGGAATCATCCAAGATAAGAATTTGATGACGCTAACATACAGACATCGTTGCTGTTGCTTTAATCTCGAGCCACGCGCGTTCGAATTTGGAATAATCGGATTCCCGAATCTTCAATTCTGAGATGTATCCGATACAAGCTTCTACGGGACCCTGGGAAATCTATCTAAAGCCACGGATTCCAATTCCAAGCTATCAGATCTTCGTCGAGCATATCTCGATCCTATTCGATCCGAGTCCCCGTCGCGCGAGACTCGATCTCAAGAATGCAATCTCAAATAATCGAATCCTCGACTCCGCCGTTTAGATTTCATTACACGCATACCTTTGTCGTCTTTACGGCGATCGATCGCCACACACGTCGACAGATTCCTCAGCTGGGAATAATAATAAAATTGCATACACGCTGTAATTACAGAAAATTCGTTTCGCAATCGTTTTCGAACACGAATCACCGAGCAAAGTCTCCGGGTGGGCGTGGTTTAGTTGCCCCGGAAATGTTCCAGAGCGAATAATTTGACTTAAATCCACAGTTTGCGAAGAACGATTTCGCGTAACAACAGCTACGGTATCTAGGCTACGGTATACTGAACAGGATCGTGATTTTACAGACGGAAACAGCCGTAGATCACGATCAGCGTGTCCCGCTCACGATCCCGCGAATTCCAGCGCCAGTCCGATCCTATCAGCCGCGGCGACCCGGCGTATAAATTAGCGCGATCGACGCGAAGACAATCGCGTGGGGGTTACGGCGGAGAAAATGATGAAGAACCGGCGGGAAACTGGCCGCGACAAGTGAACGTCTCTCCTTTCACTTCTTTATATTCCGGCCCGATCTTTGGCGGGCCGTCTAGTTATGAAATAAAACGCCGGGGTAAACGGGTACACGTGGTGGCGCAATAACCACGGCCGACTTTTACGCCCGAGCCCCTTGATTTACAGCGGCTCCGCGACCTGCCTTAATCGAACAACTGCAAACCTACGGGATTCCCAATTGGCGACTTAACAGGCTGTGCAATCTTTTTACCTCGTGACGACGGGATCCCCTGTAATCCGCGAATATTCACGATTATTGTACATAATCGTAAACCCCCTGAAGAGATGCAAGGTCACTCAACATTTAAACGACAGGCATTCGATGTGCTCGATAGTTATTTGATTAGCAAATAGTACGGATTATAATGGTCGTATTTTATGAGCATCTTCAGTTCTCCATCCCGCAAAGGGTTCTAGTTTAGTTTTAATTCTTCAATGAAATTTGTTAGCACTTAGCAGTAAGCTACGCCTCAGGGGTGGAGACAGGAGACCTCGCCCAGCCCACAGCGACTGGCCACGCCCGTCTGCTTCTTCCCTTTACTCGCTAAAACAGCGGTTTCTGTAGGAAACTCGATTCTCGATCTCAATTAACAGCGAAACTCTGCTTCAGACTTACGGAAACACCGAGACAAAACAGAGTCGTTCGGTTCTTCGTATAATGAATGACATTCAGGCGATCGCGGACATGACCCCGCCATGTATAGGATTACATACGCGGCGGATAGTACCGTTTCGAATGCGGGTAGAGGATCGTCGCGTTCAAAGTCGAAACGATGACCGACCATCGGTGTCCACCGGCGCGCCATGGCGCGGCGCGGCGCAACGTTTGCGCTGCAACAGCCGCGAGGCAACGACCGGGGGACAGCTTCTAGCCGATCCTGGATCCATTAACGAAGTCATTTCACCGGGGATAGGCCGGCCGGACTGCTAATGTTCACGGTCCTGACTATCGAGGCCTCGGCTTGGTGGCGCGGTGTTTCGTAGGAATGCCACTTTTCTCTCGTTCCTCTCGTCCCTGCCTGCCTCTCCTCTCGCGTACACTACTGCCGCGCCGGTAGGTTTCTCGCGGGCTGGTGTCCGTCCGCTCCTTTCTTCATCTATCGGCGTATAATAACTCCATTACAGCCCGTCCAGAGGGCCCCGTGTGCATTTAATGTCTCATTTCCATCCGACGCGACGCAACTCTGGCCACCGGCGCGCTGTTGGCCCGGCGGCCACGAAAGTGTCGCCGTCGCCGCTTATCGCCACTTCGTGTAATCGCCTGCCGGGGATCCCCTGGAATTACGGTGTCCAATCGGAATCCCCGGCTGCATCTCCTCTCTCTCTTTCTCTCTCGTTGCTGAAGACGGTTTGCTCCATTATCTGTGGCACCGAGGCTCCCGCGGCTCATACCTCGACCAACGACACGGTTAAGTGGAAATGGACGCTACGGGCAAGTGCCGTTGATGCTCTCAGTGAAGCTGATCCTCGATTCGTGAAAACAATCCATCGATCACATATCTTCGTTCTTCCCAATTTCGGAGGAACCCTCTATATGTATAGACTGTTTTTAAGGGGCGTGGTTTCGTCGCTCCTAATTTCGCCAGAATCCCAGGGATGCCGTATGGGGCAATCGGTGTTCTAATCCAGGACGCTTCGCAACTGGGAAACGCATTCCTCGAGTAAGAAGGAGCAAAACTTCAGAACCGCGGCCATGTCAAATCAGTCAAGCTTGTGGTTCTCGTTGGTCGTCTTCGCTGCCTTGGTATCTGCCTCATGCAGATTCCTCTTCATTCGTATTAATAACCGGCGAGAGTCTAGCCAGGCCAGGCCAGACCAGACCGCTGTAGCCAAGGTCACCGGGGTTAAGGCGTGTTCAACAAGCTGTTCATGGCTACTACCTAAAGAGTCCCGGCTCTTTCATCCGCAACCCGGAAGTGCGGCCTCCTCCATCGTTGTAACTCAAGACATCGCCGATTCTAGTCTTCACCAGCTGGCTCCGACGACGACGACGACGATCGAGCTATTCCTGATCCCTCATCGTTGACCTTCCCGAGTGGAAAAACCCGCGTGCGGAAATGGTCTCGGGGTTCTCGATCGACACGCAACCAAGAGAAGGGGAAACGATCACCGAAAGAAATTATTGAAAAACCGGACGGCCGGCGTTCAAAGCCGACCGGCTGCCTTCTAGGGGAATCGTCATTTCTACCGTCGCGTCGTCCAGTATCGGTATCGTAGTCATCGTCATCGGCCGACGCCACCGTAAACGGACCGGGAACCGATCATTGAAGACACGAACGGGCTATACCTCGCCGGTTTACTATTTGTTATAAGTCGGGAAAAGTCGACAATCGGTAGCCGGACACGACCGTAAATCACCGTGGAGGATCGTCTCCTGCCGCGCCTTCAACGTTGGGGAACGGTCCGCGCGCAACCTATAAGAGGGATGCGCAGGCGGCAGTGATATATCGTACGAGCCCCCCATTGTCTCTGACTAAGTTCACGAGGGACGGGCCACCGAGGAACTGACTCCTACTCGTATTAATTACAACGTCCCGGCGAAACCGAAGTCGGACTCTCCGCGCAACGGGACTGTCTCGATTTTTTCTTTCCGATGACCATTGGTGCTTTCGTTGCGACCTCTTCCCGCCGAAATTCAGCTCTTCGGTTCGATACTTTAATTTAATATGTTCGCAGTCCGAATTTTTAGAAACAATAATAACAAGTCTTCTCTTAACCACTGGCACTACGATTTATTTTACGAATTTCTTTGTCGTTCATAACTTCTTAGAATCTACATGTGTGTTTTCTAATTACTCTGAATCGACAACGACGAAGAATTTTATTTCGATATAGGAAATTAATAAGATGTTTAATAGATTCTGTTTTCTGGTACCATTATTTGTATATTATTTTATGATTATCAGCAGCGGCTTCTCCTGCATGAACACTGATTGGAAAATTAATGCAACTCACCGTTCGGAGCCTGTCTGCAGAGCCTGGCGAACATCCTCTAGTTCCTCGGCGACCGTCTGCCTGCGAACAGAGGAAGACAACCGATCAGCTCATCGGATCCGATTTTTCGCGGTGCGAGTTAATTGAAATTTAATTGTGAAAAGCGAAAACTTGGCAGGCAGGCAGGCAGGAGGGAGGAGGAAGGGAGGAAAGCTCGTTAACGTATACCGATTGGTAACACGCCATTACGATACGGGTAACCGTTTCGCGGGCCGGTTAACCGCAATAAATTACAACTCCTAATGCCCAGGTTGTTTATAACATGGCGGCTGGTTATCTCAGGGTCGCCGATAATTGCTCTCAGCCGCGGATATCAAAATTCAGACCAGCCTAGAACGAGAGAAAGAGAGGAGGTGTATACGTATCGACACGAAGTTAGGCTCGAGGCGTAACGCGCCGAGTGTCGGACGAGATATTTCCTTAACGCTAATGGCTACCGGTCAGTCGTCCCGCTAATAATTACAAACTCCCCTTGACTAATAGGTAACGACAGGCGATCTTCCTGCCCCGTGGCAGCGAACAACGCTGTCCCGACCGACAGCCTTCGGTTTCATGCGCAAACGCCCTCAGGGTCTGTCAGCAACGATCACCGATTCGAGAATCGCCGTGCGAAATCACACCCCTTTCCCCCCACTCTCGCCGCACGCCCGCTAACGACTCACTTTGCGGGCTCCTCCTGTTAACGCCGCGGGAAACGCCCACGCGGGAAATTGACGATCGATGGCGACCGTAATTGAGTCGTCCACTGACGCGCGCGATCAAGTTTCTCTCGTTTTTCCAATCCTGCTTCCTGCTCCCTTTTTCTTACACTTTACAATATAAGTGACTTTATTCTTGCTTCTTCTCTTCTTACGTCCAAGTTATTTTATTTGAAGTATTATTTGTTACTGTCTCGCCTCACCGTTTCCCCAAGAAGAAAGTCTGAGGATCTCTACAGGTGAGATACACGGTGATCATGAATTATTTTGTGGGAGATTTCGAGCAGAATCGAAAGCGATCGCGCCGAACGCCATTGAAATCTAAAGTGAACCAAGTGGTATTCCGTTCGCGAGTCGATACCGATCGCCCGAAGCAGAAGCAAGCATTCCTAGCATGTTTCCGATCCCTGGCGACTGGCGACTGGCGACGGAAACGCGTTGGGAGGCCACGACGATTTGTGATACATTTCTCACAAGTATCGTGTACATTTCTTTCACAGATATCGAACCATTTCTGTACGTCTCCTATCTGGAATTGTTAGCAGAATATTCGTAATGTCTAAATCAGCCTCCTTGAATTTCAATAGAGACGTAGATTCCTGCCTATCTCCCAGGAACGCAAGTAAACATCGGTTGTCGGAAGGATAAAATCCGCGAGGCGGATTCTGAATATCCCGGTGCTAGCTGTATACCATCCCAGATAAAAATAGTCAAATAGAAATGTGCAAGAATCCCGGTAGAAGGCAATCAACTAGGCCTTTCCGGGCGAACGGTGTAGAAGGGCCATTACCCGAGAGTATCAGGA
Source organism: Lasioglossum marginatum (assembly GCA_028455795.1). Classification (NCBI taxonomy): domain Eukaryota; kingdom Metazoa; phylum Arthropoda; class Insecta; order Hymenoptera; family Halictidae; genus Lasioglossum; species Lasioglossum marginatum. Next base: position 6,029,303 of record CM052264.1, on the reverse strand, counting down.
ACGATGTAAATCATTTTTCTGTATTTATGCGCAACAACATGGGAACAAATGGTACACGGGCCGTGTTTCCCTTTCGTCTGTACATGCGCGTATCCAGTACGTTGTACAATTATGTAAAGCCCCGACAACTTTCTCATCTCTATCTACCGTGTCGTATGGTAATAACCATTGTAAATGGTAATTCTACAGTGTCCGCGGACACGGAATCGAGGGATTTTTTCCTTGGCCCGTGACCGTCTTATCCGACACCGGTAACCGTAATCATGATCCTGATAAAATTGTTCAAACCAGAATCGCCGTGCCGGATCAAGACTTGTCCGGTACGTTTCTCATCAGGCAGGATTCTGAGCATCTTCCAAAAGATGTATTCAACGTTGATGACGCAGAGTGTCGAATATCGATCTCCAAAATATATTAACAAAGGGAAGTAAACTTCTGTGGCTAAATGGGCGGCACTGGCCGAGAGCGCTTATGAGTGTCGGAGGGATCGAGGAAAGATCGTTAGATCGGTTTTATTCAGATCCCGCGTTCGGAACGAATAGGAGTGATTGTTGGTAGATCGAGGCAGAGCCGATCGTCTTGTATAGGACTCGTTGCCACGGCTCGATTGCAGCGAATCAATGAATGGCGAAACGGCTTGAGCGTGCTTATTGCTCGGCCGTGCTGAATAATTTATTACACCTTGACCGTCGTGCCTGTAATACGTTACGATACGTTATTATTGGCACAGGGCGTAGAGGAGGGCCCCGTAATTGGCCGACTATGGCCAATGAATACAAAAAGAAAATCTTCTCCCCTCCACCCCTCAGTCACAAAATTTCACAAATTCGCGAGAAAGTTTCTTCTTATTGTTAGTCGAGAAGAGGACCACGATATCCACCGAGAAGAATCGAATCGCGGAGACCGGTCCTTATTAAGGGCCTTATTAAGTTCGAGAGTCCGGTAATATCGTTAATTAGATGCTATAAACTTTGAACCCGCATTTGCATAAGCAACCATATCGCGGCATTAATCTGTTATTTATGCGCGACAAATAGGATAAACCGAGTCCCCGGAGTCTCGGTGCCGTATCCCCTGCGCCGCTGTTCCACATAATTAGCGATACTAATTAATGGCTGTATCCGAGGCAATTATGCTGGACAAAACACGCCGGCTACGGTGCGCGTGGGTTCAACACCGGTACACGCCGGGTTCGCGATCTTTTGAATAACGAGGGCGTGAAACACTCTCTTTCTCTCTCTGATTTTCACTATTTCTCTCGCTTTTTTTCTCCCTCTCGGAATGCGACAGTGTCTTGCTGAAAATTTCGAAAAATTATTCTCGAGACTTGTCGAGTTGACTAGGCTGGATTATAAACAATTTTTAAACGACAGTTAAAAATATCATTAAAAAATCATTGAAAAAGTTTTGCAAAATGAATCAAGTTAATTAACGACAGAACGGTCACGCTGGCAAGCAAATCCCGAGCCCGATAGGGTAGACCTTATCCCGCGGAACGTCGAACTGGCAAAAACCGTTTGAAGAAGTCCCTGAACGTTGAAGCAACGTCGTGGACGTAATGCGACGCCTTGATGGACGGCCGGATCGCGGAGCCGGAAGTGGCGGGCGAAAAAAACTGGCATTTAGAAGAGAGCGAGCTGGGCACCCTGCCAAGTCCGCTCTCTGGCAGGGCTAAAAGCAGGTTAGGGCAACAGACCGGGATCCGGCTGTTTGACATAACCAGTTCGGAGCTGGGGGCAAGGACGCCGCGCCGCGCGCCGCCTCTTTCTTGTCCTGTGGCGCGCACTCCTTTTCTCCTGGCTGGGACACAATCGGCTCGATCCTGACCACCGCAATGTATCCACGATCGATCGCTGCCACTCGGAAATCCTTGCTCCCTCCGCGACGAAATTGATCCTTGCATTTCCATGTCCTGCTGGCGTTCAGCCGGTACCTACTGTGCAGTATAGTCATTTCGGATGCAAGACCGTTATCCTTGGTCTGTGGAATTCTACAAGGTGCTGGTTTGTGACTGTATTAATCTTCGGTATGGCTAGTGGGCTATCTGTAATGTTAATCGAGTTGTTGCCGCTGTCGTCAAGTTAGGGGATTTGCGAATTGGTGAGACAATTCAGTTTTTCGTCACGAATCTAACAGCAGAGACTTCAAGCTGATTTGCTACCGTTTCTTGAAACGATGAACTTTCGTTATCGTTCCGCGCATTCCACCGGATGATTAGGTGCGTCCCATTAAACTACAAACGGCCGAGGCTTCTATTTCCATCTGTTTACAACGAACCGCGCAATTTGTCGTTCACCGTCCACGGTTAAAGGAGCTCGTTATCGGAAGTCACCGGGCCAAAGTCCAGCCCCTCCGTGAAACCGATTTCCTTTAGAACGGCGCCGATGATTTACGTTTCCATTCCCTCGGCAACCATAACTCCGAGTGTGTCGTGCGGCCGTTCCGCGGAACTTCATCGGTTCGGAACGGCCAGAGAAGTGGAGGCTTTAATTTTCTGTCCGCGATCGGCACGCAGTCGCTCTCGGCTAATGAGAGGCCAGCGTCTGTGCAAGAGCACGCTCCCAGGTTCCCCGGTTATGACGTTCGCGTGTCGTAAACTGATTTCTGGTCTGTCTCCAGACTGCCTTCCGGGCCTAGTTCCGCTGAACGATTGTGGCGATCTGTATCGGCAAACACCAGCTGTCCCAGAATACCTCGCGGCGCCGAGACCAATGGACCGTCGCATTAGGCGCATAATTACTGATTCAAGGCGACTTTAAATGGCTGTTTGCGTTTACAGTGCTGTTTGACTGTTTGCTCTTCTAGGAGAGCTAGGTAAACGTTGTATTATGTACTCGACCGCAAGTTCGAATAATAGAGAATCTGTCACTGCAGAATTGCGTCGTGTTTGGACTCATTTTAGTCAGAAAAGCATTGCAAATACGTTGGTAACCACGTTCTACTTAATATTCCACGCTCGACACTAGCGACGAGGAAATTGTTCTATAATCTCGAAGATTGGTATCATTATGCAGGATCGAGGATCCGATTTTCCAGAGCACGGCCGAACAACAAAGAACAGATACTTTTGCAGGTCGATCGGATCGCGACCAATTATTCCGAAGGAAATTAAAATAAAGCTAGTAAGACGGCCGAACGACCTTTTACAGGCAGCGGTTTTTGCGGGCTGTCAGATCTAGCTGACCGATCACCCTGCTGGGCTGCTTGTTGCGAGCGGAAAGGAAAACGCATCGCATTTTTCCGTATTACATTACGTGCGGGCGCGGGCGCGCGCACACTGGATCGAGCGATCCAGGCTTCGATCGTTAAACCCTGATGGAGGTAAGTTCCACGAAAAACTGGATCCGTGGCGCACTACGGGGTCCCCGCGGCTGATTGTTGTTCGTGTGCCGAGTCGAACCTTCAATGAGAGGGAACAACCGTTTACGAGATCCTAGCTACGTGGAACTCTTCTTCGACCATGGCTTTTTGCCAACGATTCGAACGACCAACTTTTCGAGACGTCTCTGAACGTACTCTATGGAACGTCTCTGCTACCAGAACCATCGATTCGACGACGATAATTAAATTATGCGATCCAAAGATCAATAATTTCAGCCGGAATATACACACACGAAATATCCCTCCATAAACCTGTTATTTGCATTGGAGGAGCTTCTGCTATCTGCGCACCCTCACAATCCCATTGACAAATCAACGCTGCCCTCGAAGCTGATAGACTGCTTCACGAACAATTGCTTCGATCACTTTCTTCCAGAAAAGGTTCCTCCTTCTAGAAAAGTTCAATTTTTCTTGAGTCTCACACAATTTCTGTTGCGATTTAAAGCGCAGATGAACGAATATTTAGCAGAGAGGGGGTAGGGGTGATCGGTTTCTATTGTTCGGGAGGAAATAAATCGCGGTGGCGAGGCAGTTCGATTGTTTCCCGCGGGACGAGGACAGAAGACCATAATGAGGCGAGCAACGATTTATTACGAGACGTTAAAACTGTTCTTCTAACGGTACCCTCCTACGATCGCGAGTCGCTGTCGGGGCCACCGGGGGTAGTCGCGCTTGATGGAGCGAGATTGAAATCTAAATGTACCGAAAAAAGAAGAGGCGCGTCGAAAGTCCACGGGGCCTCGACCAAATCAGAGCAAAATTCTTGATTACCCATCAACGTGCTTATGAATGCCTGTTTACGATCCTAAACATTAGAAAAAAAACGAAGGAGGAAAAAGTTATATTGTTTTTTGCAAGCGATGTAATTCTTTTTTAAAATTCATTTGTATATAGCACGGTGACGTCCATGGTCACACAAGGTCAGAAATTAAAATAGAATTAAAGGAGGAAGGGGTTTCAGTGCTGTTTGCGGAACTAAATCGTTTTAATTAAGTAATATGCGGGATGGTAATACACCGAGGGAAGACTAGAGAGCTCTCCGGCTACGGAGCTTTCAATTAAATTGGGGCTCCGGGAAAAATCGCTATCGCGCCGGACCGGCGCGGCGGCCGCGATACTTCCGCGTTCGTAATGATAATTAATAGGTTCGCGTTAGAATTTATTGGGCAACGTCATCTTCGTTCATTATGCCACGGTGCCCGCGGACCGCGGGCCCCCGGTATAACTCAATGGCAGAATTTATTGCGTCATTAAGGTAATGCATGCGATACAACGCCACGCCGTCGAGATAACATAATCATTCCGCGCGTAGACTGGCAATGAAGCGATCTCGCACCGTGCAGTATTTAGAAAACCCGGCGATTTCAATTTGCCAGTTTTCACGCGTCCGGACGCTTGAACTTGGATCAATGTATTGTTAGACAAACAAAAAAAATACGATTATGTAGAGGATGAATTGCTTTGTTGATATAAAAATGTTCACACCAGTGACATTCTCCGGTCGTAGCGAAGTCGGTGACGATGTCAGCTGGTTAACAAGCGTCCGGACGACTGTCGACGGTGAGCATCCGATACGTTTGACGGTAGAAAGTGTCCCTGACTGCGGAGTGTTCACGGGACTATATCGGGACGAGCGAAATTGGTCGAAAGTTAATGGAAGTCGGTACCGTTTGTTTGCCAGCGAAGAACGTTTCCTACCGAACACCTTCGCTCTTCCCACGTCCCTCTCGGCCGATCGTAAATTGGCCACAGTCGTTTCCCTCCCGAAAGGCGTCAACCGTGAGATTTACGACGCCTACTGTGCGAAGATCTCACCTGGACAGTACCCGGGACGATACCAGTTTTTGCTTCCCCCGGATATCCAGGAATCGCGAGACTCGTAGCTTCTCCCTCGAGCATATCGCACTACCCGCCTTAATGAGGACATCTAATATCGGGCCCGGAGATAACGATCGGCCCCTATAAACGATCGGGCTTAATTAACGCGGACACCCCCTTTCCTTCCCCCTCCTCAACAACCCGAGTCCTCTCACCATGTAAATAATGCCGGGGTCCCTTCCGACGCCGAAAATCTCCTCTTAATTAAATCAGTTGGCGCTCAGGCGAGTTTGTGTTTAATTTTTTGTGTTGGAACCAAGTAGAACGTATATAACTCCAAGGCCTAATCAAAATCGAGTGCATACTGCAAACGAGTTGCAGCCTCAAACACAGTCTACACTGAAAATTAGAAAATGCGAGAATTACGCAAGGTCCCAGAGTAAACCGTAAGATATCACGATCGCGCAAAGAGAGCTCGCGCAAAGTCTCGCCTCTTAAATCAGCAAGTTCGCGGCCCGGCTTCCGCGAACTAACGGCTAAGGGAATGGACCAGTGAACTCAAAACAAGTTTTTCCCCGTGGAACAGGCGCATAAACGAGGGAGAGGGGGCTGGTGTACCTGGGGGAATCGCGGCTAAAGAGAAATAGCAACGCCGTCATCCAGGGGGATGGCCTTCTTAGATAATCCGGGCCGGCTGACGATCATTAACGGTGCCAGTCGGTAGAAAGTTATAGGAGAGCTTGTTCGCGTTCGCCGCAAAGAATGATTTCCGGTCCGCGGCTAACGAACCGCGATATCCGGTGTCCAGGCATGCCCGTATCCGTTTACCGAACACAGAGGGTGGCCGTTTCTGCCGTTTCACCTCTGTCGTGTTACCTGCCCTGATACTGCGCGTGTACTAAGGTATCGCTTTTCTGGCAGAAGACCGTCTCCTGCGGACAGGATCCAGGAAACAACCATGGGAACCCCGTGTCCCTTCGAATTTGTAGGACGCCTTTCCGGCCACTTAAACGTTCGTCTTCCTTCTGCTGTCGCCAGCTTCTGCTGTCTGGGAATTTTGTTCGAGCGTCTGTTGAAAATGCGGTCCGAAGTATTTTCTATCTTTTATTTTCGAACTTCTAACATCATACAATTCAATTATCAGGTCGTTAAGTATGAAACTTGACAAATGTGTTTGAAATTTGTGTTTTACTAGTCAAGTTTCATACTTAATGACTTGATATATCGATCATACGTATTCAAACGAAGAATAGTTCGTGAGCGCGCGGCCACGTGGCCGTAAAGCCCACGTGGAACACAGTGCTCGTGCTACGTAACAGTAGAACGGAACCGTACAACGTCGTGGCTCGATTTAATTGGTTTCTGTGTACATGCACATGTTCATCACGACGCACGCATCGATCGAGCTGGTGCTGCTGTTTCTACTATACTCGTTTCTCTACGAATACTTTTGTTGCATCTAGAAAAGAAAGACGGTGGAAAAATCATTTAAAAAATCCACAAATGTGGACAACACTCTTTTGCTATTTAGGTCTTGCTGCAAAATGATATCCTTCAATTATGTTCCCGTTGGTGGCTCTATTAGCTTATTTATGACAAATACGAAGCACTAGCGAAGCAAAATAAAAATTGTCATCATCAATTGCGAAAAACAACGACCATATTAAAATGACGACTTTTTTAAAATGATGAATGTAGTGAGAATCGATAAAACGGGGAACTATTGGTGCAAAATGTTGAAAAAATGGAAAATTGGCCAGTAGAAGATGAAACGAGCCAGAAAAGAGGGAAGCGACCCGCGGAGCGACGCGACGTTCCCGGCGATTTGAGGTTAAGGATAACTAACCTTTATGCACCAGGTAAAGCATCGCATCGCGTCGAGCAGGAAGATCGATCGTTAAACCAGGTAACGCGTGTCCCCGAGTGCGTTGCAACTTGGCCAGATAGAGCTCAGGTGCGTTCTCGCGCTCGTAAATCGGGCCACGTACATACACTTGGCGTGGAAGTCGCGGCGTCTGAGCGACGCCTTCCTCGAGAGGATTCGATTCGTTGGCGAATACTCGTCGCGAGCCAGAGTAATCCGTCATGATCTCCGACCGTACGTACGAAGAAAGAAAAATCAACGACGACACCAGGCGAGAGAGAGCCGTTAGGCTATTATTAATGGGGAGACAGGCACCCGGTCACGTGAGTTCCCTTACCGCGACGATAACGATACCGCAGGTTGTTCGCCCTCTTGATTAGAAATATCTCAATGGGACGCTCCCCGGGGAATTACAGATCATCGCACGTCCATTCGAGCTAAGTGGTTGTCAGTGGGGGATCATGGACGCGGAAGACGCCGCACGAATGACTAGGTGCGACCCGCTCCTCGCAGACTAATGGTGATTTATCGAGGGACATCGAAAGATTTGTTTATTTGTTTGCCCCCTCGCCTATCGATCATCGCGACCTCGCAATTAAAGGACAGATTGACAGACACGCGTTTCCGCGATCCTCTTTCGCAGATGGTCGCTGCGGTACGGTCAACTTGATGACGCGGATGGCGCTGTTTTTATCAATGGTTTGACGAACCTGATCGATTCTGTCGCCGTACAGAAATTAACTAAACGTAGAAGATCGGGGAAGCTATTATTCACTACCCTGTTGAAAACGCTTGAAATCGCTCAACTTCACACGCATATAACTTTCGAACGAGCGAGTGATTTCCTCGTCAGAATCTATAAGATTGTATGGCCAAAAGTGGCTAATTTTTGGTTCCAGAAAGTGAAGTTCAACGAAAAATGCAATTTCATCGCAGACAATGGTTTTTTGATAAATAAGAACGCGTTTGCGTTTGATCTTCCCAACATGTTTTGTCGCGACCAGGGGCGTATTCAGTCGGCCCCCGAAGAAGGTGCATGTGGCCCAGGTGTAATCGCTCGCGTGTCCATTGAATCTACTTGCAAAGGGGATATTGCGGCGGGTCAGTATACCTTGTAAACACGGAACACGTTCACCGAGGGCCCTCTCTAAGCTGGCAATAAGTGAGTGGCAGGATGAATACGGCTGATTACATTCAAGAGGGTTTTTCAGCCGGGCGCGCAGCGTGCCGGTATAATAACGCCGGCTAGTCTGTCTCTCTCGCTATCTTCTTCTCTCTTTCTCGATCATGGACCAGTGGACGTTGCGTATCTCTGGCATTGTGCCAGCATTATTCGCAACGCGTTTTCACGGGGCTCGCGACGCGTGGACGGGATCTAAGTACCGGTGTTATATGATCGGTCCTCCGCCTCGGGACACGCAGGTTGTAAAGCACGGCCTCTCTCCAACTATACCTCCCCCCATCACCCACCCCGTCCCTTCTTACCGTATTATAAATCGCGTCCCGGCTCTAATTGCATCTGCTATCTCGCGTACCTGTCTCCCTATTGTTCTTAATCCTTAATTGATGACCTTGGCCCGTGATGACGGCGATACACGCTACCGGGCGAGCCGCCCCGATCGCTCTTCCCGCGATACCCGATTATCGAAACGGGATATAAGACAAGTGCTTGCCAAGTGCGAAATACCATTGTTGAATAATGTTGGGCTTCCCCTTCTACGACGCTGTCTCCACGCTTCCGCCGCGGCCCGGTCACGTGACGCGTTTCATTTCTATCGCGCATGTATCACAATGTCACGGTAAGTAGTTTTCCACCTCAATTCGTGCTACCTCCCCTCAAAAAATGAGTAGCTTGTCCCCCTCCCTCCTCCCATAAAATCGTACCATTAGAAGTAGACAAACAAAAAATATGATTGTACAGGGGATGAATCGGTTTGTTCAGAGAAAAATTTCATAATTTTCCGAGCGTCCCTAATTGGCTAGAAAAAATAGACAACGAGCCCGATAATGGGTACTAGTTCGAGTTGAACGAGGCTCTGAAGAACGCGGGACATGGGATTAACGAGTACCGATTGGTAGCCACGTGTTGCCGTGTAGATACGTTAGGCAAATAATCAGTATAACTCGACGGCGGACAGTGGCGCGCTTAGGCGAGAACCACCGCACCGGCCGTTACACAGTCGCCATTAACCGGGATGACAAGACTGGTTCTTCTTCTCGCGGCTTCGCGAGAGGAATGAAAGGACCCCGGTGCACCTAATGTCCGGATGACCCGGCAGAAATCATGCGCCCGGGCCCCCATTTCATTTTGAACCGGCCGACCCCGCTTAATAAGGCCCCCGGCTCGGTAAATTTTCGCAGCCAACTAAAAGCCAATTAACGCCGAGAAAAAAACCGGGCCGGGAACGGACAATGTTGCAATCTGTTCAACCACCGGTACACTCATCACCGGCGTTAATCTGTAATGACGATCTTCGGATTGTCGGTGATTGATGGCAATCCTGATCGACACCGTCCACAATGCTTCCGTCCGGCTTAGGCGTTGAGTAATGAATGCAACGGACGCCTTTCTCCGCTTGTCCGGTAATAATACGCGATACCTCGTAATAACCATCCGCTCGGTAGATCCGGAATATACAGGCGCCGTGAACGACGTTCGAATTACTCTGCTTCGTCGATGCACGTCGATAACATCGTTCCACGCAATCTTTGTGGCTTCGGAAACCGATAGTCTCGAAGGTCCTCATCAGGAAAGGGTGTAGAAAAATTCATGAACATTCTACCCAATAGCACTCGCAGCAGTGAATTATTTCAGAATTTTTGGTTGCAGAATCGACTTTTTAAAAAATCCGGAAGCACGAAATTGCCGATTATTTTCTACATTTATTATAAGATATAGGAGCCACTGAACAATTTTAAAATCTTTTATATAACAATCCCAACGAAATTGTTAAATGACATTACCGCGGGTGAGTTGTCAGTTCTAGGAAGAACGTAGAAGAGCTGTCACTCCTATTCATTACTGAACGAGAAAATTCTTTGCGGATTAACGTTTACCGCGATTCAGGAGATCCAGGCTTCGATCTCATTAAACATTGCCATCGTAACGACCGGCGCGCCGCTTTTCGCGATTCCGCGAGTGCCAGCAAAAACATAGAAAAACTGTCAGACCGCGCAGTATCGTCCAACAATTTCCCGGCGACAGACATCGGAACGGAACGCCTAATAACAGAGATTTCAACTGCGAAGTCCTCGCGCCGTCTCGCAATTACATCGCGATTACGTCTAGCGGAAATCGTCATTAACACGACCGGGGGGAAAATAAACATTGTATGAAAGTAAAATGAATGGTAAGAAGGAAATGCCGTGCACCGCCGCGTTCCTATTACGGTACCGTTAGGAAACTGTGATTTCGTTCGGTTTGGAATACGTATCACGGAGACGCGTGATTATCAAGAGACAGAAGATCCGACATTGTGAACGCCATGGTGGGGAAGCCGGGTTTGCGATCGGACCGGTGTGCGGCTCTTATCAACGAGCAACGGTATATCGTTATCTCATCAGCGGTGTGTTACAGGAAATCGTCGCGATTCCTGGAGGACTGCACGGGGCCAGGCTTATTATTAAGATAGCAGAAAACATAGCCGAGCTGTAATTAACTCCCAGATCGGACTATCGGGAGTAATTATCCCCGGTTCGACGGATCCCCTCATCACAGCTTTTCAAACCCGCGGCGTAACGCGTATTTGATATGGAGCTTCGATAATTATTCGGTTAATCTCCATGGAAATTATCATTCTCAGAAAAAAATAGTACAACCGCAAGCCTGGACTGGACCCGTTAATTCAATTAAAAGGCGATGAAGAGGCTCGCGGGTGATTCGACTTCCTGATCGGGCGAACCGTCACCGTCAACGACGAAACAGAGTCGTTAAAGAACCGATTAGACCGATGACGCAACCCGACCGGCCTCCCACCACGGTAATGAGTTTTCTAACGCGCGAATACGATCTTAATGACGGCTATTAAGGGCTCGACGCGTCGTTACGATGTGCCCGGCACCGTCCGCCACGATTGCAAAACTGTCGGCGCGACGACCGTGGGATATCAACTGCGAATCAGTTTTGCGATGGGGGACACCCAGTAGGCACGAGGCGTCGACCTTGATTTTTGCGGGCCTTAATTCGCCAATGATTACGCGAGCACTTCGGGATGGCCCAGATCGCATCCCGGACACGCTTACGTTGTTTCCATAAAAATGCGACCAAGATAAATGCATTTGCCATCCGCTAATAGCTATGTTATCTCCGATAAACCTAGTATTTATTCGATCTAATATCGATTGAATGCGAAAGCAGCCTAGGCAAGGAAAATAGAAGCCAAATGGGAACTCGCGCATATTCAATCATTTTTAATTGAATCGAAATTGTATTTCGAGCGACTAAGCCTAATTCGAATCGAACCGGTCCTGATCCGAGTGATCCAGTCTAATGCAGCGGCCTAATTAATCTAGCTCGCTTAAGTGAAACGAACAAGAAACTTATCCTCCTCCGAAGGCCATAATAAGCATCTTGCAGTAATTCTGAGTGCGCCGGTCACTATGCCGACGTTTCAGACTAATGATTACGTAAAAAAAAGGAGTGAGCTTCGATGGACATCGAAGCGCTGATGCTCGACGATTATCTGTCGTTTTCGCCGTGTTTGCGAAATTGATTACCTGTAAAATCTTCGATTTTCAGAGACAGAGATTTAACGCCATTACGAAACTCACACGTGGTCGACTCGTCGCGACGATTTATTCCGCAGAAGAGAGAGAAAGAGAGAGAGAGAGAGAGAGAGAGAGAGAGAGAGAAAGTGGAGAAATGTTCGCGATAGATCGCTCGATCCCGCTCGATCGTAATTGCCGGGCAAGCTGGCTTTTTTGCAATCACCAGGAAACGATAGCACGCACCGAAGAAAGATAACGTTCCCGGTTTAATGGAGCCACAATGATCGCGAGGCCACCGGACAAGATCGCGGACTTCTGCGCGAATCCAGCGGGTTTGTGTGTGTGTGTATGATCTATAGGATAAAAATCATAGATGCATAAAATCCGCAGAATTTTTCATTTGCGATCAAGACACGGGACAAAAATGGATAAAAACATGTAGAACTCGAGGAACGAAATGAACATCTATCGAGGATAGGATGATGAAGACCGCGGATCAACGAGGAGGAAGCGACGTGGAAAGTCGTTGGGAGTCGACGAACGATGAAGATTCTATCGGGATACGTGCCTCCCCTGAAGACACGTCCACGGGTTCAGCAGAGACCCACAGGATTCTATTCTACTCTGAAATCAGGAACCGTTTCGGAGTCAATGCACGGAGTCGTGTGGCACGTGTGCGCATACGGTATTAAGCCGAGCACGCATCGCTCGGAAGATACAGAGGGACAAAAGAGAGCGAGAGAAGGAATAGGGGGGAAGATAGAGAAAGAGTCTAAACGCGGCGGCGCATCCGGTCGCGACGGACAACAATCCCGCTAATTGTCGGCGGGATTTTCAGGCCCCGAGAGTCGTATCTCATTAGGACCACCAGCCGGGAGACACCGAGTCAATCAATCCGTTCCCCCGGGGCCTCATCGCGTAACAAAGAACCGGATTCACGCGACGAACAAAAGGGAGAGTTCTACTCCCTCGCGATCCTCGGCGCATTTGCATGCGAGCTTGGAACAGGACCCTCTTGCCTGCTCGAGGAAGTCGAGAGATCTTCCTCTTGGAGACTCGATCTTTAACCAATGCACCCCGACATCTTCTGCTCCTTCATTGCAAACCTGTTCTACACCCCGAAAACACAAACCTCGAAAATCCTGGATGGGAACTATTGGGTTGTTGAATACGGAATGACCGAATACAAGTCTAACGAAGAAATATTATTACTAGACTGCAGATCTTTATGCATATAACGTAGTAGAAGGGGGAGATAGAGTGGGGAGACAAGTCTTATTGTTAATTTGACGATTCAGCCGTAGCCTCAATGTTTAGACTTCGATGGCACAGAATAGAGGGGAGAGTGGCGGAAATAGTAACGTTCAGCCGAATCGAGTTTCAAGGCGATGGCTGAGAAAGAAAGAGAACGGACGCGACAATGGATCTAGGTGCGTGCGCTTCGGCTTCCTCGTTTCGGGAAGAAGGGAGCAAGAAAGGAAGAGGAAGCAAGTCACGCTCACGTCATCACGAATGCTGCCTGCATTCGCGACCCCCGTCACCTCGGCCTTCGTCCATCCCGCGTCTAACCACGACGTCGTTGCTTCCAGAGTCACCTTTCTCCTTTTCTCTCTGTGTCCATATCCGTCGAACCCCACGGCCTGGGCCCCGTGGGTACATGTGCTGAACGCGGACCAACCACGAAGCGGGGACACGGAATATTCAACGACCGCGATCGGGTTTCATTGACGCTGCGAAAGCAGTCGGAGGAATTAGAAGAGGCCTTGTACCTCGTTCTTAACAGCCGCGGGATCCACTCGAGCAAAAGAACCAAACGCTGCTTGCCTGCCTCGACACCGGAAAGCCGACGAACCTGGTCCCTCGGATCCTAAATGGAGGTCCATGGGTCCTGCGACTCCTAACAAGGGACTTCATCCTGTCCTGGTGAAATTTAGGATGCGATAGAATTCGATTAAATGTTCGACGGCTTCTCAGGACCATAGATAAATAGTCTGTTGCAGAAAGGATTATTGAAAATCATTCGATGTTCAGCACTACGTGGTGTACGTTGTTTATTCGATAAATTATACAATCTTTATGCAAAATAAAAACTTTCTACCTGAAACTAGTCTAGATGGCACTTTCTTGGGCTACGATCTACATATTAAATTCTCAGAACAAGATGAAAGGACACCACAGTCGGAATGGCACTTTCTTGGGGCAGGAAGACTTCTTAGGCCACCGAGACCAAGATGATAGGAACAAAGAGCAGGCACGCGTGCTTGCGAAGATAGCAAAGGAGACGACGAGGAAGAAGAAGAAGAGGAAGACCAAGATCTGGCAACCGCGGCCGCGACGATACGAAACGAAGCGGATCCCGCGGATGATTCCTCGTAGGTTAGCCTGGCCGCAGCTCCGGTCGATCTCCCTCATTAACATTCGACTCTTTGTCTCTGTCGTTGTCGCGACCGTCCTACTCCGTAAGGTCGTCCCGGGTTCTTCTCCTCGCTTCCTTCGCATCTTCTTCTTATTGCTCCAACCGGTCGACTTTTAGTAGCCCTCTGCTCCATTCTCCTTTCACCGTGTCCTCTCCTCATCTCGCTTTGGGCCCCGCTGTCTCCTTCTCAGATCCTCCCGGGCCCAATCTTCTTCCTCCGCGCGCGCGCGACACCACGAAAAAATCTGGACGGCTCGAATACTCGCGAACATGCTCCTACCACTTCCTCATTTGTTTCTGTTGTTCCTGTTTGATCGATTCTTCGATGCTTTCTTTTAATCAATGATGATTAATTGTATCGTAGTTTTTAAAGTTCACAGTACCAGTGTCTATCTTTATGTCTCGAAGGTAAATCGATTTATAATTGTCCTAGACGGTGGAAGTCTACAGCAATTTTGCTAACTGTCGATAAGAATGTACAACGTCTTCAAGACTAATTGAAAAGTCTGAAGTTCTAATGTTAATCTGTAACTTCATTTTGAGGAATACGTTTGTTGTATAGATGGAATGTATAGAAGGATTCGGAAGAATCCAGTCGCAGGTTTGACAGCTGCCCCCGGATTCTCCAGTTTGCAGGGGCCACGTTCGATTTTTATGGTTTCATTCAACCGACGCGACGACCAGCCGATTCCTCCCGTTCGCTGATCCGCCCTTTCTTCGAAGGCCGATTTACATACACAGTCGCTCTCGCCGCGAGTCGACGACGGGATTTAAAGGGTAGCTTGAAACGGGAGCAAAAAGAACGACGCCACAGACCCGGACGGAGCCGCGTAGTGTGAGCTTTTTAATTTTACGAGGGACGTTTATCTTATGATTATGTTGATAACTTCTCGGTAAGGACTCGTAACGTAAATTGAACCACCGGCGAGAATTTCGCGACTGACTCATTGGTACACTAGCCCGGTAGACTTTAATCGGATTAAACGAACAGATTCGGAGAACACTTTGAAAAATTACAAAACCTTCGAAGATCAAACTATTAATCATCAGAATGATCCTTAAACTGTGGAAGGCAAGAGGACACCTGGTCGATGCGACTTCATGAAAATTAACAAACAAAACGCAACGAAAGCACCAAAAAATTCGTGTAAAGGGCCCGGGGCATGGCCGAACATGCCCTTAAATCCGCGAAGCTCGTGTACCCGCGAGGGAACATCCTTGGACAAGGTGCACCGAGTGAGATATTGTTTAAAAGTCGGTTGCCGGCGTGGGCGGATGGTCGCGAGATAAAAGCAATAAGTCATCAGCTGAAACAGGATTTATGGGTGAGGTATTACCGGTGTTCGCGGATCGGTGCCGATACCATCTCGGACAACCGGCAACGAACTTTCACCGTGGAGCGAGAATTCGTGGGACACCAGCGAGTTCAAAGTTCAGGACTGTTCGGGACAGTGTTTGAGACTGTTCTTCCACGCCGCAGAGCGGAGCAAAGAAAACATGGTGAAACAGAATGGAACAGAGTGGCACAGAGTAGCACAGAGTGGAACAGAGTGGAAGAGGATTCGACGATCCGACGTCGACGACAAGATCATATCTGATTTTTCATCGGCGACCGAGTAAGACGTCGTTAATGCAACGCCAGGGCCCGTTTTCGTTCGGCACGCTGGAATCTGGGACGGCCGACCATGCCAGAATCCACGGGATCAGATTGGAAACCCGTTTTAAGGATTCAGAAGCGAGTCGTGACCAAGACATTAGCGAAATTACTCGGCTCTTCGGCTTCGATTCTACTGCCTATCTAGATAGTATTTCCTGCCGAGGGAAATGCCGAGCTCTATCTCGCTACTTAATTCCTGGGCCCGCGTTTATTTACAGTTACCGGGTATCCTGATCTCCTGCGCTTTCTGCACCCCCGCCGAAAAACACGGTGAATCAGTGACAGGTGCAGGAGGGATGTTTCTGGATGTCATTGGTCAAACAACTAAAAAATGTTTCTAACTGTTTCTAAAATCGACGAAAATGAACAACTCCAATCGAAACATGTGAAAGTCCTAGAATCCAAAGATTAGGAAACAGATTCCAGCTCAACAAGATTCCAAGATGTACCGGGTGAACCGAAAGATCTGGGAGATCGTTTCGACCTTCGTTCATTCGATCTCAAGGCTGCCGCGAGATCTCGCATAAGTTCCTTTGCCTCTCGATCAATGGTATATAACAACGGGAGAATTTACACGCCATAAACGAGCAGCTTCTGAAAGGCGAAAGGATCGAGCACAGTACCTGCGAATTGCTTGGAACGATTTAAATTATGCTCGCTACGGTTTCGCCGCGAGGCTGGATCAACGAGAGGGAATCGCGGGACGGTTTTAGATGCTTTGTCTCGCACGGCACGTTTGCCAATTAGTATTCAGTCCGGTCGGGACACCCAGTGCAAGCCCCGGCGTCTATATACATATAAGACACCGGCTTCTCCAAGTAAACTTGTTTATCAAGTTATACACGGCGGCGAGCGATCGAGGATCTCGCGGACGACCAGTGTAGAACCAGTCAAAGAGAGAGAGAGAGAGAGAGAGAGAGAGAGAGGACGGTCCGTGACGCGTTTCTCTTTCGTTTCGCGAAAGAGCACGCGTGTTTTGATCCTGATAGCTCCGAGTTCGGATCATTCATCCTTGAAGAACGACTTTCGGAGCCTGCTCTGACGAAACTCCAACTTGGATATCCATAAAATTTGGTGGGACGATAGATTTATGTTCACAATAAACGTAACAATAATTTGCGAGACATTATTTTTCAGAGTAAATCGTAGAAAATTTGTTTATTCCATTCGCCCAAGTTCCTTGTAAAATGGGACCGTTTAGAACTTGCTGTTAATTCCACGACCGTACGGCGTAGATATTGTTCAACTACAGTATTTATTGCAATGATGAAGTTTGAGCCTCGCGAAGGACCATTTCGCGGCTAATAAAAGCGGCAGCGCGATGCTAATGCGGTCGCCGGCCCGGTGATTTCAACGCGTAGTATGTCTCATAGCGGCGAGGCGGTTTCGCATGTCTCATTTACTTCGACGTATGGCACAACTGTACACCTTGATTTTCTGCCACTATGACGACCGATGAACAAAACACATTAAACATTCTCTCCAGTATCAATAAAGCGAACGATAATTCTACAGTTTTTCTTTATTCAACATCACGGCTCGGATAGAATATAAAGATATCCTTTCAATGATTCATTCTCACAGCGGAAGGTATTCTTATCAGAATGGTAATGCCTGTACGAGCTCGCGTAAAATCTTAATCAGCACCGAGCAGAATCACCGAAACAAACATATTCGAAGTTCGAGTGTCGCGCTTTATCGCCGCCTACGCTTTCATCGAGAAAGGCGGCTGTGAAATCCAAAATGGCCAGGATTTGGTCATCGAAATATAACAGCACGTTGTTGAATATTTCGATGGATATTGTATGAAATATTTGTTAGAAGGAGACCTGAAGAGACGCAGATTTTTGCGTGCGTATGCTCACGAGAATCAAGATATCCGGTGGACTGGGAATTAAGCGGGATGAACCGGGGTTCAGATAGTTCATCAGCGGACTAGTATGAAGCATGGGTCTCGAGGCACCGGGGACTATCGCTGCGCAATTCCATCTGTTTGATCAGTCAGCGGGACTAGATTTATGTAATTCGATGTTAAAACGAGCGATCGAAGTAAGTGGCGAGTCCCGGGTCTGTTCGCCTATCTTTAATCGCGCGGTACATCTCGTCCTGACACGACACGGAGATGTATGCGGCGTTATCGCATGACTCCTTGGCTGCGGTGGCCGACTTCTTGCCTTCTCGCCGGGCCCGCGGTTTCTCTCTCGCGTTTTCTCGTGTTATTGCTCCCGCCGTGCCACCTACGTCGCGCGAAACACATCCGGCAAATGCCGTGTCTTGGCTATTTTCGTGGAACACTTCTGGGCATCCTGCGTCCTCCACTAGGCTGATCCAGTCATTTTCATTGTTGCCGAAGATAAGACTCTTCACAAGTTTTCGAAGTTTTTTTTCTTGAATACTGGCAAACCTTTTACAATAAACCTTTTTGGACAGAATGAACAAATTTTCCTCTTGAAGCATAAAGAGAGAGACGTCTAAATACGTTCGAACAATTCTTTCAGCCGCGACGCTCATGATTCAAATGCAATCTTCCAGAGCCAACAGCATGATTTATGAAGGTGTGGTTAAGTATAACGTCCCAACTAATTCCATTTTAATGTCCCCATCTCGCCCAGCTATCTGACAGTCGATTTCTTCCCGGGGAAAGGTTCGGTCGCATTTTTCACGTCGGAGCGTTCCCACCTCCCCAGATTTTTCTAGACGGAACAACAGGCTCACTGCTGAATAGAGACTGGCTGGAAACAATGGCCACAACCTCGGCAACGTTATCAAGCTCGTTACAACGCCTACGTTGTCCGCGGCTCGTCGATCTAGTACATCTTTAGCTTGGCGCGCGGCTGACGCGGTCTTATCGTCTTATTTATACACGGTGCTCTGCGGCTTTTCTCCCAACCAGCCTGTGTACAAACACGAATACACACACACACACACCAGATCCCTTTTTTCTCCCTGTTCCCTGATTCCCGCTTTAATCTCCCCTATTACGGTACAGGTCCGCCTTTAAACAACCACCTTTATTATCTACCTTGTCCGACAGACTATCTGTGAATCCGCGCTGATTTCAATATCAGCCGCCGTTAGAAAAACGAGATCCCTCGAGCTAGCCCCTATCTCTCGGCGATATACTCACAGCCAGTTTTCTTTCTAACAAGCGTGGAACACAAGAAAAATGTGAACGTGATCTCCAACGTGCTCGAAGTTATCGTGGGATGGTCGTCTACGGAAGAAATTTTCTTCGTTTCGGTCAGACAGATAAGTTAATTGAATGTATGCGCTGCGTTGGCCTTGGTTCGCCGCCTCGATTAGGCTGCTTTGATCTAGGATGTCTATCGTCTTACATAAGAATTATCTGAAATGCCTAAAAGATCGTACAGTTGAAGTGCTTAGGACCTCTAAAGGTCTTAATCCACCACAAACCACGAAAAACACCTAACCCATCGTCCATCAACCTGATCTAAAAGATTGATGGCGCCGTTGAACAAACTGCCCACGATTTCAATATCCCCGTGCAAGACCGCCAACAAATCGAGGTCTCTAGTTTATGGGTATCTCGGCACAGCATCTCTCAGCAAGAGAGAGAGAGAAAGATTTCGAGGTCATTTGGCTGGAAACGGGGAATCCCGTAGAACCCTGTGGTACCCTTTTCTGGTATCTATTATTACGCCAAGGAAGATCTCGGAGCGGAGCACGGCCGTGCGCGCGAAATAGAGATTTTCAGGAACACTCAGATCGCCATAATGGATCCCCCATGAGCTGGCGAAGGTGGTGATTTCGAGCGGGGCGTCGGCAATTTTCTCCACATTATACCTCTCGTTACACCCACGTTTGGGCGCGCGAATCGCTGTTCCTCTTCGATCATGCTATACGTGCCTCCGCCATTATCGCTTCCGTTGTTGCGTTCCGGCGAGATCAGTTTCGGGAAACCGAGCCTGAATCCTATCGCCATTGTGGCCGAGGACTATGTCCACGTGCTGCCCCCGGCAGATTATGTGCAAATGATTAATCGATGCGACTAACAGAGCAACTCGACGGCTAGATTTGTCCGTTTAATGGCAACTCACGGTGATCGCATCAGCGGCAGACGGTACCGATTTCTGGTATCTCGATCGTCACAATGATCGCTGTGATGAACAATCGGTTCTCGCGATCTGCACCAACCAGTCCATTCAAAATGATTTGCATCGGAGAACAATAGAAATTATGCATTCTAAAAAAATGCATTCTAAAATGTCTATTATTAGGAGTTTGTTCTAAACGTCAGTAGGTTTAGAAGGCCGTGATGTCTTTTCTCCTCGGGAAATAAGTTTGATTTCACGATGTAGTATTTGAAACAAGTGTATGTAGAATATGTTGTTCGAAGAAGATCGATTCGTCCTAGCGAGGACTTCCCTTTCTAATGGTTGTCCGACGACACCTGCCGCGCGATAAGTGTCCCCCGGGTTTTCAATTCCCTCGGGAGTCCCTCGCCCTCGGCGGCGAAGGGATAAGCCGCTGGCAGGAACAGGTGGTGAATTTTTCCCTCGATGATAATCGCGACGAGGAACGATCAATATTTATACCCGGGCAGCGTCCACTGATGGAGCGATCATTTATTCCGCTTTATTAATTGATTATTCAGCGAACGATGATATATGATTGTGCGCCGTGCAGCCCGTTACGAAGGCAGAACTATCAGCTAGCAGACCGTGCATAAATTACTGATAACGAAGCCCGCGTGTTTTCTCTAGATCTTGTTCTTTATCCGGTGTCATGTCGGTCGCGACGATCGAACGGCTAAATAAACCCGGCTCTGAGATGCGTTTCTTCACACTCGACCTGGTAAACGGCCGACTTATAAATCTGATAAACAGCTGAATTATATTCATGAATAATTCGCGACGCGCCCCGCTCCATCGAATCAACCGAGCCGTTACTCGTATTATCGTTATTGAATCAACGACACTCGACGGATTACGGCGACATAATTCAAGATCAGTGTCGCGTCTCCTCGCGTCCGTTGACTCTAATCACGCTGGAACAGCATCCCGCCTTCTCCAGTCGTTTGTGGAAGCATCCATAAAATCCTATCTCGAGAGAAAGCACCGACTTTCTATCCTCGATTAGCAAAATCACTGGAGAATGTCCCCGGGATGCTTCGCGATTTCTTCCATAAACGATCCCACCGAGATTCCTGTGATATAAAGTGAAATGGCCCGAGAAGCTACCGTTCTGCGACGGCCTACTTGAAACGCAGGATTCCCGATGAAGAAATAAATATATTTCTTTATATTGTAAAGGTGAGGATCGTAGATAAAATTGATCTGTTTGGCAATCGAGAACTCGCTGCTTCAGCCAGCTCCTGCGAGCTGTTATCGAGTCAGACTTTAACATTTTCACCTTTCAGCTTACACTGTTCCTGAAGCGTTTCTCACCGTGTGATACTTTCTGTTTATCTGATAGCATCTCAGAGATTCGTGTAGTCTTCGACTTTCACGAGTTGTTCAAAATGTGAGACTCGTTATTTAGTTGCTCTTCAGCATTTTCATCTTTGAGATAACTTCATTCAGTTCCTGAAGTATTGCCTATTGTACCTGTTATCTAACTAGTATTCGAATAGCATTTGAAATTTCCTTCAGCATCTTCTGTGAACGAACTTCTTCCGGGTTATGATATTCTTTGTCTAACAGCATTTTCAAACTTCCTGTACTTCTCAGCTAACCCTTAGGAGTCATGTGAAGATGTTTGACTCTCTACTAGACTGCGAATCTTTATGCAAAATTGGCTGCATCCTGTGCGAGAAGAAAAGAATAAATAGAAAGGTAATTCCACGGTTAGCAGTGGTGATACATGGAAAATAATAAGACAGTGGTCTTTAATTTCTGTGATGATTGTGTACCGTTTCAAGTCGCTCTTCACCATCTCCTTCCAAGAACGAATTCTACCCAGTCGCCGCAGCATTACCAATTACAGACACGATACTCTCCATCTATCTAGGACCTATTATCACATCGTCCAGCACCAGAAGACCAGGAACATAATAAATGGAACCATAGGACGTTCCCCAAAGACCTTAGAAAAACCTTGCCCTTAAAATTTCCTTATTCCTCGAGATAACAGAGTAAATCCTTGATTTCTCCAGAAACAGTAATGGAAGAATGCGGCCGAGACGTGCTCGGAATCAGATGAAGATAAAAGAGGGTGATGCGTGATTGCGATTAGGCGAATAGGCGGGAACCATCGCGGGTAGAGCCTTATGAAGGAAAGGTGCAGATAATGTGGAGTGCATTATGTGAATTCGGCGGCGGACTATTTCAGATTGATCTCCGATCGCAATTAGGCGCACGAAAGCGTTTCGCGGTCGACTGAACAGCAACGCGGACCCCCGATTCCCGGACCCGAAGGGGCCAGACGCGGCGCGGGCCCCGCACCCGCCTTTCTACGCTCGTTAATCTTCCCCTAAAACGTATAATTGGAGACGTTAATTGGGTTACACGGACGTGGCGCGCGGCCCGCCGAGATAAGCACTTTGTTACGTGTATCGAGGCGACAATGACCCGTTAGCCCCCGGCAGAAAAATGTTAATTAGCCGGCTGACACCCCGGGATCGGACAAACATCGTACGCCTATGGGCGCCGAAAACTCGCGGGACTTTCGAAACCGCCGCGCCACGCCGGTCGCGAAGAACGTTCTTCTACTTACTTGGGCTCCTCGCAGCGATTTTATCGGGCGATATCGCGTTTCACGAATACTCCCAGGCTCGGAGATTGATAAATCGATCGTAATCACCGGCAGAAACAACGGGGGAATTGTTGTTTCTATACAGGGTGTGCGATTTCGTGTGTAGAATATGTTAACCCGTTGTCCGAACGATTTTGTTCGCAGCTGCAGTGATTAGAACTTCTTTCCCTTCAACCGGTTTGCGTCATTAGCATACGTATACGCGATACTTTTCCTGATTTTCATTACCGAACTGCATTCATCTCTTTGATGACATCGTGAGCTCGCGCGAACGGTTATTTGCAAAAAGAATCAATCTACAGTCGTTTTTATTAGCCCCTTGCACAAACATTTCTTACGATCTAAAATTTTAGATGAATCAAAAAATTAATTAGTATCCGCGTAGGAGAAATGGAGGGAAAATTCTGTTGATCCTCCAGAGGACACTCGATAACAGTATCGAGACGATTCGCTACATCTGGTAAACAAAGAAACGACTAACTCGTAAAATATGGAAAATAGTAATACTAACTGACGCTCGAAGCAATATAATTATGGTAATCACCGCGGTACAGGTTATTTAAACGACATAACGGTTACGCACGATTGAATGCGGAGAAAGATGCACGCGCGTAATTACATCACCTATCATTGTAATGGATACTTTATTCTTTACCGAGCGACGCGCTCATGTTAGCGGGCTTGCGTAAATCTTATGCAAATCTACGGTATATTTGTTCACGAAGTTTCTAACGAAGTTTCTACGATAACTCAGTCTCCGCAGTGCCCTCACTTCCACTGTTTGAACAATGCGAATAATCTTCATCTTTTCTTTTGAAGACGGTATTTTACAAAAAGTATTCTCCAGTTCTGTTATCGTATTGATTTTTTCCCATTGAAACAAACTAAATTACAAAATTAGAATTGTCTGTTCTGTGCATGTGAATTGGCGTAGCTGCGCGTTCAAATTAAAAAGCAACATGGCCGCCTATCCCTCTAGTTTCGTATTCTTTGAAATCTATTTTTCGAAAACAGTTAAGATTTTCACTTAGAATACATCAGCGGTCATAATGGATGTTCATCATAAACTATAATCATTTTTCAAAACATTTTCTCGCTTGTTTCTTAACGCACCGGTACGAAGTGATAAGTAGAAAGATGCAGGTACTTACTTGCGAACCACCCGTTACATCCGAGGACGTCGATGTTCATAGCGTACCGAATGTTCGAGGGAACGTGTAATTTCGCGAACACAAACCGCTCCCCGGAGATTCTCTTTCCCTCTCTCGCTTTCTGTCTTTCTCTCGTTCTATACGCCGTGCGCGTGAACTCGAAACGACACTTTTACCGCGCGCGCGTGCACGATTTTTCGAACGATTCACCGTTTCACGTCCTTCTTCGGTATCCTATCCGGTCAGCTGGAGAGACGAGCGTGGAATCGGTCAGGGTTCGTCGCGAACAGAGTGGTCACAGTGTAGCTCGTGCCCCGGCAACATCGGCTTCGCTACTATTCCCTGGTTGCACATGTTCCTCGCTATTAAGCAGTCTTCACGCTGGCCGCGTTCACCGCGGAAATAGAGGATGCACCGAGACCAAACGCCGCGCGACGATCTGCGACAAACCATTCACGGGAAATCAGGATCACGTGACGCGCGAACTCGCGAACTGTCTCAATAAGTTCCACATTTATTGTATAATTCGGTAAAGATTTAAATCAATACTGTTCTATCATTCGAGTAAATTGTTCGTCTTATTAGATTAGGTGCCCTAACACCATGTCGCAAAGTATACTAGTTCAGGGAAACCTCTCTTAATTTTTTACGGAAATCACTGTTCCGTGGAAACGCGAATTAACTTTCCAACCAAATTCACGTTTTCGTAGACGGATTTAATGAGGTACAGAAACATCGAAAAGAAATTCGAAAATTAGAAAATTAGAAAATTTGCTAGTTCAGTTACACGTCGATGAGTGACATATTCAGGCTGTTCGAAGGGGTTTCGCTGGAACGAAGCACGTCGGATCAAAATATACGACGGATTCGTGACACGCGGTTATCGTGTGACAGCTCGGTATGCGTGGACGCGAATTCTTGGCGCGCGACAAACAACGTAATGACCGGCGATGTTAGTGCCGACGTGTTTCAACTAACAACGGAACGAAGCTAATCGTCGACGTTGACACCCGTGTCCCGACAATTTTTCACTGACGGCACTACCGAGATCGCGTTAACTTTCTCGACCGACGGGTGAAACTGACATTTTTCGGGTCGCGCGCCTGTCGAATTTTGATTCGCCGAATTGACACGCGCAGCGGACATGCCACTGTTTTGAATCCAGTATTAGAACTCAAATTTGAGCCATTGAATATCAATCAATAATCAATCAATTTATGTTGGAATAAATAATTGCCCGAATAAATATTCGAAAAGAAAAGATTTTGCTGTAACGGTACCAAAAAGAACCGGCGATAACGATCGTTTTAATCAGTCTGGTAGTTTCAGCGTTAAAACCCCTATAACGGTACTTGCACGTTTTCATGAACAGTTATTACAATTTCTTTGAGGAATGAATTCGGATAAACTCGTCCAACGGAAAAATTCGAAATCGTACGAAGAAGAGAAATGGTAGATCCCATAAAAACACCAATAGAGCACAACGATTTCCGATTCGCAAATATAACATTTAAAACAGATTCTGCCCGGTCGTTCCAATTTTATTCGCGCAGCAGCAGCAGCGCCGGCAGCGACGCGACGCACACAACAATGTTCCAGAGGCACAAGGCAGCGTGCCGCGATTCATCGCGGGGGCAATGTGAGCGGCGAAAAAAGCAGATTCCCGGGGAGACAAATAGTATCGAGGGAATGTATCTGCATGCAGAAGCAGGCGTTATCGGGCCGAGTGATCGACTAAAGAAAGAAGCGTTCTAGAGTTACCTTTTGACCGGGCAGCAGGTCCTCGGCCGCCGATCGAAACCGTGGGGATCCTTGTCGGGCCTCAGTCTCTCTCTCTCTTTCTTACTCTCCCGCCAACTTTATTTCCAGCGAGATCGTTTACTAAATCGTTCTTTTTGCGCCCGAGTAGGCCGGTGTACGTGTGTGTCGAACGCGACAAGGAGAATACTGTGGCGGAACCCCTAGAGGCGTACGAGACTAACGCTGACGGTGCTCGGACGCACGTCTCGAACAACCAGGCACCGGTTTCCGAGGCTTGTCCGATTCGCGTGGGTTAGCCCACGATTGTTGGCTCTCTCGCGCGACGTTCGCCCGGCCTAAGAAGAGTACTTAGTTCGCGTAGTTGAGTGCGGGCGTAATAAGACTGGCTGCTGACGGCGGTAGCGCGGTTCGTGCCCGCGAGCGGCAGCAGCCATGGAAGCCCCTCTACCATGGGCACTCTCCTGCAACTCCTCCGAGCAGGCCAGCCAGCCATCCGTGCCGACTCGCCTGCCTACCAGGGCCCAGAGTGGGCCCCGGCCCCGGCACCGGAGTCCCATCCTGAATCGAAATGGTCGCTTTGCTTTCCGTGCTTCGCGCGAATCATAAGAGGCCTGCGCCTCGGGGCCACGCTTCGCGTCGGGGGACCGAGAGGGGTCCCCACGTGCTGGATTTCGCCCGCGGGCTGCACCGTCGATAAAACAGTCTTCCTCTCTGTATGCCCCTCCTAGCGACCTTCGGTCGCCCGGAATCAGAAAACATAGCAACCAGTCCCGTACCAAAAGTAATGTTTAAAGATAGATAAACAACTGTGTGACCTACAAATGGCCGACCTTATTTTAGTAACACCTATCTTTATACTAATATGCGAGCACCCGTCTTCTAACCCTCTAGCAGTCAATTTTAGATATCAGGTCCGATAAGGCTATCATCAAACGTGTTACACGCTTTCTTCCGGCTTCGGCTCGGTGAAGAACGGGGGTCCAAGCTTCCGCAGCTTGCGCAGCAGAATCGGCTTCGTGACCAATGCTTTTTCAATCGACTCGATCAACACCTGTTCCTGATTGTACGGCGGAAACGGCATTCCCTCCAAGTTGTAGACGAACACGTTACCATTCACGTCCGCGGACACCAGTCGTTTGCCATCTGCCGTGAAGTCGACCATCACCAATCTGTCCTGCATCGGCGATAGGGTAACGGACGTGGGCATGTGAATTTTTCTCCTGATGTCCCAAACGCAGATCTTGTTGTTTACGATACTGACAATGATTGTGGAGTGTGTGGGACACCAGACCGCGTATCGCACACAGGCCATCAACGTGGACAACGTGATCAACGGCTCGGTGAGACCTTCGGCCCATATCCTGGTGCACCAATCGGCGCCGCAAGTCAGGAAGATCTTCGGAGAGAACGGGGAGAACATTATCGAGTAGATGGGCCCGTCGTGCGCCAGGAAGCTCTCGATGTGCTGATACAGGTAGTTAGTCGAGCACTTGTAGACGCAGCCTTCGTCGGAGCCGACAAAGTAAATGGCGCTTAGCGTCGGGTGTCTGCGGAGCACCAACGCCCCCGGACTCCGATTAATCAGCGTATCGTGGCCGACGCAATAAGAGGTTCTCGCTACCCCTGGCAGCGTGCCCTCTATCCTGAAGATCGTCATGATAGTGGTCGAGATGAAGTTCTCGACGTACCGGTAGCAAAATATATGGCCGTCCTGGTCGCACGTGTAGATCTGCTCCTGGTAGTCGAAGTGCTCGTCACCGACCCACCATTGAACCTGCCATTGTGGCGAACAAGACGGTGACGTGATCCTCTCGGTCAGACGGATTACGTTGACGCGAGTGGTGCTCACGTCGATCACCTTGATCTGGCCGTCGTAGAACCCAACGGCTAATAGATTCGGCCGATCGCGGCTCCAGTCCAAGTCCGATACGGGACTCTCGAACGAGAACCAGCGACCCGGCCGGATGGGGTTCTTCGCGCTCCAGATCAGCACTAATCCGTCCTTGATCTCCGAATTCTCGCATGCCCCATACCCCACGGCCAGAATGCTCTTGTTGACGTAACTCCAGCGGAACGCAAACACTGGTCGCCCCATGCTCATTTCGCAGATGTGTATCCACAGCAAGTCCAAACTGTAGGTGAACTCCAGGTCCAGACTGCAAGGATCTTGCTTGATCAAGCCGATGAAACGCTTCTGCGCGTGGATGAAGATGTTGCTCGATATTATGCGTTCCATCACCCGCACAGCGATCGAGAAATTCGCTTTGTGAAAGATCTCCTCCAGTTCCTCCTCCGGTAACTTACCTTTGTTCTGATTTTCCATCTCCGACAGTTTGTCCTTCATCTCCTAACCAAAAGAAGAAGAACAGTGAAGCTGAGCAACGAAAAGTAAAGACATAAGTAATCTAGGAATTATTGTTTCGAATTATAGTGCAGCAATTTTTAGCGAGAGGGGACAGTCGAGTGCGAAGGGTTCCTCTCTGAAAAATCGACGGAAATCGAAGGAGAAAAAGACGATCGTGCAAACCTCCTCGTGCCATAACTGCTCCATGCTCCTCATGCTGTGTACGATCAGCAGGTTGTTCTTCTCTATCATCAACTCAGGCGCGGCATAGGTGTCATGCATCACCCAATTATTCACGAACGCCGCCTGATTCCTCCGTGTGGTTGAATGGAGGTACGTCCCACGCGATTTTGTGAGAACTTCTATGGTCTGAGTCTCGGCGTCGACTAGCTTCCTGTTCGATCCGGGACCGGTCGTCTTGTACTCGTACATCTCATTCTCATTCTTGATTGCCACACCCTCCGGTGTACGCAAATCGCCGGTGTATGGTAGCATCTCGAAGATGAAGAACGTCTCTGTCTCCCGGAGCGTGATCTTCACGGTCTCGGGTCGGCAAGGGAATATATTTGGATCGATACTGTGCGAGAGAAAGAAAATTAGTCGATGTATTATTATCGATGTATTATTAGTATCAACTTAATGAAATTGTTAAAGCAGTGAAGAACTTTCTACTTGACTCCCGTTCTTTACAATAGATGCAGAATATTTCTATTTTGCATAATGATCCGCAGTCTACTTATCAGTAGTTCATTTATCAATGAAAACCCGTCAATTCCTGCACTTCTCCGCAAGATAACCATGAAGATCCCCTGTATTTAGGCTTCAGGACCAATCTAGAAATTACCTAGGAAGATAAAACTGCGACGGAGCTCGGTCCTCGTCGTCGTAGGTGGGCAAGTCTGTTAATTGCGTAGACCAGAAGCTCTCGAACTGCACCATTTCTATGATCCCCGATCCCGCCGGAAGCGAAGGAGTCCTGAACAACATGGACGAACTCTTCTTCAAACCGCTGATCTGCGAACTCGAGGACAATTGGGTGCTACCAGCTCGGTTAAGTCCGATGATTTCGAAAGCAGTTATATTCCGTTCGTCGATCGGGCCGTAATTCGGATGGGACAGGAACTTCGGCGTGACATCGGTGTTCTCGATAATTATGCGAATCGAATGCCGTTGCTGAAGAATCAACGACGCGATGTTCCTGCCGGTTCTCCGGTGTTTCCCGATCATGCTCATCTTCAGCTTCGAGGAAATTGGACTTTCCAACTTCCCTGAAAAGGTTAACTGCGGGGACCCCCCATCCTCTGACTTCATTCTGGAAATGACCTTGAGATATTTACGGGTGTCTTTGATCTTTAAAATATATTCTGTTCGTAGCTGTTCGAGACCAGTTGATAGAACGTTTATTTGAAAAAAGGTTTCATTAACAGTCGCACGGCCATCGGTCGAAATATTATGCGAACAGCCATTGGTGGGTCTTTTCAGACCCAGACATTCCTATACTAATATTAACGTGAAAATGGTTATTTAGTTGATCTAAACACACGAACTTAAAGCGTGGTTGTAAAAACCAAACGTTTGTTCAAACTACATTTTTGCATAGCATATTTAAACAATACTAATCTATTCATACCTGAACTGAACTCCTCTCGCAAATGTGTTCTATAATGTAAACTGTGCTCGTGTTTCTAATACCATGGTGATAGGGAACTCAGTTTCAAGGTAACGGTTAGCTTCGTCGTTACCTTGCAATTCCGTCTGCGACGTCTTTCTATGTTTGCATCGGATGTATCCGTAACCTAACAATAAAGATTATTGCACAGGAAGGCGCGTCGAATTCGTGTAAATAAACTTGAATCGCATTTCGAGATTCTCGAAACGTTCGAACGAATTTTCGTGCATCAGATCGCACGGTGCCTGGGCGTACTCTATCGGTTCAACGTGGAACCATCTTGAACGGTGTGGCTCCAGGTAGGTCGATAAAATGTCAAAACGGTGGACGGCTGCGACTACGGCGTTAATCAAGTGGTGGTTTTAAAGTGACCATATTAATATTACGGATGGGCAACCGCGGGCTCAGTCGAGGTCTGCTCCGATAAAAATAAAACGCGAAACCGTGTGAGGTTCGTTGATCGAAGTTGTTCGTCATCGATAACGTCCCAGAGCGGATAAGCGGTGACGCTTCGTCGTTCAATCTCTTACGTGTTATTCCGAACATCCGTTTCGCAAAAAATCATGAAAATCATTTGATGGAACTTGCGCAATTGCGACAGTGGTGTACGTGATTGTACGACCGATCCTATTTCGAAAGAGAGTGTCGAAGTTTTGCGAAAGGGTAACAGCTCGTTAAAGGGGGCCCCCGCAGTCAAAAGGCCGAAGTAAGTGACACGAATTATGTCAGCAATGGCAGACACTGCTCGATTCAGATTTTGACGGGGCTCGCGACCTTTGTTTGCCGTAAACATCGTCAAAGCCCGATGTACATCTTCGATCGTCGCTCGATCCTTCAACTAATTATTCGGATCAGAAGGACACGGCACCGTAATTGACAGATCGTCGGCTGGATCGATACAATTGCAGTGTAACGTACGGAACAACGCGTCGATGCTATTTTTTGCTTCTACGCTTCTTATTGTAGAACATATGACTTCCGATCTCGGGTGCATGATGCATCGGGGATCGAGAACGGACACGGAGGATACGATATCGCACGGTCGCGAATGCAAATTCGCGCCGACCTCTTAACAATATGCGATCTTAACCTTCCACATCTCTTGATTTATTTCGATGTTCGACGATCGCCCGTTTGCCCAATTACGTCCCTCTCTATGCTGTCAGATTGTTTTTCTAATATCGTTTCTTTTCCATAAGAATGTTAATGCCAAACGATAAACACCTGATACAACGAAATTCTGTCTCCTTATGGCCACGGAATGCGAGAACGTCAAATAAGTAGTGCTTTCGTGTCCGACGAATTTGTCCTTTTTCGGTGTTTCATTTTATAATTAGCACTTTTTCCGTACGATTCTGTGTTGTATAGTAATTGTAGGCGGCTTGTTTTAAAGAAAACATCCGTCGTCATGAGCACTACGAAAGAAGAGGCAGGCCCATCGAAATCATGGGACTCTACTACAGGGGAACCGGAGGTGGATAATCGAACCTTCGAGTGCAATATTTGTCTTGACACTGCCAAAGATGCAGTCATTAGTATGTGTGGACATTTGTTTTGGTAAGAACATTATGTATAGACAATGCTTGTTATTGTAATGCAATAGAAACTATTGTAATCGTTGCGACGCAGTTGGCCGTGCTTACATCAATGGCTAGAGACTCGTCCACTGAAGCGAGTGTGTCCTGTTTGTAAAGCGACTATCAGCAGAGAGAAAGTCATTCCGTTATATGGGCGCGGAGATACAAGGCACGAAGATCCTAGGTATATTTTCCTCATGTTCATATATTCTATAGTAGAAGAGGCTGCAATCAGAAACATCCTACAAGTTTACAGTCGGCTGTAAAACTACAGTTGAGACCGATATTACAATTTCCTTCAATTAAATTCAGTTACTCGCTTAATCTTGATTAGGATATCTGAATGTTTATCATTTTAATCAAGGTACTCGTTGAACTTAGATTAGAATATCTGGATGTTTACTCGGTATGAACTCAAATAATCTAATATTTTATCTCTATTTTTGTATGGGAAAACCATTTCTGTTCCAAAACAATGAGAGCAGAACTTTTCAGCATTTGCAAATTGTGTTTTGAAAACACGCTTGTTTTTCTCTTCAAGATACTCATCGAGTGTTTCAATTTCAGGAATAATGTTCCACCACGTCCAACCGGACAAAGAACAGAACCCGAAAGTAATGGATTCTCAAGTTTCGGGTTCGGAGATAATTCTTTTATGTCATTCGGTATCGGGACATTTCCATTTGCATTTTTGACATCGACTTTCAATTTTGGGGAAACACGACCGAGCGCAGGTAAGGTATAGCATGTAAGTGAGCTTGGAATAATTCTGCAATTTCTTTAGAAATATACAGGGTGTTTTCGAGATTGTGGATAAAATCAGAAAAGAGGTTGTACCTTATAAAAAGAAGTAAGTGAAAAATTATAAAACAAAATTGTCTGTCTGCAAAAAATATCTGTTTTAAATGTACTGTGATTTCAGAAGCACCCTGTATATGTCTAGAGAAATTACTTGATGTTACGAGCTTCGTGCGCGCAGATTATATTTGCGAGTTGTATGAAAATAGTGGAGATTCACGTGCTTGTTCTTGTGTAGCTCCTACAGGAACGTCACACTATGAAGAGGAGCAATTTCTTTCAAAAGTGTTTCTATGGGTGGCATTGGTATTCATCTGTTGGCTTCTGATGGCATAACATTTTTGTTGAACCGTATCTCTTGCTCCATATTTTGTAATGTTATCCACCTGTTGGATCGATTCATTACACTTTTATGAATACATCAATCTTTCCCCCGTTTGTGTAATTATTGTTACTCACTGTAGTAACTGTGCCTGCTTGAATAAACAAACGGGTTTTAATTGTTTTAGCTTATAACATTTTTACATGTACATAACACTTTATTTTTAATCTTTTGTGATTACAACAAGGAATAAATTTTCTATATAAAACATAACACGAATCGATGTTATTATTGTCAGTGTAAGAGTGGTATAAGTTTGTCACCTATTGTATTTATGCTTTCCACCGAGTACGCATATTCAAGCAGGTTTCTTTTTTGTAATGGCTTTAGAAAATCTGGAATTTACGATATTCGTGTATATATATTATATATGTAAAAATATATCACATCTAGACATGTAAGATATTATTCACTTTATGCAAAAAAGAACACACACACATATACACATACACATGTGTAATTTGGATCTTAGAAAATCCTTATACACATAGTTTTATTACATAATCTTGAAACTAGTTTTAACCAACTGCAGAAAGCAAGTAATGTATATAATCTAATTTTTAAGTGAAATTGATAACACAAACAAAATAAGATAAAAATTTCATAAACATAGTTTATTTATTTTAGTTTTCTTTTGCGATAATGGTTATGGATATAGTTGATAAAAATGAAAAAGGTAATTACAGTGACAAAAAGGTAGTATTGTAGAACACGAACATTAATTTTCAGTTTACACTTTGTATCGATACTGCTTCAGTGACTCAACTGATAGAAAAATTAACATTCCAAATGTAGTTCCATTATCTACAAAAGCCATTAGATATTATAAAAGAAAAACCTTTAAATGTATTTCGTTCTAAACAAAAAAAAGACCGTTGCTAATGTTGTTTGTTACATACAAATTGTAATTTCTTTGGCAGTCAGACATTGTATATTGCTTTACAAGTTTATTTAATAATATATAAACGCTATAATGAATATAAAATAAATGCATTAATTAATGATGTCTTTGATGAAACTTCTTGCCCTTATTTCTCAATCTGCAAACATGGTAGCAGTTTTAAATAAATCAAATCATACGAATACTTCAATCGATATCTTTATTAGAGATCATAAGCAAACACTGACATTAAAAGAAACGTTTATATCAAAATGCGATGTCGCAAATTATACATTTGTACCTCGCAAAAATCGAAATTGTAACTTATCCTACATAAATTTAATATATATTAGATGACTTAAATGTTGTAATTTGGTATGTTATTTCTGACCTAGCGCTTTCGTTACTTCAAAATTCTTCACGCTTCTTTCGATGAAAAGTGCTTATAAAAATAAGTTTCTGCTAGAATAACAAAACAACGCAACTTATGCAGTACATAAACAAATCAAATAAACAAAGGGTACTCTACTACATCAGTTTCAGTTGCACCAGGCCCTGTTGTGAAGATTGTTATTTGTTCTCAATAGAAGCATTTAAATGTTCAACATTTGCTAAAACAGAACAACTAAAACTGCTATGCAAGGGAGCCCAAGTACTCCATAATGATCGAATTTATAACATTATGGATCTAGTCGTTACATCACAGATTGCAGCTCCAAAGGGAGACAATATAAATGCTCCCTCATTTAGATGAAAAGTGAGGAAAGATAGTAGGATGTGTGTGAGAAGATCTCTACTGTTTTGTGCCTTAATTGTATTTCTACTGTTAATCGCGTGAACGGAGTTAGAACATATACCTATTTACGAAATTATTCACGAAAGTACCATTGATTCTGCATTAAGCCCTGCAAAATAATTTCCCAAAATCATAGTTATTCTAACACTAAATGCATTATTATTGCGTTGATTCTCTATATCTCATCCTTTGCTGGCTTTCTGTTAAAACCTTTAGAAGTTAACAAATTGTTGCATTCCTCCCGAGTTAACTTTGACAGTGGTAGCCTTTCTATTTCCTACAAAAATAAAAAATATATAAGTACACTATGACATACATTTTTAAATCGATTATTTCCAATATACCTCGTTGCTATGGTCTAAAAGCACAAGTTCTGGATCTGCGCCTTGAATGTGTTTAAATTCAACGTTATTGCTGTAGGATGCTGTAAGGATTTATATTAAAAAATGCACAGAAAGTGTCTCCATTATTCTTGAAAGGCTATTTTACACTATACAAATGCATTTTATGAAAATTGTAAAACATTAGCTGGTGAAAACATGAATCTAGTTGTTATAAACTAGTCTCCTTGGATTTCAACGAATGATTGCAACCCTGTATGGTACAATTACGAATCTTATGTAAGGATATATGATTACTTATCCTTAAATGCGAATCCAAGTATCATCGGAAAGCAAATGCAGAATTTTATTATTTTTTACGGATTAATAGAAATCGAAAAGCTATGCGATACATAAATGATTTTTGATTAAGGATACTAAGTAGGCACGTCTTTGTAAACGAAGTCCTTTACGTCTGGAAGACGGTTCAGACTGCAACCACCGCAGCTCTGTAAACATATTTGTTGTCATTCGAACCTTTCGTGATTTTGTACAGAAATGTGAAATACCAATGTAATGAAATTTATATATAATAAAAATATATGTGTTTCGTACCTCAACCCTTGCTGATCCATAATAATTGCTCGCCGAATCGACGTTCGAAACCGCAAAAGCAAGTGCGAGACAGTAGATGACAGCCACCACAGGAGCCATGTTTGCTCAGTTTGCTATCAGAGATGAGATACGGGGCGCTTTTCACGCGCATGCGCGAGTTTCGTCAGGAACGTATCTACGTCCGAAGTTTGTGGGGAACTATTGGGGGGAAAGTAGTGGGGGACTATTATTAGCGGGAACGTCTAGCGGAGTCCGTTACGATTCGTTACGACATGAGGCGCGAAAGAAGAGCAGGCTGCGAGAATTTCAGGTAAGTTGTTATTAATATTTAATTAAATAATGACAGCTAATCATATCATAATAAATTTTGCGAAATTAGCAGGGCGGCAAAGGTACCCGATCTTCGTACTTGACTGAGGCCCTCTGAGGCTAGAATCGTCGCGCATGCTCGTGAAAAGCGCCCCGTATCTCATCTCTGTTTGCTATACTAAAACCGGAAGTTGTATTTATATGTATCATCATTTTTCAATACTGCAGCCACGACTGCAACGTTAGCCGAAAAATCCTTATAATTTCTTTTGACATTATTTACACGGCAACACCTGTTGCACACACACACACATAGTAAATTTTATAAATATAAAATGATTTTTTTTATGAAGATAATTTTTTGCTGTTTCGCTAACGTGTCTTGGATTTTATGATTACAGCGTATTATAATACATTATGTAATTTAAATATTTTAAAGTACACCAATTTTTTTAAATTCTGCGGACAAATTGTTTAAATTTGTACGAAAATCGATGCTAGTAGTGAATTGACTTGAACGCCTTGCGCAGTACGTACATTTCATTTGATTTCATTTGCGTGAAAATGGCGCTTTCTTGTGCAAGTAAGTTTTTCTTCTTTGAAGTAATATTTTTCAATTAGATGTACGTTTTATACATATATCTCAGATTCGTATAAGTAATTTGCAGCGAGATATTTTAAATTAATCGTATATTTCGGTAAATGAAGCGAGCGTAGCCGGCAAATACTGAACATAACCTAGATTGCTTCACATTTCCGTCGATGCCTGTTGCAAGTAAATATATTTTCAGTTTCCAATGAAGTGCCGGAGCACCCCGTGATATCGCCTGTATCGGGCTCGATATTCGAAAGGCGTTTAATCGAGAAATATGTGAACGAAAATGGAGTCGACCCTATAACAGGCAAAGAATTGACCATCGAACAGCTTATCGATGTCAAAAGTATGTTATTATACGTTTATCTTGAACAAACAATCATAGATCATTGTATAATTCTTACGTCTTTTTACAGCCACTCCAATAGTCAAGCCTAAACCGCCTAGTGCCACGTCTATCCCAGCCCTATTAAAAATTCTGCAAGACGAGTGGGATGCTGTGATGTTACATTCGTTTACGCTTAGACAACAGCTTCAGACAGCTAGACAAGAATTGTCTCATGCATTATATCAACACGACGCAGCTTGCCGTGTGATCGCTAGACTTACAAAAGAAGTTACCGCAGCCAGAGAAGCTTTGGCTACTCTGAAACCACAGGCTGGAATCGTACAAGCTACCACCATTCCGCAACCTGTACGGAAAACACATTATTCTTAGATATAGGGTGAGAGCTCTATTACAAACTATATTCTGTTGCAGGCAGTCGCGGTTGAAGCTGGTGGCACCGCAGCCCAACCAATGGAACAAGCTGGCATTACAGAGGATGTGATACAAAAACTCCAAGAAAGAGCCACAGTGCTCACTCAGGAAAGAAAACGTCGAGGACGTTCAGTTCCTGAAGATCTGATGCCACAAGATAGTATTCGCGCATTTCAAACACTCGCATCACATCCTGTAATATTTCTTTGTTCGATTTAGCCAGGGGTCTCACGAAAAACTTGTTTTCATCTGCTCATCAGTTCATTTTGAATCAGTTCATTTTTGTTTTGTTTTGTGTGACCCCGGCCTTATTCTACCGAAGATGTCTGAGCATATTATCACGATGTTCGTTTGTTCAAGGGTCTTCACTCGGCCAGTGTGCCTGGCATACTAGCATTGGATATTCATAGCGCAGATACTAGCAAGATTCTAACTGGTGGTGCAGACAAAAATGCTACAGTATTTAACAAAGACACGGAGCAAGTAGTGGCTATATTGAAAGGACACACGAAGAAGGTATAGGGATCATTCGTGCGATTCATACGTGTCCAGAATCTCCTGGTACTCATAGATTGTATTTTAATACCACTAGGTTACAAGAGTGATCTATCATCCCGAAGAAGATATAGTAATGACCGCATCGCCCGACACTACAATAAGAGTATGGAATGTGGGCACTAGTCAAACAACCTTGTTGTTGAAGGCTCACGATGCTCCCGTAACAGGACTCTCTTTACACCCGACAGGCGATTACCTGTTGAGCTCGTCACTGGATCAACATTGGGCATTCTCGGACATTCGTACTGGAAGATTACTAACTAAGGTATATTATACGAAAGGAGTTAATCACTTTGATATATTCTAATATACCTTTAATGTACCTTATTCTAGGTTGCCGGTCAAGTTAGTCAACCTTTAACTACGGCTCAATTCCATCCTGATGGATTGATTTTCGGCACCGGTACCGCGGACTCTCAAGTGAAGATTTGGGACTTGAAAGAACAATCGAATGTAGCTAATTTCCCCGGCCACTCGGGGCCAATTACAGCGATTAGTTTCTCGGAGAATGGTTATTACCTGGCTACCGCTGCTGAGGACTCTTGCGTGAAACTTTGGGATTTGCGTAAGCTAAAGAATTTCAAAACTCTTCAGCTCGAAGAATCATACGAGGTCAAAGATATTTGCTTCGATCAAAGCGGAACATATTTAGCTGTCGCTGGGACAGACGTGAGGTGAATACGATGCACAATTGATCGTCTGATTTGTCACTGAACTATGTTACTACTTATTTGTATTCGGTTTCAGAGTATACTTGTGCAAGCAATGGCAAGAACTGAAAGTGCTCAACGATCATACAGCTGCCGCGACCGGTGTCCGTTTTGGAAAGCATGCACAGTATATAGCATCGACTAGCATGGACAGGACATTGAAACTTTATGGATTACCTTAAGACAGTGGGCTCCCTCGAGCGAGAGTGTTGGTGGTACACATACAATTTCACTCGAATAGAGTCTACATCGATTTTTATAAATACTGCGTGATAGGAAAATCGTTATTTAAGTCGTTTATTGTGTATATTGTCAAATCGTGAGAATAAAAGAAACGCGAGTCGGAAAGGGAAGATCCATGTCCGTATTTTTCCAAGTTACGTGAACTAACGCTTCGATCTTCAGTGAAATAGGAAACTATGGAATTATTACAAATGTGATATGGAATCATAAAATTGTTTTACAAATACTGATAAATAAATACTCTAATTTCCGGTCCATCGGAATGCGGTTGAGGACGGTACATATAGGACTCTCTGATATAGCGATCGGTGACGAATGAGGTATTTAGTAGCGGGGAAGGTGTTGCCTATTTGTTCATCTGCTGACACAATCACCGCGCGAGCTATTCTATTCTCCCCTCTACTTTGACGTCATAACTCTTATTATTTTACCGTTTACCTCTACTCAGGATTCTTTTTAAGAGAACTGAAATATAATTTATATACTTTTCCCAATGTATGTGTGATGAATTTATCTATTCATCATGATCTATCGCTTTGATCCCGTCTCTAATTGAAAAAGTTTGCCAACCACTGCTCTAAAGACTGAATATTATCATTTTATTCTATATACAAAATAAAAATTTTCTTCATCAATTTCAAGAGTCGAAAGTCAAATAGTGACTTGTTTTCTCAACACTGGGTTTGCGGAGCGTTCAAAGAGACTATTTTACATTATTTTATAAAAACAAGAAGTTAATGTATCTATTCAAATGTTTAGCCATTCTTTTTATAATATAGACCCACAAAGAAATAAATTTCATAACAAAACTCATAAACATAGTGTTAATAATTTGAATAAGTGGTGGGACAAAATTCATAAATGCATAACAATGGCGGCTTATTTGTTACAGAGCGAAAAGTTTGCTAAATGACGCACGGGACGTAAAGCGAAATTGAATTAAAGAAAGAGCAGCGCGGGCCAGTTCAATTTACATGGTCGACCTAATGGCGCCACTAGTCACGTGCTTTTTAACCTAACCTAATATCCTTTGTCCTCGATAGCCAGCCCCGAATCAAATTAATAACAATGGCCGTCGTGCTTGATTGTCATTCGGTGGTATACACGGACTATGTGACAGTGAGAAACGTGTGGTCAGTGTCAATCGCTGGCGTGCGCTCGGCGTGATTATCTCGCGGATGAGATCAACGTGACGTATTACGTTGTCGTGCGGAAGGATGTTTTTCTAGTGAGTGGTCGTATCGCAGTGTCAACTACTAACCACGGATGACCAGCTGACAATGTTTTGGCATTAGCATAATTTGGTGGTTCGCGGCCGTTCGAACCTGTCTCCAGGATGTTCAAAGCTGAGGAGTCGTCCAAAGATAGCTTTCTTCAGCAAACGAAGGCCGCCAGGGAAGAAAGAGCCCACGAGAAGGACAGAGAAGTCGCTGTCACCTTAATTCAAGCTTATGTTAGGGGTTGGTTGACCCGTAAAAGAATACTGTGAGTTCTTCGTCATTGAATCGCACTCGAATAATCCCGAATCATTGTCCGATCACTCGTTGCTCGCTGTAAACAGAGTATTTGTTTAGTTAATCAGTCGACGACAATTATTTACTTACGCGCTCGGTAATCTTCCATTGGCTTGCCAAAGTGCATTCGTCTTGCATTCGAATTTTCATTTAACCGTTCTCGTTCGTCGTGTACATATATATATATCTTTTTTGTTTTTCTGTATATATTAATTATAGTTGAATAGAAAATGACATTTTCAGGGAGGACTTCGACACAAACTTCCTGAACGATGGTCGTATGGAAAACAAAACCGAGCTGAAACCGGCGCAGCACATGTACAAGATTATTGCTAAATTTTTGTATGTATATAAGAAAGAAAGGGATCAAGGAAGAATAGAAAAATTGTGTAGGTGTGTGCATAAAAGAGTGCATAATGTATCTTGTTGCGTGTGACACGTCGAAACCAAGTAATAGTAAATATTTTTAAACAAATGTTTCAGATATCTAGTGTCGACTCTTGATTCAAAGTCTTTGGAGACTTCGTACATAGGATTGTTGATCAAAGATCGCTACATATCATGGATATTGCAGATGAAGAAATTGCTACTTTATTGTCTGAACGGCTTGGATAATCTTAACCCGAAAGAAGCGTCTGATCATAAATCCATCCTATTGAGATTAAGCACGTTGATTAGCTTTACATCGCCGGCGACATGGGCGATTCAAAAAGTAGAAGGAATGGAAGTGCTGAGAGCCGGGATGAATCAACTTTGCGCCAATATAATGGGCCACCTAGTCAACAATGGATTTTACCCTACTATGCAGGTAATTGATAATAGATGATCCGAACATGCTTCAGGTTTATTCAGTTCATTCGTTTTGCCTTAGGCTTTCCTGATGAAGGGATTGGGTAGAAAGGAAATTGCTTTGAAACCGGTTACTCTTACAGTAGCAGTTACATTGGCGATGAGGCCATTAATTTCTTCCCAAATGTCGGACAAATTGGTATCGCTGTTTTTAATTAACGTTTTCAGTGTCCCTGCGCTGGTCTATCACCTGAACAATATTTCCTCGGAGGTATATGGTCTAATGTTGTAGTACTAAATTTTGTTGTTAAATCATGTACTAATTTTTATACATGTTTAGTGTATTTCATCGTTTATCACCTACAATTTGTTCGCTCGAAGCATGGACTTGTTGAATTCTGAGCAGAATTTAAAGATAGTTTCGAATGCGTTCGAACGTAGCTACGCGCTATGTTTATTAGCTAATTTAATACACTTGGCTAATATCGAGAGGGAGGAGGTATTCAGGGAGCTATATTTTCCTTCTTTCACGGTAAATATTTATATTATTAAATGTGCAATCGCCTCATTCTGAACATCAGTGTTAATTTGTTGTAATGTATCTCAGTTTGTTGTAACGAAAATGTTGGAAGCATGTCAGCAATACGTTGTCGCGAAGAGGAGTAATTTAACACACTGGCACCCAATTCTTGGGTGGCTGACACAGAAGATTGACAAAACTTTGCAAGAACCCATACCGTATGTAAAATTGCAGTTGCAATATCTGTGGACGGGAAGAATAGTTACACAGTTAATCGGTAAAATAAAATACATTGTCATTTAAGCGTACCTTGATCGAACTCCGATTATATTCACGAATTTTTGTATTAGGTCAACCGTTAACGGAACTCATTGAAAAAGAGATACCTCCGTCAGTAGAACAACAAAGCACATCTGTTGGTACTAACATTTTTAGAAGAGCATTTTTGGAAGCACGTACAAATAGGAATAATAATACTAAAAATTATAGAAAATTGGGAAGTCCAGAAACCACTAAAATAGCTTTAATATGTTCCTTGTATCAAATTGCGTTGCATACACTTACACAAATGAAAATGGAAATATTAACTGGTACGTTTTACATGAATATGAATAACCCTAATAACTAGAGGCATGCGATTCTCGCAGACCTCTACTAATAATCTATTACTAATCGCATATGTACTTACAACGACAGGCTTATGCTACCACGATAAAATTTTGTATCACATGTATTTATTCCTTGGAACACTGGGTCCACACTGTGGTCTAAAAGCGATTTTAGACCATCTAGCTGCTAACACGAAATGCACAGCGCCTGAATTTCAAATGTTGATATTGCTCTCGGATTGCATGACACACTATGTCACGTGAGTACATTGAAATACATTAATCCTCCAGATACATGAAGGTGATAATATTCTTCTTTATTTTTAGAATCTTAGACGACATGGAAATGTACGAGCACCAAGAACCGTTCAAGCTTTCCGACTTTGTCACGATATCATATTTTTTGAATCAGTTT
The DNA here is from genome assembly GCA_028455795.1 of Lasioglossum marginatum. Taxonomy (NCBI): domain Eukaryota; kingdom Metazoa; phylum Arthropoda; class Insecta; order Hymenoptera; family Halictidae; genus Lasioglossum; species Lasioglossum marginatum. Next base: position 5,987,432 of record CM052264.1, on the reverse strand, counting down.
TTGTACAAGGCTGTACTGAATAACTTGTTCGGTGCGTAACTTACAGTTTGAATCTGTACTGGTCGCATGGATCATAAGTAGTTTAGCTACGTACTGATATTTTAGATGTTCCAGACCAGAAATCTGTACCTACCAATCCTCTGTTCACCTCTCTTCACACATTGTTAATGGCAATCTATCGGCGAGACTGTAGGCGAACATTTTGCCCAGATGGACATTGGTTGGCCAAGGTAAATCAAGAAAATACTTAATGGTTTATTAAATGATAGTAAATTACAATTGAAATATTTCCCCATAAAACAGGAAGTCAGAGTGTGGGAGAAACGCGGTGCTGCTCTTCTTCTTTCGAAGATGCCTCACGTGATTCCGCATTCTGAACGCGTGGTGCTATTTCGCAAGCAAGTAGTTAACGAGAAAGCCGTATTGGGTTTGACAGAGAGCGCTTGCAACAGTACCATAACAACGCTGATCGTTGTCCACAGGTGCGTACCCAGGCTGTCACACATTGTCAGAAAGATTTGGAGCGAAATCGAATCGAGTACCTGTTTTCAGGACGCGTATAGTGGAGGACGGATATCGTCAGCTAGCTATGTTGCCTTCCCAGGCGTTGAAAGGTTTGATCAGAGTGCGTTTTGTAAACGAACAGGGTTTGCCCGAGGCCGGCATCGATCAAGACGGAGTGTTCAAAGAGTTCTTGGAAGAAACGACGAAGAAAGTTTTCGATCCATCCTTGAATTTGTTCAGAGCTACATCCGAGAATCGACTTTATCCGTCTCCGACGTCGTCCGTGCAAGATAATCATTTGCAGTTGTTCGAATTCGTTGGCCGTATATTGGGCAAAGCTGTATACGAAGTAAGTGGCTATTGAGTTCGATAGCACTAGATAAAGGTGTGAGAGGTTCTCGAAAATTTCGGGATTCTCGAATATTCCCAAGAATCCCAAAAATTCTCGGGAATCTAAATTTTCGGGTTCTCGCACACCGCTAGCGCTAGATCTTTTGGGAAAATATGGTAAATGTTATATTTCTCAGGGTATTGTTGTGGACGTACCTTTCGCCTCATTCTTCGTTTCCCAATTTTCTGGGCAAACTGGCGGGGCACTGTACAGCTGGTTAGACGAGTTGGCTTCGCTAGACAAAGATTTGTACCGGAGTCTCACTCTGGTGAAACATTACAAGGGTGACGTTAGCCAGTTAGAATTGACTTTCTCTCTCGACGAGGACGTTCTAGGCAAGCTAGTTACGCACGAATTAATTCCTGGAGGGCGAGCGGTGCCGGTCACTAATGAAAATAAATTCTACTACATACACTTGATGGCTCATTTCAGAATGCACATGCAAATCAAGGATCAGACGGCCGCCTTCATCAAAGGGTTCCGTTCTATAATTAATCCCGATTGGTTGGCGTTGTTTTCAACACCAGAAGTAAGACATATACTTTGCTCTCTACCTCGACGATCTCGGCAGAGATTTTCACAATGACTTGTTTCTTCTCCTCAGCTACAACGGCTAATTTCGGGCGACAATGTCCCATTAGACTTACGGGACCTGCGAAAACATACGAAATACTATGGCGGTTTCCACGATAGCCACCGCGTGGTGTGTTGGCTGTGGGATATTTTGGAGAAAGATTTCTCGGAGGAGGAAAGGGGCATGTTCCTCAAGGTATGATTATTTTAAATGATTATTTTAAAAACCAAAAAGAACCTTTTTTCAGAATTTCAGCGAAATTTTTTGGGCCTTAAATTTCGAGAAATTTCATAGACTCTAGTTAATAGTAATGTTTCTTCTGCTTCGCAGTTCGTCACCAGCTGCTCCAAATCGCCTTTGTTGGGCTTCGCTCATTTGGATCCACCTTTTACTATTCGTTGCGTAGAAGTTGGCGACGATGAAGACACAGGTGACACAATCGGTACGAAGATCTATACTTGCGCCCCTCATATGTCTTATTTATTATTGGACCAGCTCAAAGTGTTAATACATGTTACATTTTTGACGAACAGGTAGCGTAATCAGAGGATTCTTTACAATTCGCAAGAAGGATCCGCAGAATCGTCTGCCCACATCGTCCACATGTTTTAATCTACTTAAACTACCGAACTACCAAAAGAAGAGCACATTAAGAGAAAAGCTGCGTTACGCGGTCACTAGCAACACCGGTTTCGAACTGTCCTAAACTAGAACCGACTCAAAAATCGCAGTAATGTCGTCATCGCTTAATAATACCTAACGAAAATTTCTACATAGTGATCAAGTGGTGTCAAGCGAAGAGAAATACTGAATTGAACGGTGATACGGCGGTCGTGCGACGTTCAGGAAGAAACTGTTGTGCGTTGAATCGAGTACTCGCACAAATTTTACGAACCGTTTGTGTGCATGAAGTGAAACATTTCTCACATTTTCGTTACCTTTGTAAGAGATTATTAACACTTTTATTTATCTCTGCTTCGATTCACGATCAAGGGAATAATAATAAACTGTCTCCTGGTATTCTTTGAGGTTTTTAAATGAGATTTTGAGTATATAATAATTATACGGGGCGCGCGTACGCGCAAATACATGTGCGCCCTCGACAATTTTATTTCGACACCGACGTTACGTCCTTCAATTTTTAATTCTATAGGAATTTCTCGCCAAATGAATAGATTACTTACGGTGTAAAGCACACTATACCTCATGAGCTTAATATTGCTAATACTTGTGCGCTTGTTAGTACATAAATACCATGGATTAATGTTAGACGATTAATAAAAGCAGTGACAAACACGCGAGGCAAACGTTGAATTCACGTACCCGTCGGTGCCCGGCGATCGATCGAAAAGAGGTGTCAAATTTTAGGAAAGGGTTTATGAATTTACGAGAGTCCGTGGCTTCGCGTTATCTGAGAGAGAAAGAGTGAGGGAGACAGAGAGAGAGAGAGAGAGAAAGCTATTTTTCGCAAAATTTTGTACAAATTTTTCACACGATGCACGAAGAACCATACTGATCCGAGTAGAAGCAGCCTGATCACGGGCGCCGATAGGTACAAAGTCCCTCATCGTGTACACATTTTTAACACCGTCGGATCGAACAAGTTTGTGATGTTTGAATTCCCTGCGACTATATGCACTTTGTACGGGCCAGAGCGTTGAAAGAGAGAAAAAAATGGAAGCATGAGAACTGTGTTATCTGCAATATAGCGAGAAGTAACGGATACTATTTAGAGCGAAATTTATTTTTCTCACGTTGTTCGCGTGTTGTTTCGGCGAACCAGTGGGGAGAGAAAGTGAGAACATTATCGACGGAAATTCGGTTAGACCAAAGAGATAGAGAGATAAAAAAAGCCTATGTAGCGCGAGAAGAGGTGATTCGAGATTTGTAAAACCTTTTCATATTTTCCTACACGATCGTACATTGTAAGTTTTTCCAGGCCTGTATTCACAGATTGTACTCGCGTCGCCTAGAAATAAGCGAACGATCAGGCAGGTAGGCGTGTTTCTAGAAGCATAATTGTAAATCGTAAGAATGAATTAGAATTAATTGTGTACCAATTAGTTTGTTGAACGTGCTCAATGTGATCGCTAGAAAGACGGAAGAAAAACGAGCAAAGAATTATTTAAATTGCGTACAGGGTGAACGGAAGAAAAATTACGAGCACAATAATTTTCGCCTTTGTTACTTTCGATCAGAATTTTAATGGATTTGCTACGTCTCGTGTTGTTAATTGTGAATACATGCCTCGCTGATATGCGGTACAATTGAACGAGAAACAACAAACAGATAATACTCTCCTTTATGGGTATACTTATCACTCGAACGATACATGTATATGATAAATGTGGATATCGATACAGAGACATGGTTATATGCAATAAAATGTCAAACAAAACTGTTACGGTTGTAAGATAAGACCGACAAATCGCTGAGACTCGTATACGCGACGAAACGGATCCCACGTTTTCCTTTGCAACAATAAGCGCAAGTTAATAAAAAGAAAAAAACACCTGGAAAATAATCCATCGATTTTTTCTTACAATCGTATCAAGAGCAACAACTGCGCTTTGTAAATCGCTGGTTTCAAACTATTCATAATTACGTAGCATTTTTTATAATATGTAAGTTGTCACGACACAGCAGAGGGAGGAGAGCAGTTTTTTAATTTAATATGTACGTTCGACAGTGATTCGCAACGATCCTGTAAATATACACGTTCGTCTATAACGATACTCGTCAACCGTCTGTTTCATTAACCCTATACGAATCTACTACCATTTTCATGACGAATGAAACAACCTTCGGTGATTCCGATGGTTCACTAATTTTCAAAATGTCCTCCCTTTTCGCGGCGCTTTCGGTCAACGGGGAACAGGGAATAAGGAAGAAACACGTGAAGCTAATTATACGATTTTATAACGACTGTAGACTTTGCTATCTACATTATTCTTAGCGTCGATATTTTGTTATTTCATTATTTCGTATTGAACAGACTTGGAAAATGTCTCAAAGAGACTTCAAGCAATTCGAACTGTTCGCCAATTCACAGATAATGGTCGGGTCGAGTCGGGACGGGTCGGGTTCCCGAAAATTTCGAGAATATGGACAACACTATTTCAATAAAAAGAATTTTGTATAATAATTAAATATCTATATTATGTTAGATATATATTTATAAATATATAAAGAATAAATTACTTCGAGAATCCCGATTCTTTCGAGAATACCTACTTTTTCGGGAATCCCGATAAATTCGAGAATCTCGAAATTTTCGGGTACCCGTCCTGATCCCGAAAAAATTTCGGGTTTTCGCAGGCCCCTGATGCCAATAGACCAATCAGACGTCGGGCACGGCACAGCTCGCGGCCAGGATATTGGGATATTGCGCGGTTACACGCGCATGCGCGACCAAATGCAGGAACGTATGTATGTCCTAAGTTTGTGGGGAAAGTAGGGGGAACTGTTATTGGCGGGAAACCGGACCGAAAAGTGCAAGACGACACGACGATATATACAATTATGATATATTTATATATTACATGTACATACACATCAAATTTTAATATAACATACGCATGTTAAACATTCATATCTGAAAATCGAAAAAAAAAATTTTGCGAAATTATTCGGGGTGACCAAGGTACATCATTTTAGCAAAACTTTGTACTTTACTGACGCTAAAATCGTCGCGCATGCGCGTGAAACCCGCGCAATATCCCAACACAGAGCCGCGACTGTCGCCTTCCCCTTCGGCTTCGGCTAGTGGCCAGCAAGCCTTCGTTGCGTGAACACGTGCGTTTCGTTCGTACCGCGACGATCCCTCCATCGCGGGCTAGCGCGAGAGACTCCTTTTTTCTCTTTCTCTCCCTCTCTCGCTTCTCTGTGTGTGCGCGCGCGCGTGTTTTTTTTCTGTGTGTGCGTGCTTCGACATATCTGGTACGAGAAGTGGCAGTGTGTTCTGGCTCGGCCGTAACACCCGGGGACAGTGATAAAGCGAGAGAGAGATCGCTCGGTGGTCGCCCGCGAGAATCACCGCGGATATATAATCGTTTCGATCTTCTCTTTCCTCGTGAAGCCGGAGTCTCGTCGTGGTTACCGAGGACTCCACCGAGTCTTTCCAGTGTTCCTTTCCCCGTTTTCTTCTCGCGCCCTGTTCCGTATTTCTTACGGACAAGCACATCGCCCCCATCTCCCCCTCTCTGTACGCCTTCATCCGTACGCGGAACGCGAACGTTATGAGGCCAGCTGAGCGTAACTGACGGCGAAGAGGGAGCGAGAACGGCTAGCGTGCGTGTGTCAAACATAACCTAAACGCGTCGCTCGTCCGTCGATGCATCGACTGCCCGGACAGAGAGGAACGCGCCGCGTACATCCTAATTGAACGCACCCCACGAAGCCCACTGGCTCCTAACGCATTCAACACGCCTATCCCTCGCGACCAGGGATCAACCGAGGAACTATTGTGTCAGCGTTCGTCTCCTCGACGTATCCGAGACTGACACGCAACGCCCCGTTAACAACACGGAGAAAATCCGTGCGCACGAGGACATCGACGACTACCGTGTTCTTTTCCGAAGAGATCGTCTCCGTGCTGTCGTGTTATCGCATCCGTCGTGGTCGCGATAAAGGACGCGATCACACGGTCGCTGCTCGGTTTGAGCGTGCGGTGTGTGCAGTGTCACGGAACCTCCTTTCCCCCGACCCGACCCTTCCCGCCGTGCCGCCGAAGCGCGGGCCATTCGAATTTCTGCTCGGAGCGAACAACGTCGCATCGCGTTGCATATAACCGGAATCGATAGGCGGCATATCTAAACTACCTTGCAGAAGAGAGAGAGAGACCTTGTCGTAATACTATTTATAGTATTACGTGAACCGCCTCGTCCTGGACGAATGGTCTAGTCGGTCGCGCGACAAGAGCCGCAGAGGCAAAGAGAAGAAGCGGTCCGCGCGTAGTTGTTCCTAAGTAGTTGTGCGTCGAGTGTTGTCCCGGTGTGTCCCAGCCGCGGGGACAACGAACCGAAGTATCAGGTGTGTGTCCCCGTGGGATTATATTGGTGAACAGGAGTGACGGCGATCATCGGTCCTCTTCCTCTTAGACACCTAGTCGACCCGCGTTTGGGAAAAACGCGGTGGCAAGGCGTGTCTGTTTCCGGTTCTTCTTCCTCGAGGAAGCAGAGACGGTGGCGGTGGCGGTGAACCAAGGAAAGGGTTGAGAGAGGAGGTTAGCCCCCAGGGAGAGCGGAGGAGAAGTTTTTGATGGCAGTAGTTGGGCCCAGCCGGCACTCGCGGGTGTCCATGTCGCTGGTGCAGGGGGGTGGGGCGGGAGCGACCGGCGGCGGCGGGACAACGGGGGCCCACCCGGGGCAAGCAGTCCTCGCCGTTGCGGCTGCGGCCCAGGCACCCCCCACCTACTACCACCCCGCTGCGCCTGCACCCCCGCCGCCGCCACCGGGCCAGGATCCCGTTCAGCCCGACAGACCCATCGGATACGGTGCCTTCGGCGTTGTTTGGTGAGTAATTGCACGCTTCATTCTTTCTCTTCGTCCCATTGTTTTACGATACCACACGCTTGTCTACCGATCCCGTCTTTCTCCGTTCAGTCCCACGCGAGATCCCTAACTTAACAGTTTACCTATCGAAATTGTGCTGTACCAAAAGAAAGCAGAGATATTTTCTTTTACATTACAATCTGAAATGAAACTATTAGACGACGTTATTGAGGGTGACTTGTTAGTTCACAATGAAAATTGCTGTTGCTATTCGAGGTTCCATGAAAAAGCGTTTAGCCATGTACCATAGATTTTTCAAAATTTTTCAATTATCACCGATCGGTAATGTGTTAAAAGTTATCTTGTCTAGTTCTATTGTTTGAACTTTGACCAAATATTTACCCTATGCTATACACGTACACTGTTCATCGAGGGTCTTCTCGATCCTCTCGTTACCGAAAACAACGGGCTCCGGTCACTATTGTGACGTATATATAAGCGAGTGACCATTTTCTAATCAAGAATTTCAATTGTCATGGATATCGCATGTTGAGCATGTAAACGTGTAACGATTTTCAGGGTAGTAGCGAGAATTTTGTTCAAATGTTTACCTATGAGCTGTACGCTATTTATCGAGGGTCCTCTGGATTCTCACGTTGCTGAGACCAACGAGCCGGTCACTATTGTGACGAATAAGCGAATGACCATTTCCTAACCAAGAGGAATTGCTTCAACTATTCTGTTTATTGCTGTTTTTCCTGTTGTCTGGACTCTTACGCATTATCGAAAGCACCGTGACGATGACAAATGCGCGGGAAACAATTTCGTGACTAACAATAAGAATTTCATTTGTCTGACACGGTCGAAAGGCCCACGAGAAGTCTGAAGATCAGGTATACATATAATCCGCAGTCTATTGATAAGCGGTGCAATATCTGCACCATTTACAAGGTAAACGACTAATAATTCATTCTGCAATCGTTTCGACGAAGGACTAAGTTTCTGTGAATTATTTCAGGCCCCGAAACATGGTCAATTACGACCCATGCTATAATTTTTACAACATCCCTTCAGAACTGACTTCTATAGCAAAGTACATAGTTCCGTACAGATGTTCCCAATGTCACTGTATTCGGTATTTCGAAAGAAGGGATCAGTAATAATACTTTCCTATCTTCTTTTAATCACTCTGGGCTAATAACAGTTTGGGTTGGGTCTGGAATGACGGTTGTACAGCTGTCTCGACCATAAGCGAGGGTCAATATCGAGATACAAAGCACTCGGCAATGAAGGGAAATAATTAACCTCTCACTCCCATCCAACGACTGTAATCGTCATGAACAAATATGTAACTACTTTTAGAGTCTATGCAGGTTTGAAAAATTTAGGGTGCTGAGAAACTTTGAGCTAATTAACGTAACTTTCTTTCGGGACGATGCTCCTCCCTAAGACTTGTTCTCTCTGTCTCTTCTTCTCGAGTAAACGCACGGCCGTGCATCTCGGCGTGTGCATAAATCGTTGGTCTTTTTCCGCCTGTGCCCCCGAGTAATTTGTGAGTTCGATAAGCGGCAATATAAATCTCTGCCCCGAGTTTTTGCCCGGTCGAGTTGCATCCAGCGTGTTCCGCGCTCTCGCAGGTTCTTGCCGGCTCCCGCGAATAGGATGACGTATTGTCGCGCGAACTTGTTTCCATGATTTATTCGCCTTTAAGTAGCACTCGGTGCACCATTAACCTCTCGTGGACCGAGGAATTCCTTACCTTCGGCTCGATTGATGACGTCAACGCGCTAATCCAATTACATTTCAACTGCTTTGATTCCGTGCTGCGTCAAGCTACGCCCCCGACCAGGTGGGTCAACTTCTGTTTTACGAGCTGCGCATCTCCATGCAAAATAAAAATTGTTCGTACGAATTGCAAACAAGACTTGTGCCCAACTCTACCTTCCTCTTCTACCTGGATCGATCACGTGATGCGCCTCGTTTTTATCGTACATGTGTTCGGTACTATCAGAGAGAGAGGGCAACTTTTTTCTCCTCATCTGGCGACTCAGATTGCAAGAAACAGAGGCCAAAGCCGGTTTTACAGTAATTTGTAACTTTTCAAGAACCAATTAGTGTACTCACATTGTCGGAACAACACTTTCCGAGACGCTTACAAAACCAGTCGGGGCAGTATCGGCTACGATTTCGATAATTGTAATGATTATTTCGCAATGATGCCGCGCAGAGATTGCAACACGCGGTTAGGGGCCGTTGGTTTTCGGCTGCAATCTATTGCAACGCGTCACAGAGATTTCTTCACGGCTCGGGATTGAACGTTATCGGTAATTCCCCCTTTCGATATTCGACAAATTACCATCGAGTCCGAATTTCGGCGAATTTCACGGCGCGACGGCGTCACCATCGGAATTATGGCCGGCGGTCGTTCCGGCTCATTAGGCCTCGGACTGGTTCTCCTCGAGGTTTGCAAAAATTCCTTCGTGTCTCCTTCCACCCCCGCACACCTGCAACGCGCAATTACATGATTTTTTTGTTTGTTCGCTTGCTCGCCCCGCCGATTTTTGTACAAGATATTATTCGGCGATTAAACGGGCGTTTCACGCGTCGCCGTTATTTAGTTAGGCGAACGAGTAGGTTTCCTTATTTCGTTTTAATTCTGGCGAACGCAGGACCGCGCTGTAACCGGGTTAATTCGCTTGCAAACAGAGCCTCTGTTTACGCGGGAAATTTGGTTTCGTGCAAACTCGCGGTTGTGTGTCTTCGAGTTTTCAGTGTACACGTGCTTCCCGCGAGTACTGATTTCTCGCGGGAGACCGATGTCACGTACGCGTGACTATCGTCGTTCGTTAATTCCTGTTGGGAACTCTGCTGCTTTAATTAGTCGCGAAATTCTAGTCTCAACTTTCCCGATTTTTCCGGTATTAACGAGCTTATAATATGAAAACGTAGGGGGTGGTAATTAACATTATAAAGAAGCTCGTTGGTTCACTGTTGAAATTTCTGTTTGGTTCTTGTTCATCATAGCAAAGAATTTTTGGTAGCTCGAAAATTTGACGTGACATTTTGCGGTCCGATCGAGTCGATCTGCCGGGCTACAAGAAACTTCCGATTATCCGATCCAACAAACTGGTCAGCCTCAAACGAATCCAATTTCCACGGCTTTCCACAACCGTGGTTCGCCTTGACTCTCTGAAATGGCTATGTTTCTAAATAAGCGAACCTGCGATCCGCGCGCACATTTCAATGAGTTCTTACTCACCTGCAAAAATATCTCTAACAACGCTCTTATCGTTTCAATAGAATCTTATTTCGCCGTCTTAATTACTACATTGTCCATATCTTTACAACCTGGAAGGCTTGTGGCACAATAAAAGAATTTATCTACTTTGTAAATCATACCAAAAATAGGAACAAGGCAACGAAAGTTAGGAACAAAAACTCTTGTTACGAAAGTAGAATGGAAGTGTCGTCCATCGGTCTGCAAACTATTAATAATAAACGAAAATGAACGAGGAAAAGTCGAATGAAATTGATCGGAAATCGTAGAACCATTTCGGGAAATATTAGCACAATGAAATAGTAAACTGGATAGTTGTAAACTGATCGCGATAACGGGAAAGTTCCTTGGAAGAGCTCCCAGAATTCGAACCGTTTGGATGTTTGCCTCGTGGATAAACAATTCGTCGCTTCCGAAACGCGTTTCTTTCAAACCTCTCGGCGAAACTGTTCGCCTTTGTCAGGAAAATGAACGGCGCGGCGGAGGATTAGGCACAATGGGGGAACCGTTCTCTTTTGTTTTCTTCGCGGTGGGTTTATACCTGGTTGCCATTCGGTGGGTTTCCGTTAAATACCGGACGTGGTGAAAATGGCGACGATTATTTAAGTACCTATGTGTGTAGGCGAGAGTCTTATTTCCCTGTGGGTTCAATTTTATGACCAACATTCTAGTCTTTTATTATAAACCGTTGCTACGTTGACCTAAGCTTTTCTTGAATTTCGTCGGTGCAAAATTATTTCGAAAAACGCTTTCTTGTCGGTTTCTAGCGAGTCGAATAATTTTTATTTACCTGTCGACGTGCAACGTGCACCGCGATAAAAACATCGATTCGAATCGGAGCGATATCGATTTGTTATGTCGGCAAACAGAGCATTCGATTTCTCGTTAAACGCAGCGAGTGTTGACTCTGGACTCGGACGTTGTTGGAAAATTTCACGCTCGATATGCGATCGACACACGCGGAACATCCGAAACGCTTTGCCCAGCGTCGCTTGACTTTCCTTTTTCACGGGACACGAGGAAACAAAAACATTTATCTCGAGGTTGACGCGTTTGCAATTCAGTTTTCGTGAGAATACATTAAAGCTTGGAAAAGGTAGCCACGAGAACTTGCTCAATGCTAATCGGTGTTCGAAGACGATAAAGCAGAAAGGAAAACATTTTCCACCACGGTAGATTAATATATTGTGCTGGAAGGGGTTGGCAGAACCAATGGGATGGGGTATTTGAATTTCCGTGGAATCTAGAGCCGGTGGGAGCTGCGAGGCAGGAGAGATTTCCGTGAAAAAGCGCGGGAAATGTATACAGCCGCGCGTCAGCGGTTTCCCGAGGGATGAAGAGGTGACGTTGCGGGGGTGGGAACGGAACCGGGATCACCATGGCGACCGCGGCATTCCGAGATAAGGCGGAATCGTGACCAGATTGCGTATAGGGGCTCTCTCGCGTTTCTAAATGAAGGTTGCGTACCGATCCCACGGTAGCCGTGCACGTATAACGTTGCATAACGTACCTACCTATAGCATTCAGCTGCGAGTGACGCGTTTCTGACGTGGCCTGCGATCGAGGGATTTGTGCCCTGATCTATCGCTCGATCATTTCCTCATAATCGCATTTTCATTTACTGGCCATTTATTGGTCATAAATAGACTGCGGATCTTTATGCAATTATGGTTTCGAAAATTTTCAAAAAATGTTAGGATATAAAATACGACAGAATTTATTACGATTTTAATTTAATCATCAATTTTGGCCATAAATTTTTTCAAAGCTCCTTCCGATATTAATAAGATTCGGTTGACTCAAATCATTAGATACAATAAAAATTAATTTATTTTAAATTTTCTCACGCCGTTTGGACGTTTATAAAATTTGTTCTGTACTTCGTTAAAATATTGTGCTCCCAGAAAACGTGATAAGAAATTGTTACGGCGTTTTTTGATTGGAGACGCGTTCTCGAATCTGATCCGGGAAGTTAGGAACATGGTCGTCGAATAAATCTCTCGATTTCTTATGCTCTCCTTGACTCGCTCCCCCTCATTATCTGGACACGCAATTAGAGATTATTGTACTCGAGATATGGAAATAGTTGTGTTCGGAACGATTCTGATTCATCGCGTTTGTTCCCCTTCTATCGTCTCATTTCCCCTCGCACTAACAATGCAGTTGTAGCTTTCTCATTCTCATTCTCTTCCTCGCGTAATCGTTCCTCGTCACTGCTAACTTCGATTCCAGTTGGCGTATCATGAATCGTTTATAAATAATTGATCGGGGAATTCCTGAGGGCCATTTTTCTGTATTCCTCTTTTTCGGATTTTCATTGCGCAACGAGTCGCCTCATAATCGAGAAACGATTCGCATTCAGTTATATTCTGATTAATTATTCATCTTACATCTTTATTCTTCAAATGCTGAACTCAACACTGAAACTGCTGGAAATGATATCTGATTTTTCCTTTTACAATCATAAATGCAATACAAAAATTTTACAATCCAATACAAAAATAAATTTACAATCATATGTTTCATATCTCTTTTTATTTTTGTTTATTAATAGAGCACAGCATTCAATCAATATAATTCCCGACTGCAAATGGTTTCCGTTCAATCATGGTATATTTACAATAAGTCATGATAAAATCGTTAACATTACATATTTACAATTGCAACCGAACGATTTATGCTGTTGCTGCACATATGTTCATTATTAAATCAATTTGATCAGAGTTCGTATTAAATATAGGGTGTCCCAAAAATGTGTGTTACATTTTTTTGGAAGGGGCGATTTCTGACGCGATGTAACTTTTTCCTTTGCGAAAATGTTTTCAAGACTCATCCCTTTTAAGGAAGTACAAAATTTTTGGTACACTCTGTATGCATATAGAATAATAAAAGCATATAGAATCTGATTACCGTAATCATAACACAATAGCACTATACCAATCGCGTTCAGTGCTCGGTAAAATTATAGTGTTAATTACCAGCGATCTATGAGTGACTGGTGATTGGCTGGAAATTGAATAGCCGACTGAAAAGCCTGAAGAACAATTTTATTATGCATTATCGAGGCAATTACTCGCTCTGTTACACGCAACACTCGCTTCCCTCCGAAGTTTTTACAATTCCGTCGTGAGATAAGCTTTGCAAAACGCAGAAACTTCCTCATTAGAGCACTCGGTCGCGAAAAAGCAATCTCAAAAGATGATTTACGATGCAATTACACAGTGTACTCGGCGTGCAACGTTCGCGAGAGCGGTTTCCAGGTAACGCGTTCAGCTCCCGCAACAGTCGAAACAAAATTCTAAACGTGCATCTCGTTAAAGGCTCGATCCGATAGTGTTCGTGTGCTTCAATTCGCGGAGCATTGATCCGTGAACAACACCCGAAACATCTATTCACGCTTGTGGCCCATTAAAATTCATTACACCGCGAAAGTAATTCCTTTCAATTGAATCGGCTCTCGCGCACCGTTCCTCTCGAAACCATTCGCACTAATCGGCACTCGGGTTGGATCAAAGCTCGCCTATTGCTCGATTATTCGCGACACTTTCCCGTTTGTTAAAAAATAGCGAGATAAATCTTTTTTATCAGCATACACAGTTAACCCTACCGGCAATTGTTTAATAGTCTTTTTAAAAACAAAGACCAACAGCTGAGAACATCAACAAATTATTGGGTTATCTGTTGTATACAGCTCCGTCAATCAGGGAACCATTTGAACAATCTAATTGGAAAAGTTTGTGCTCGAACGTTTTATATTGAACGAGTTAATAGACAAGCTCCGAATCAATGAATTACAGTATGTACAACGATATTTTGTAAATAAAAACAACCTGCGCGCAACAATTTTATTATTCGATTGGATCGAAAATGATTTGAACAAGAAAAGTAGAAATGGAGAGGAAAAAATGGTTTGTTCGGTGGTTGGAATCGCGACGGTGTCGTGGAAGAGTGACAATAGCTTGCGACCGGAAACGGGCATCGAGTAGCCGCATTTAAATGACAAAAAGGCGGTGTTTATTTGGAAAGGGGGCATTAATGACGGCCGGGAGGAGGCGTACAAGTTGAGGGGACCACCCACGAGCTCTCCCGCGGACACGCGAGGGTGTCCCGAGGAAGGGGAAATGTGAAAGCCGCATTTTCACCTATTGTTACGCGACCGCCTTTTAGCTCCGCGAGCGTACGCCCGCCAAGATAAGTGTTGCTCGGGTTTTATCCTCGCTGGTAACATTGTGTCGGCGACGAGCACACTGCGCGGACGTTTCAGGGTCGCTGCCGATTCTGTTCTACAATAACACGCTCGTTCTGATAGACAACGCACTGCCTCGATACGTCTGCGCGATGTTCGTGAACAATTTATCCCTTGAGGGGAGCAGAAATTCGATCGCCGAGAAGTGTTACACGATATCAGATTGGGTATATCAGTAAAACAATGTTAATTCAATGATAACAACTATTTTGTGTTGAATTGTTTCTTTGGGAAATTGTTACCGGCAGATTGGCGGCGTTTCTCCGATTAAAACGAGCCCAAACACGATGCCATTCGAATTATGTTTCGATGTTTAATCCACGTTTTAGTGAAACCTTGATTATCCGAACCAATGTTTGAAAATTCGATCGAAATTGCATTGTGTTTGGGTTTGTTTCACTCAGAAAAATGTCAGAAATATGTTGACGACAATACAATCCAAGTCTGCAAGAATGAGAATTCGGAACAATTTGATGTATCAGCATCAGTTTCCCAGTTAGTCCCACCCGGTGCACTGTTGTCTTCGGGATTGTTACGCCAGCGGGAATCGGTTTAAGCGGATTATAGCGCGTAGCAAGCGGCCGCGTTAGTTCAACGATGACAAGGGTTACGAATCGTCGGAACAGCGAACAACTTATTTTTTCCCAGGTGAAGGAACAGTTTCCAGGTTCAAGGATTTTTCACGCGTTTAATTACGTTTGGTCTCTGAAAAAATTTTCTGCGGAACTTTCGTTCCCGAGCCGAGAAGCCTGGCAGGGCCTCGATAAATGTCGAACACGTTCCTTCAACTTCATTTGACTTTGTAAATGGTAGAAGATGCTCGCGAGTCGAATTTGAATAATCTTCTTACGCCCAGTGTCCATTTCCTGATCTTCGTTTAAGGCGGATCGTCGAGCATCCCTTTCAAATAAATTGAATTCGATTGTCGGCGGGGATGCAGCTCGCCCTCGGAGACCATTTACCGAAGGTTCGCGTTTGTAGATCTGGATTAGGCGATGGGGAGAACGATAGCGCGCGAAATATGGAAATCACTGCCGTGCGAGTGGCTCCTGAATCTACTAGACAAGCATCAGATGTTCTACTGTGGATCCGCAGACTGTAGAACAGACCGCGGCACAAATTGCTCTGTGGGGCACTTTTCTTACGCCGTTAAGATCAGTAACGAAGAGGCCACGCCTCTTCGGGTGGTTATGCCTCAAAGGGCAAGATAAATTTTGTTTTTTATCCCTGCTTTTGACCTTATTTAGCGTGAAAGGTCACTCTAAACCAGACACTAGCATACATTGCCCTTTGGAGCATTGTCCTGTTTCCGTTGAGAGTAACAAAACTACGCCCCTTTAACAGGCACAGAATATAGGCAAGAGGATGGGGCGTCTCTTATTCCTTCGAATGATCAGTGCAAAACAGACATAGTCACAAATTGCTTTGTGGAGCTCTGTCTTTGGTCTATCAAGGTCGAGGGCAAAGAAACCACGCCCACTAAGACGAAGAGCGACAAAGCCACGCCCCTTCAATAAGTTTAGAGTGCAAGGAATAAAACAGATTAATTTCGAAAAATGCTAAACCACAACGTTAGTAAATTCGCGTGCTCTCCGCAAGAATTACAATAGAACCTCATCGATTTTGCGGGTCCATATTTCCCTTTGCGAGAGATCCCCCGGTTCCCGGAATTCACCCCCGCAACAAAGGAAACCTCCACCCTGTGTTCCCTTTTAACCGACATTCGCACACGTGCAAGAGCCGCCTCCTTTTCCGTCGCCGACGTAAAGGGAATAAGTTATGTCTGCGGGGGTGGTCGAAGGGTTGAACCACCCCCGAACCCTAACACAGACCTCTCCCCTTGCTGAATCGCTAATAGAAACGAGATCTTCGCGGGGAGGCGCGTTCAATTTTCGCGATGGACTCGTTCCTCGGATCCATGCGATTCTTTTCGCCGAAACGGCGGTTGCTACCCTCCAGGGTGATCGATTTCGCAGAAAATTCGCGCGTCGCGGAATCGCAAATGTACGCACGCTCTTGGAAACTATCGAACCTGTGTTTTACGGATCGTTGAAGCTTTATGTGGAATTGTCTTGTAGCTTAGATTACTAACAACCCGTTTATTTTATTTCATTTTCACCAGACTGCGGATTTTATCATAAGCGGCTCTTTATGCAAGATCAAGATTTTCTATGATTTCTAGTAATAGTAACGTTTTACTGTTTTAAATTACACCCACTCATTTTTGTGGTAAATGCATAAACTACTCAGCTTTTAGCGATTAAACAAATATCAGAACACCTAGCAGCATTAAGATACATATAAAAAATACATTTAAAAATCGAAGCAGAAGATTCCCAAAGAATTCGATTCTTACAAACAGCGCACTTTCCGATCAGAATCCGCGAAACAATTTTCCTGGAAAAACAATTTCTGCCGACGAGCAAGTTCCCCCAATCGAAAGCAAACAAATTAAGAAGCTCGCGAGAAACTTTCCTGGAGTTTCCCGTTCGAAGGCGCCTTTCCTTCGCTAACACACAAGGATTACGATATCGGAACGATCGTTAATCCCAAGGGGAAACTTCCGTGACTATCGGATCGTTTTCGGCCGTTATTCCGCTCGAGGCTTAATCATTGATGGGAATCCCCGTCGGAGTGTAACGTTTTAATTGCTCCAGTTTTTCGGTGGAAAACTGGCCTTTTCCCGCGAACAAAGAGCGATTCGCTCGTTTCGCGAAGGCGTGACTGTCCTCGTCGCGCCAGAAACGGCCGGTGACGCACGAGGATCTTGCTGCACGTGCACCCGATCCGTCATTTCTGCGTTGTCGCAGCGAAAACCAATGGTCACGTGCATGCACCGTCTGCATCGAGCCGTTGCGCGTGCGGTTCCGCGTGTGCGAACGCTCGGAATGCGACGGCCCTCGTTCACAAGTGAAATTAGGCGACCTGGGAAAGTCGGGATGCAACTCCTGCAAGTGGAACAGTCCGCTGGCAGTGCATTTGCATTTTTGGTCAGGGGCTGCATGCGTAAAAAATATTTTAAATACAGATGTAACAATTTTTAGTGGCGCCTCGGAGTCAAAATTCGAGTGCTAAGAGGTAAAAGATTACGTAGTCTTGTAATCGCGAGTTCTCGTAAAAACGGTTTTCTCACTCGTAAAATGTTTATTTTTCGGAACCGTTCTCGACTCGCTGGTTCGGTGGAAAATGCAGTCGTAGGTCGTGAATGCAACCTCCTCGGCGCAGCGTTCGGTTTCCAGCGAATTCGCGAGCAATATGCGTCGCGAGCACGAATGGATGACGCGCAGAACTGCACGTCTCTTTATCGGCGTTTTATCGTCGACGGCGCCTCCGCTCTCGTCCCCTTGTCGCGTCGTCGCGAGAAATCAACAGGCCAGTCAATAATGGGTCGCGAGAGTCACCACGTGCGCCTAAGGTCGTTGTGCGAGCATGAATCTGGACGTCGAACCGTGAACTGCGGAAACATAAATAAAAATAAAGATGACTTTCAGTTCGTTGTATCGAACATGTACGTTTCTTTAAAGTATTTTGTGTTTCGTTGATCATGGCAAAAATCGATTCAATTTTTATCGTATTAGTTTATTAGGTTTACGAGACTCAGGGTTCTAATATTTTTACGATTGAGATTATTGGATTTTTTAAGACAGGATGAGGGGTGCAATGCAAGGGATAGAAAATCTGGTTCGCCAGAAAAGCGTCGATGGAAATAACGTCTTTATTTGCCGCTGTGGTTTCGAGTTTTATCCTTGAATCGCTCGCGAAGAGTATAGCGGACGCGTGGGCACACGTCGAAATAGGAACACGGATCCGTGGCGTGTGTTAACACACGCAAGCCAGAAGCGGAGTCGGTGAACGAGAGCCGCTTGTGCAATTTACTCGAATGCCGTGTCCGGAGTCAATGCTAGGACCTTGCACTCGCCGAGCGAGCGAGCGCGCGCGCACGAAAGTGCATATACCTGCATATTAGAAGCGCTGTGCCGGGAAACGGTGCATTCGATTCAAAGATTCCACATTGACTGAGTCTCGTAAACGTATCGAACGGCGAGGGAACTTTATTCAACCACAGTCAATGTTGAATTCTTGTATACTGTTCAGTTTCATCTAAAATTGCATTTATTGCTGAAATACAGAAATTGATTACTTCGTCTATCCTCGGTCTACACAATAATGTATTGTTTGATTGTTATCTATTTTTTTGCTTCATAATCTGTCTCCAGATACTAATCCTTCTCACATCTCAGAGAAATTGTGGTTATCGAGTCCAATTTTAAGAATCTTTTCGAACACATTCAAAGGACTGTATTTGTTGGGCGCAATTTTGAAAATGTTTTGAGGGGTCTTCGCTTAATTTTGCCGCCGAGTGTGCTGCTCTGAATGCTCTGAACGGCGCACGATGCAGCAGTAATGCAACAAGCGGCATTGTCCGTCGTTATCGAGGGAAGGTTAACTAACACGGTTGGCTGAATCACGTCGAAAGAGTGTGCCGACAGAGAGGCTCAGCTCGATTGAAAGGAACGCGATCACGCGTCGGTGACGCGCGACCAAGACGATGCTTGTTCCCGGTTTCTAGCACCTGGCCAAGCACCGTGCACGATGCACCGTGTTGCTCCGGTGAGCGGATCCCGCGGCATTCAAAGACACGTGTCCTCCTCCTCTTCTTCCCGCCGAGAATTCCGAAGAGAATAAGGTTGCGGGAAAGAGAGCGGCATTCTGAATCATTCCGGTGCTCGATCATACAGGGAGTATTCTTTCGACGCGAGAACCTTGGAATATACGAGGTGCATCTTGATGCAACGCGAGTGCTACGCTTTCTGATGCTTTCTATGCAAGAGCTTTATTAGGGATTATTGACTCAGAGTCACCACTAAAAATTGCTGTATCATTATTCCAAATACTGTTCACATTATTAAATATGTTGGGATCTAATCAATTACTAAACATTTAAGTATTGTATGAAGTACATATTATGTCAATTTCATATCCATAAAATGAAAAAAACCATATACATAGAATGGAATTATTCTAGGTCGATAGAAATGTTCAGTTTTCGAGTTAACATAGCTCCGAGTGCAAAGGGTTAGTAACGACTCTAGCAGAGTTGCCAGATGAGGGGAGGGAGCACAGATCGAGGGGAAAAAGCTACCCCCTCTGTCTCGAGACGAAACGCGTCACGTGACGCGTCGTAGAAGGGGAAGGTAGAGTGGGGGGACGAGTCTTAATCTGGCGACTCTGGTCTACCACGACTGATAATTGCTTTTATTCAACAGAATTTTAATAAATAGTCTTATTAATTTTT
Organism: Lasioglossum marginatum; assembly: GCA_028455795.1. Classification (NCBI taxonomy): domain Eukaryota; kingdom Metazoa; phylum Arthropoda; class Insecta; order Hymenoptera; family Halictidae; genus Lasioglossum; species Lasioglossum marginatum. The sequence continues at coordinate 5,967,652 of CM052264.1, read as the reverse complement.
TAAATAATTAACAATAAATTTTTCGCATATGTCGCACACAGGTATTTCACATGCATTCAGACACGATATAGAGACTACGCTAACTTTCGGAACGATTCGAGACGGTAGTCCAGAGGCGATATTCGGTGTTCCCATGCAAGAACGATCGCCTATGCGTTTCGTGACCCTGGATTCCTGGTCGGGGGTAGAAATTTCCGTCCCAGGCCGCGATCTCGCCGGCAGATAGGCAAAATTTCTCCGATTCTCGGTCTTTTCAGCTGAGGCAGCACGGTAACCGTTGAATATTAGTAGTTCTTTCGAAGGGGCGGGGCCCCGGTTGAATGCCGATGGAAATGGACTCATTGTTGGGTCGGCCGGGGGAAAATCGTAGCCACCGCTATTTCACGGTTTTCCGTTCCGCTTGTTCCACATTCATCGTTATCTTGTGCTAACGCGCGAATTATTCGCGGATCGGTTTTCGGTGTTTACCGAACGGCGGTCGATGCTTGCGAATTCCTTCGGCTCCGCGTTCCAAAGACTTTTACTTGGTGATTATTATACTCCTTCGAGCCTCTTCGCCTTGTTTCTATCGGGCACGTGTACTACAATTTTATGAATCTAATACTGCAGAAAGTGTGGTCGTACATAGTTGTGTACATACGTGTTATGTCCTGTTGCAATCGTTTCCCCGACGTGTCGTCCAACAAACGTTGCAACTAGTTTCATCATGGTTCAGGAACTATAATACAGAGGCAGGAGAGAAGAAGCGGTAGTAGGTGGATTAGCAGTCCGGTGTTTTTGCAATGGCACGAGGTCGACCACAGCCGAGACTCTCGAGGTTTCGCGACGTCTGCGTCTGGTTCGGTTTGGTCGGAAGGCCGAGGCAAGCAAAAGCCGCAGGCCGATCGAGCCAGCTGCCAGGCAGGTGATGGTGCAGCTGCCTGCGAGGCGAGCACGTCCTCTCCTCTCCTCTCGTTCTCTCCTCTCTCATCGGCGATCCCCTCTAGTTCCTGGACCAGTCGCCCGGGATCGACGCTCTCGTCGTTCCTTCTCTCCGAAACGGCACCGACGAAAATCGACTACGGGCCCGACTTGACCCGCCGAACGTTCCCAGGGACGACCTCTTTAACTACTGCGAGCTGAAACGTACTTTTCGGTCCAGCCCTCTGGTACAGCCTTCCCAGCTTCTCTTACTTCAAATAGAGAGGACAATGAGTTCCAAACAGTCGGGCGCTATGGGTTTCGGAACGTTCTCGTCTGTGGACTGGTTTCTTTCAATGATCTTGAGGACGCTGTTGATGCTGTTGGAGTGAGAAGTAGATTATAGAGATCTATCTCGTGAGCTTTTGTATTAGCCTGTTGATCGATCCCTTGAATCGTAATGGAATAGCTACAGAGCTTTGTACTAAATAAAAAGTTTTTCTTTAATGATTTTGGAAAGTTGCAAAATGATGCTCCAAAATTTTCATGATGTCTCTCCTGTTCCAAATTACTACTACCCAATGAAAGAAAATTGCGAGTAGACCAAAAGAGACTGAATGAAATAAGGATAGAATAAGAGATCAAGAGGATATCTAATATTCAGAATTAAGCAAAGAGCGCTGCTATGGAGCAAGACTCTGCAGCAACATTGCACCATCCGACAAAAAAATGATCACATAACTTAAATTCCATTTATTTCCGGATTCTGCGTGATTCTACGAATGACCCACTCCCGGAAGCTCATCGGAATCATCGTCGCAAGATCATTTCCACGTCGCGTCGGCGACTGAAACGCGATCCGAACCCGGTCTAATCGTCACTCGGAGCGCGCGATGTATCGCATATACCTACCAGGTAAAAAGGTGTTCGTCCGAGGGAGTGTCACTTCGCGAAGTTTCCGTGTCCGCCGGAAAATGCGCCGCAAAGATAGCTTTTAATTTACGAGAAAGTTTGCCAGGTGATATCGCAGGTGTCTGTGCTCCAGCGCACGCGACCGCTTATCTCGTTGAGACTCGTAACAAATGTCGATGTGCACCTTTTCCTTGCTTTTTCTTGTAGCTTCTACTTTTCTCTTGGCCCCTTGAAGTCTTTTTTACGCGGTTTCGATCCAAAAGCATCGAGAAGCACCGCGCCACCGCCGCCGCCGCGCGCGAGCAACTGCGTAGAAAACCGGCCGCCTTTTGCATACACAATCTGGAAACTTGTCACGCTCCAGATACGCGCGCGAGCGCGCCTTCATCCTACTAAACTGGATACTACCACTGGATGAAAGCAATATCGCGGCCCCGAATTGCCGAAACTGGAAACTCGCTCCGATTCGTATCTGTCTTCTTATCGAAAGTCGGCTTCCTTTGATAGATCGCACGGTTCCGCTGCTTTCGAACGCTCTATCTACGGTTTTTACCACTGTTTGTGTCTTCTTCAAACAATTCGAATCGGATTCTTGTAGTCTGCATCTTGTTGTAGATTTCATCTGCCGATTCTCGTTACAAATGCACAACGGCAACCCACAGCTCGCGCAGCACTCGAACCCACCACTTCACGTAATAGTTCGCCAACTCGAATCGAAGTAACGCGTGGCAACTTCGCCAATTCGAGCCTGCTATTGACTTCGCACGAAGACATGAACCTGCAAGTCACGTGCCCAACAGGTTCCGGTTAGTACAGTGGTCGCGTGTAGCCACTAATTCCAACTATGAATTGGTCTATCCTGACTAACGTGACCGACGGTGTACTACCAAATTTGATCGCTTCGGAGTAACACACACTCCTCGTGTTCCCATGTAACCAACTCGTCCTACTGAACCTATCTTAATCCAAACGTTTCAAAGAAATAAAAAAACGTACAAGTTAAAGATAAATAATCTAGAAACTAGTGTTTCGAACAATCTGACCACCAGAAACGTAATTCGAACCAATAACCCAACCAAAGGTGAGGCAAGCCCGGGTCTTTGTGGACCCAGGTCTTTTGCAAGACAGCGAGTGACCACGAGGGTTAATAAACGCGTTGTGTGGCACGCGCCGGATTTAATCGCGCGATATCAAAGGATAATTAGTCAGCGTCCGGCGCGTCTTGTTTTGCGCAGGCCAATTACTGTTTAGCGGACGGTTCGATGGACAGAGAAAGGGCGGAAAAGAGAGAAGCGACGCTATGAAAGAGAGATAAAGAGAGGGGAGAGAGAGAGAGGAGCAGACACGGTGTGGCAACATTTTTCTTGGAGCAGCTGCAGCTGCGGCAGCGAACAAGCGAACAAGCCGAGTCAAAAGTCACGAGGGCGCGCAGGGGAGACGTCGCACCGGAAATACCCGCAACACATGCTCTCCGCCAGCTTCCTGTCATGTAGGTGGTTTAACTCCGACGCCGGGGTGACGATAAAATATAATTTCCAGGCTGCGTCGCAGCCAAGTTGCCACAGGAAGCCGCTCTTGATCCGTCTCGTGAAAAACAAGCGAATCAGTGGGTCCACCGGAAGCTTCCGGTCGCCATTCAATGAACAATTCAATGAACTACATCTTTGAATGAACCAGAAATTTAAACGAATCGCTGGAAGTTGATCAGTTAAAATCAGTTAAATGATCCTTTGAGCTAATGGATCAAAATGGAGCCTGTCAACGATGTTCAAAGGCTAAACCATTCTAATTTGAATTGGCAACATTTCCACCGTTCTTTCGAAAGCGAGTAGAAGAGAGAGAGGGCTGGAAAAATGTGGAATAATTTGAGCGGCAAATATTTGAAGGATCATTGCAATTGTGTATATCGTGTGCGGCGGTGATCGATATAAAAAGATAAATATTACTCTTTCCAATCTTTTATTCGTAGCAAACACGTTGGCTAGAAAACTGTGGGGCCGATATGGTTTTACACGGAAATACAATTTCGACAAATTCGAACCTGCCGGTCGCATGTTCCATCCCCGCGTTCTGTACCTGTTCTGGAATATACATAGAGAGAGAGAGAGAGGGGGGGAGAAACTGAAAAACAGAGTAGTCGAGTATGAACGATTCTATTAAACCAATCGATTTAACTCGGGGAGAGAAAAAATAAAAGCGACCGTGAAATTGCGTTTTTATTCGGGTTACGTCATCTGATTGAACTTTCTCGATCTTGGAACTCCTGTAATTCCGCGATTTCAGTGCGATCTTCACATTATTTCACACGTCTTTCATGAACGTTTGCATGAAATTGTTTGGATTGTTTAAAAATAAATTTTTTTGTTGTTACGAAGACAATTGTAGAAACTATAGCAATCGTAGGAAATATAAAAACTGTAGAAATTAATGAACTTTTGCTTCATTCTATCAACTAATAGAAACTACGCAAGCAAAGCTCAACAAATCTCGAAGATTTCCAAGAATCTGTGAGTGGACGGGGATCGGAACAGAGCCGAGAATATTTTTCGCGGAAGTGGGATGGACCGGCGCGCGGTGCAGTTGCATATTTCTGGCGGGAATAAGCTGGTCCGCGAGTTGAACGGGTCCCACGCGGCCGATCGTCGTCCGAGACGTCGTCGGACGGAAATTCCTCTCCTCTTTCTCTCTCTCTCTCTCCTCTCTCTCGAGGGTGTCGTCGATTCGACGGCAGAAGGGGATGAGGGGGTGGTGCAATCGGAGGTTTGCTCGAAGGGGGTTGAAATCGGCTTTAGGGACGGAGTGTAGTGTTTGCACGGGTTACCGACTGCATCCCTCTGCACACAATTCTACCCCATCCTCTCCGCCCCTCCATCGTCTCATCGAAAGGTGAGGGTCTTGAGAGTACTTCGACGCGCTCGTTCGGTCGAATAAATTTCGACCGATTGCCGTCGATCGAAACGTCGAAACTCTCGATACTTTTCCCGGGAAATTCAATGCGATTTTCTTTCACATTGTGACGTGTAATTTTTATCCCATTGACGAGACCTATTTCGGCTAAATTACTAGACTGTGGATTTTTTTTATTAAAGTGATCTAACGTATTGTTTGCAACTTAATAAAACTACTAAAGAGAGAAACGAACTTGTACGCGATCGGGAAAGCAAGTCTGCAGAAGCGATTCCCAGGAATCGGCGCGGAGTTCGTTGGCTTCTCTTTCACTTTCCACGGAGATTTTCATTCGGTGGGCCGAGACAGGTTCCATATCACAGGTGGAACGATAATGGGAACGAGCACGCCGGGAAAAAGCGTGGCCGGTGTATTTTCACTGGCCGCGATTTTCTCGGAACTGGCAGCAGCCGGTCGAGAGCAACGAGCTGCGTCTTTCTCCAACATTACGATCCAATTTCGGTGAAAATTTCATCGTGTATACGTATCCTTCTTGCAAATTGATGGTTAGGCCTTTGAAACTGACAATAGATGTGGATCACTTTCGTTTTGCTGAAAGCACCAAAATCACCGTTCCTAAAGGGTTAATTGGTTTCCAGTGTTGTCGACAAAGGGTGTCGGAAAAAGATCTTTCCGTATCGGGGTTCGCGTTTGCCGCAAAGACGATCGGATCGTTCAGCACGGAGGCTGAAGCAGAAACGAGCTCGGTAGCAGCCATCTAACGCCTAGCCGTGTCCGCTTGTTGGACGTTCAATTGACTCTTACCTGGCGACCTACCTGCCGGGACAACCTTGACGCATTTCAATGGGCAAGCCGCGCGGAGCGACTCTCGGCTCGCCGCGGACTGGCAACCAGTTTCTGCGATAATGCTCTCGCCGGGCTCCATAATCTCGCCGTAAAAGGAACAAAGCAATGGTGTCAAGTCTGTCGGCGACAGATCGCGCCTGTCTGGCAGGTGCGCATCGCTCGCGGACGCTTGCGCCAGGAGAGACGACCGCCAGTTGGCTTGCATCTAGGTCCTCTCGGCCCGGTTGCGTGCGCCCGCAGGTGCAACTGCAACCGCCGCAGATGCACCGCGCCGGTGCAATTTTCTACTCTGAAATCGGCTCCGAGCCGAATGGAGCTGCGAAAACAACCTTCGCCTCTTTCTTTCGTACTTCTTTATGTTCTTCTTCTTTCTCCTCGTCGTCTTTATGTTCTTCCTCTTCATCTTGTTCTGCTGCAACGAATTATGGCAAATAAATCGACGCGCAGCTCTGCGTCGCTCTTTGTACGCTTCAGGACAGTCTTTTTTCCCCTGATTGTCTTCTTTCTCGGGAAGGATCTGGACATTCCGATGATTCTTCGTGGTTTCATAGGGAGGGGCTTCATGGTCGTTTTGGTGAGCGTGCACCTCGAGGTAGACAGGTGAGTGATTCGGGGATTGCTACTCTTTGACAGGCTTGCTATTCGGTGAAGAGGATCTTGATGGTTCTGTTTTGGTGGTCGCAGCGGAAGGGATTGTTAAACTTTGTTGCAAGGATGCGAGAGATAAAAAAATGTTTGGAATAAAATAAATCTTAGTCGGCTACAAAAAATGCAATAGAAAAGATTCGACTAGTTTGGCAGAGTGGAATTGCTTTCTCGCTTAGAAAGAGTCATGTCACGGAACCGGCGAATCGGTCTTCGTGCCAGTTCGCAACTAAAGGGAAATTCGCGAGCAGCGGCGTCGCGTCGTGGCGGCTGAATATTTATTCCGTGGGATTCGAGGGGAAGTTTCGGTGCGGTAGTTGCCAGTTAGACGACGCGGCGCGGCGCACGCGAGTGTTCTGCAATCTCCGGAGGTCGCAGCCGGTTCACGAAAGTAATTAAAATCGCATAGGACACCGGGGCTTACTTCTCGCGGCAAACAACGTAAATGGCCAGAGTCCGCCGCGGTAAATCGCCGTCCCGAGAGAAATTTCTCGATTCCAACCGGTCCTACGAAACCCTTCCTCTCTTGCCTTCTGCAAGGCTGAACAAAGCTAAGCGCAACGCGCCTCGAGCAGAAATTCGAAACAGCAACACCAGGCTCTTTAATCCTCTCGAGCTGCTTTGCTGCGGCTGATCGTTGCATATTTCGCGAATTTTAAAGCTGTCCGATTAGGCTACTGCGACCTGCTGACATTTTATTCATTTATCGTATTTAATCGGGATGGAAATTGTTCAATGAATTAATGTAGAAAAAAATTTCAACAATATTCTTCCATCAACAACATTTAAAAAAACATCCAATTCGTCGATGTTGTGTGCTGTCCACTTTTTCTTATACCAAACTTACACCATTTTAATTAAAAATGATCGTGTCTGCACTAATAAATGAGCGATGAATACTTAAAGGACTAACAAAAAAGTTTGATTTGTCCATACCCCGGATGGAAAATTAATAGAAAAAGGGGGAACAAAAAATGGTGATAAAAGGTGTAGCAAACGAGAGGTCCGTGACAACTCACGATTGTTCCATGAAACACGGTGCAACGACAGCCGTGAAACCAGTTCCATCGGTTTCTCTAAACCGAACGAAATTATCGGGGCTCCCGATAAAAGGCAGGCAATCAGGACAAAGAGCTCAAACATCGTTCCCACAACACGGGCGACTTTAATCACCGTGTGGCCTCGAAAACTGGGCTCCCGTGTTGCATACGTGTTCCGAGGGAAAATTGCGTTTCGCGCGAGAGCGAGAAAGGAAACTGTGAAGAGATAAAAGAAATTTTTGTCGGGTCTCGGTATTTCTTTATTTCTCCCAACTCCACGAATTTAAACAAAGCATCGAGGAACAAATGAAGTTGAGAAAAACCAGGGCCGAACGAAAGCTAAGACCGTTCGGAGAACACTATAAATATCGCAACAAGCTTACAAAGACCAATTCTAGAAACCGAAAAAGCTTGGCAATAAACTATCGAGCAATTTATTAAGCTGGCCACGAGAATAACTCAAAGTGTCGAGGAACACAGAGATACAGTCCGGGGGTTGAACAGTCAGAGGGTGCACCAGTGTGCATTCTCCTATTTTTAAATTTCTATTTCCGAAAGGAACTTTCTCAATGCACATTCTTCGCCGGGCGAATATAAATTCCTCTTTGTAAGTTTGAACGGACGCGCAATTTTTCTGGAAATATGACTCAAGACATTTTTCTGCCTTTCGACCGGGGCACGGGATGCACGGGGAGAACGCTCTCCGGGCTCTGTTGTGCTCGCCCTGTCCGCAAATAACCGACGGAATCGCGCGAGCAAGAGCCTGGAAGCTGTTCGGGCTTTATTACGAAGCTGCGGCTCGCATCTAACGAAAAACTCGTCCGGGGAAACGGTAAGTCTTCCGGGCGGTACTGGCTGCCGCGAACTTATTCGCCCCCGAAACCAACCCCCGTAACGTTTCCACTTTTTCTCTTTCGCACGGAACGCAATATACGTAAAGAAACAGTTACAGAAATTTCCTTTCGGACAAGATGCAACTTTTGGAATTGGAATCGGACACCCCAACGTGAAAATTGTAGAAAGGAACATTGTTCACAAAAATTTCCATTTTGAACAAGACTGGAGCCTTGAAGCTCCAATCGAAGGCTCCCGAAACCCCCAGTCGACGCACACGCGGGTCCACCTCCGCATAAGTAAATACCGTTGTATCTGCCGCCTGCGAGACAGGTTGTATCATTTTCGGAGCATTCCCAATTGCAAGGGTCACAACCATGTTCTCAAGATTTAGATTCTCCGTTTAGAGGAGAAAGCTAAGTGGCTCCGGGGTGCCTTTAATAAACCTCCCTCCCGGTTGATGACCACCCCCTGGCACCCGGGGAAGTAAAATAGAAGCTTGTGGACTTGTGGACGCGAGAGATCCCGACCATAGCCGCGAGGAGTAACTGACCCATAGAACCCTCGGATGTTTATAACAGAAGGGAGCAAAGGCAGGCTGGCAGGCAGGCGAACAGGCAGCCAGGTAAGCAGGAGGCAGGCGAACAGGCTAACAGGTAAGAGGAAAAAAGAGGTGGTCGGACGAGAGGAAGAAGAAGAGTGCAGCAGCACGAGGAGAGCAGGGACAGCTGGGTAAAAGAGATCGGGAAGACGCGACTCGTCGAGGAAGAATAAAGAACGAGAAGGCCAGTGGCCGTCACGGTATCGCTCCCGAGGCGGATCGCTTTTCGCTGCGCTCGCCTAACTCGACAAGTATACACGGTGTCCCGCCGAATTCACTCTTAACCCCTGAATCGGTCATCCTCCTCGCACCTAGAAGAGGAAAAAGAGGAAACAGTCATTTAAAATGACCTTGCAACATTTTTGAGACACCCTCTATGTCACACTGCGAGTTTTATTTGCGAACATGCTCGGAAGAGTTCATTTTAATTCACGGATCAATGCTCGTTTAGGGACCGCTCGAATAAGTATCGTTTTCCAATCCTCCGCGTACAGGAAGAATAGATAGAGAGAACGGGAGAGAAAGTGGGATAATGTCTTCCAATTACACTAATTACGCGAACACCACAGCGACGAACGAAACGCGCAATCCCGGGTTCTCACCTTTTTTTCGAAACGTTGCCCGTATTCAGTGGAATTGGTCCGCGTTTGCACGGACCCGTCCTTTGTTTGGCAATTTTGCAGGTTGTCCTGCTCGGCGACTGGGACTTCCGTTGGCTTTTAACCCTTTCGCTGCTCAATGCACTCGGGGATGACAAAGAAGCTGCACCCGGTTTTCCTATAATCTATACCGCCGCTTGCCTTCGCCGTGATCGATGCAGGAAAATTCTCGCTTATTTTCGTTCCTGCTCTTTAGCGCAACCTTTTCGTAGTATGTATAATACCACTTGTTACAGTGTGTGAGAATCTCTGGGTAATTGTAAAGTGCAGGATTAGTGAACTCGATGCAATTCAAAGGATTTTCAACCCTTAAGTGCATCTTGAATACGTACTTAAAAATACAACGATTCGATTGATAGTTATTTAAATTCTAAATCTTGAAAAAATCTTTTTAAAATTTCATTTAAATCCACGAATAGTTATTATTAAGAGTTACACGAAATTTTTGCAATTTACTTGGACAGTTCTTATTTTTCACGAAGATCCGTAGCCTGCTTATCATGATCGAATTATGTCAACTTCACTCGTCTCTCATTTCGGTTGAACTTTGCGACTCTTTTGTCCCGAGACTGCGAGAATTTTCGGACGGCACTACGCCGATTATGGCGAAAAATCCTCAAGTTTGTCCGCGGGATTCCTGGCCGCGTCATCATCGGGGTTCAAGGACCGCCGGGAACCGAAATACTCGTGTGACGCCCACCTATCAGCGGCGACGACGCCTCGGCGCACAGTGGGGTATTTGATCAATCTAGCTGGTCAAAATTATTTTTTTTATATAATATCATAACATAACCTAACCTAACGTAACCTTTCTTTTTAATCAAGGATGAGTGAAAAAAAATACATTTATGTACATCCCTGTATGGGGATAGTGTGGGGCTCGAAAGAACAGGTGTTCGATTCCCCCATACCCACTAAAAACGATCACTCTCCAGGGCCCTTGGGCCCTATCCTCCCATTCAACCAATGTACCCGAACAAGGACAATTCAGGGACCCGCTGTTTGCATCTCTGCCTGAACTGCCTTGTAATTTCGAGCTAGTACCACTCATGTTCTTGTCTCTAAACCTAATCTAACGTTACCTAATCTATCTAACCTAACCTAACCTAAAGTAACGTAACCTAACGTAACAATAATTAATAATACAAGTAATATTATATTAATATAATACAACTTAAATTAATGCAACATCTCATAGTATTTTGAACAAAATTTCGCTGTATTATAAATAGATCGCAGTTTCGAATGATGAATTTTGCTGGCAGTCATGTTTTCCGTGTCTATGAGAGCTACCCATGGTTCTTTATTAAGGGAAAACCCGTGTTTCTTTATTCGGGGAAAAAACCCGTTTCACTTCAAACGTTGCTAATGCGGACGACACGGCGGAAGATACAAGCACTGTACTGAATGACTAAACTTCAAGTGATCATACCTCCTTACGGAAATGCCAAATCGGGAAAAAACCGACGGTTTATTGATCCCACTATTCAACTTTTCCACGTAACAACTCATTTTTACCTCGGGTGAGTTTTACGAGATCGACTTTTGGCCAGCTTGATCGGCCAAATACCCCACAGTGCGGCGTCGCGTTTTATATCGAGGCGTCCACGATTTTCGCAAAACGACCAACAACGAGAGAATGGCACAGGTACATACGGTTTCTGCATAATTCCGCGGTCTCGCGGTATCATCTTCGATATATTCAAAACGGACGCGCGCGCGCTCTGCCGCCGCAAACAGCGGGTAATTAACTTCGCATTAACATAGACTGAATTATGGCGGTCGATAACGGGCCTCGGATACCTTTCGCGTAAACCGATTAATTCCGCGTTCGCATTCATCCGAGGCCTTCTTGCGCCGCGGACTGATTAGGATTTACATGGTATCGCGATCGTATTAATTACGAGCCCCGAATGGGATTGAACAGTCGTTGCCGCTGTTGCGTTATCGTCGGACCTTTATTGCGACCGCAAAATGTCGGGAATGTAATATTCTCGGATCCACGAAGGAAATCTGTATGATCCTGCAGTTGTCAATTATGCTAATTGATATTCTGATAGTCGAAAAGTCCTCTTTGATTGCGGAAGCTGTTTCATTGTGTATGTGTGCGCATTTAATTTTTATTCATGATTAATTTATTCTGTATTGTATCAATGATAAAAGGTAAATTCCGAAGCTTCCTCAAACGAATGCAAACATTGTCCAACCTCGCAGCAAACTGGACCGTAACCGAACAGACAATCCCATCTGAATTCTTCAGGAAACTAAGAATAGTGCAGGAACGCTGCATCCAGCATTAGACGACGATTAGCCCGGTTTGAAGAAGTTTGAGACATCGAGGCATACCATAACGCAGTGACTCGCAGGCAGCCGAGCGAGCGTCCGAGAGCACACCCGAAATTAAGAGGGAAGCAGCGGCAGTCGAAAGTGTTCCATAAATAATTCCTGTATCCACTTTAGGAGATTAAAGCGGAGTAGTGCGGGAGAATGAGCGAAGAACTCTGTTCTTATCGCGTGGCGCAGAGCATGGAGACCCGGATGTGTTCCGTCGGGTTCTCCCCTACGAAAAAAAGAAGAGAGAAGAAAACTAAAGGAAAAAGAAGAAAGTCGAAAAGGGAGCCTCGTTGGTAACCAAACGAAACAGCCTGAAGAACTCACGATTGCAGGTAACAGCGACTCTAACCGACCTAAGTACCTGCGCAGCCACTTGGTAATCAGGGCCATTGACTTCGCGAAAGTACCTGGTGTACGCTTCTCTTGTCACGAGCTCCACGATAGCTACTCGTGCGCCGAGTCCCTTCCCTGACCCTCCCTCTAGACCCCCCCCCCGTCTCTCTCTCTCTCTCTTCCTGTCTTCTTGATTCTCTTCTGGATCCACCATACTTCGACGCGTCTTTGTCCTTCCACGCCACGATCGCCGAATAACAGCCGACAATTGTTTATTAGACGAGCAGCCTTTTGTCCTTTTGCTGTCCAAGTTGTTCGATCGATAGCGACCAAATGCTGCCTCTTCCACTGGCATAGGTTTCACGATCTCTCGTCGCACGGCTCTCGCTGTCAAAGACTTTTTTCAGTGAACTATGTCCGCTCAGCAAGATTGTTGTTGCTACCTTTTTCAGCCAGCAAGTGGCCTGGAGAGCTTCGGAGAATTCTTTATTTGCCAAACGACCTCCAGAGAGGCGCCTGCCAAGAAATTTAGGAATAACGTTTTATGACTTGGCTATTAGTTGGTCAAATTTCAAGAATGTCGCTTTAGTAGAAGATTCCCCCCCAAAAAAATAAAAATTCAATATAGGATCTAAGAAAAATGAACATCCCCTCCAGGTGAACAATACCGGAACATCTCGAAATATTTCGATTGGCGAGGCAATCGCGTGAAAAACTAGCCGACAATCCGGCAATGCTCGGTAATAAGGTGTCTCCGCGGGCGCATTAATTAAACGGGTATCGGAGGTGGTTTCTCGTGCGACGTCACGATTTTGGGGTGGTTCGTCTGGACCCGGTTGGAGGTCGACGTTGGCCAGACGATCGATAGCAAAACCCTCGACAAGGGGCGAGCGAGAAAGGCTCTCCTCCAAACAAACCCGCCACACGCGTCTCGTTTCTTGTCACGTTTCTCGGGGAGGCGTCGCGACGCCACCCCGTCGCCGTATACTGGCCGATTTTTCGATCGGTTATTAGCGACCGGGACTGGCCGTTAACGAGCCGATAAAGTATCACCGGCGGCCGTAACAATGACGTTTATCGCGGCGACGATTATCGCTGATAATTTATAACGGATCGATACCGCGCAACTGTGCCTCGTCAATATTTTATTTTCCCCGTGGAGATTGTTATCGACGGAGAGGAAAAACGCGGCGGCTCGGACGGGTACCGGGTGTCCACGAAGTCCCTATGGATCTTCGTCGAGCTAACAAAAAATCAGCCCGATTTCGACAAAAAATTCTGAACCGTTCGCTCACATGGTTTTATTTCGTTCTGCGTCTACGATGGATGCAGAGCCTGAAAATAGTTACTGGCTGACTGGAAGCTCAAATTAATGGGCGTTGTGGCGTTGCTTTTTTTATAAGTTTATTTCATCGATTGTAATAATTATTGTAAAATTATTTAATAAATCGAAACTCTTTATTTTAATAATTATTGAACTTTTCATAATTAAAATTATGTAATGTTTTCACAATTTTGTGTATCATCTGTTTCGTTTCAAAAATGCTGTTCTTTCATTTAAGCCTTCCTATATTCCTTCCACGCGGAACGTTTCTGAACGCGTGTCTCCAGCGTCCCGACAATCGAAACAAACCGGCCAGCCAAAACTTGGCACACCTCCGCCGAAAGCCTTGTTACAACAAACAAAAGCCCTGTTCATGCATTCCGTGGCAGTAAATAGGGCCTTTGGAAAGGAAAGGTTCGGTGGAACGCTCGTAGAAAGAGGAACGACTAGAGAAATAGAAGAGGGCTTTCGATTCGGCACGATGAAATCCAGCTCGCTCTCACTCGCTTCGAATACTTCTCACACTTTCGACGCGACTCGAACGAGTTGCCAGCCAATGAAAGTCGACACACCTCCGCCTGTAAACACACTCTCGGAACCGAGTGTCTTGTTTGCGGAGCTTGTCCGTAATCGCTAGACCGCGGATGCCATGCAAATTTGCATTTTTCGAAACTCCGATAAAAAACACCGTGCTATTTGACCGGGCAAATTTATTTCGACCGTGGCTGTTTGCGCGCAACAAAGTAAGTGGCTCCACCGTTCTCTTTGCTTACTCCTTTATGCACAGGCGGGGACGGCTCGCGACAGAGGCCAACTAATTTCGGTGCACTGCGGACTAAACGCTAAAAGACGAAATGTTAAAAATACTGTACTCTCCGGGCGGGACATTAAACAGTTTTTATTGAAATAAAATAAAAGATTCGCTATTTGGTGGATAAGGTATTCTTTAAAGTTCATAGTTGGCATCGATTCAAACACATCGTCTCCAGCCAGTTTTTGAAATTCGTCTCTGGAGAATTCATCTTTTTTCGGGAAAACCCATAAAATGTGCTCCAAAACAATTTTCGGGACGTTGCCGGATCGAAGACAGAAGGGAAACAAAACTGGTAGCAATTCCAATCAGCGGGGGTGGGAAACGAGCGGAATGAACCGGAGCCCAGCCCGGGCGGAGGACGCGCCGATTGTTACGGTAATCTAGCATCTGGAATACGCATTACGCGGGAAACAGTGTTGTAACGCAATACTGTTACACCGCCCCGTTGCCAATTTGCAATTCATCGCCGGCCGTTCCGCGTATAACAATAGAATCGCGAGCACATCGCGTAAGCATCGCGGACGCCTTTCCACGATGGAGTGGAAAGTCCACTCGCCTCTGGCACACGCCTGTGTCTTCTCCGATCGCGGTTCTTTCCCTCTCCCTTCTTTCTAGCTCCGCTCTTTCCCTCCTGTCTACCTCCGTTCACCCCCGCAACAGCTCTCTTTTTCACTCCCCCATGGATACACCATGCTTTTCATGGCTCGAATCGTGGGAACCCTGGGCCCACGCGATCGCTCGCTCGCGGGTTCCCTGGCTCGTTGGCGCGGCTAATTGATATTAGATACTGGGTGTTTCGCAAAGCAACGGATTCAGACTGTTCACAATCACAATAAACATCTCCAGGTGAACATCTAATAATGAACATCTAAAAGTGAAGATTTAAAAATCAACATTTAAAAATCAACATCTAAAAATGAACATTTAAAAATGCACATTTAAGGATGAACATCTAAAAACGCACATTTAAAGATGAACATTTACCAATGAACATCTACATATAAACATTTCAGTATGCACATTTGAATATGAACATCTCAGTATGATCATTCGAACATATCCATGTGGCGGTGTTCATCTTCAAATATTCATGTTAAGATTTTCACCTTCGAGCGTCACTAAGAAAATGCATTTTCCGAGTGATGCAGCAGGATGTAGCGTCAGAGACATTGGGGAAGAGCGAGAGAAAGAGTTGCAGAAAGGAGAAAAAGTGTATTTCCGCGGGAAGGGTGAATGCGCTCATCGGCGAAACGCAAATCGAATTTCGCATTTAGAGCCTCCAGGCTCGCGGAGCTCCGCTTCCGTCGCGACGACGTGGATCCGGGCCTGAAATCCCCGTCCCCCGGCGCGACGTCGGGAACGCCGGCTCGTTACACTCGTCGTTGACGTCACCGCCCCCGGCGTCGCGACGCTCATCGATTCGAGGGGCCCCGCCCCTTCCGCGGACGTTCCCGTGACGTCACTGGAGCCGCGGCACCCCGACGCAGGCCTCGTGTTCCCAACGCGACGCGATCTCGTTTCGGAACGAGCCTGTTATTGCGCCTATCTCTGCTTTGCTGCTCACACGGATGCCGCTCTCTCGCCAGCCATTGCAACGGGAAAATCGCTCGAATAATACTCTTCTCATATCGTTATTAATTACACGTCTACTCGATGTCCGCGAGAAATTACTTTTTTGCTCAACGTCCGGGGTAAATGACATTTTTACTCGACGTCTGCGCTGCGGAAATAACACTGCAACTAGACGTTGATTTCCGTCTTTGAAGCTTGGGTGACAGCTTCTTGGAATAGTCACGAGTTCAAAGATTTTGCAGTACCGAGGAACAGCAAAAGGGTTTGGTAGTTTTCTACTTGAAGAACATACGGGGTTTATAAAATTGATAGCAGTCGTGTGGTCCTAGAATCTAAACAAGACGATCTGAACCGACTGTTTCTCGAAAAGCTCCACTGGTTCAATCAACAAAGCAACCCCTCCTCGGGCTACCCCTAAATCTAGGAGTTTTATGGATCTTAAACTCGAAGGTTTACGTCTTTACCAAATACAATTTTGCAAATAAAGGAGAAGAAAATAGGTTACCTTCGATCGAATCCCAACGCAACGCTTCCTCGAACGATCTTCAACCCTCAAAGAACAACTTCCACATCTGAAGGCATCTCCGAATAAAAATTCACAGTCCACCCATCGGCCATCGAGTAGAAAAGGAAGCTACCCTGGACAAACTCCCAGAGCAACCCTTCTCAACCCAACAATCTCATACTCTCTTAGCAGACAGTAGTACGGAGGTTCCTAAACGTGAAGAGCGTCGGATCGAAGGTGAGCCATAAAACCCTCGGCAGCAGGTCTCTCGCGAAACTCTCGAAACTCATCTCGCCTAGAAAAGCTTCCTCTGTCTCTCGGGGGAGCCTAGAACGAAAGGGCTGAGGGCGGCGGTAGCAGAGAGAGAGAGAGGAGGAGGGGGAGAGTTGATCCAGCCGCAACAATAATAGCTGCCATAAATTCAATCCACGTCGGCATCCGGTCGACGCGTAGGTATCCCGAACACCAGGTTGCTATAGAGAGCACGGACTCCGCACCGGGCTCGCGACCGTAATCCCATCCTTTTTCGTCCATGGAAGCGCGCAATCCCGACAATGCGCCGCGTATGCCCATAATGCAACCTGCGCGTGATGCATGGCTGATGGGGCTAGGACCGGGGCCGGGGCTAATGGACAATGCTCACGGCTAATAATCTGTCCGTCGGTAAAGCAGGTTCAAGGCGAGGCCTCGGATGCAACCAGACCCGGCGCAATTGCATGCTCGGACCGCACTCGCTGCACGCAGCGCGCCGTGGGTACAGTTACGAACGTGTCATCCTACGGTTGCCTGCATGGCCTGATTAACGATAGACAAGCTGGCACGCGGTCTCCTTTAATGTTCATATGTGTACGTTCCTACTCCAATGTTCGTACTCACCGATCATACACAATGAGCATACACAATGTTCATACACAATGTTCACACACAATATTCATACACAATGTTTGTACATAATTTTCATTTTGTATGTACATTATGTATTAACATTGTGAAAGATGTACGTCTCAGTACGAACATTCGATGCTGACCATCGATCCGATCTTCGATAGAATATGTAACGTAAAACGCAACATTGAACATTTTCCTAAGTTATTGCAACATCGAACAGATTCATAGTGGACAGTGATATTGCCCCATCTTGTCCGTCCATTATTTTTCTACATAGTTGCCGAGCATCTGCGAAGATTTATGGCAGCATGGGAAACCAATTCGCGTGTCGCGGTTGCAAGCAATTCCCTCCCGATTTTCCGACACCATGTTGAGGTTGCTTCCGTCGCGATGCTCATCAATAACCTCTCCCCTTGGTCGTTTTCGAATGGTTTGCACCGTTTAATGACTGGTTGATTGAACCAGTGGCATTCTACCAAATCGCTGCCAAAAAGTTAGTCGTTTTCCATTTCGTTTCTACTATTGAACCTACTATAACTCCTTCATTCTACTTGTGCAGAATGGTGGAAATTCGAATTTGCCTTACGAGTACGATAAATTCGCATCGGTGCGGTGGTATTACTGAAACTGAATATGATCTTTGGGATGGAAATGAGAGCTACAAATTAGTAAGTATTCTTATTCGTGTAAAATACTAAAAATTGCCATAAGCTTAAATTCGTCTAAATATTCTGACTCAGCTGAATATCTCCTTCAGAAATCAAAGAGGGCGAGGATGGTTTCTATCGAGAGAACCTCGCGTAATCACCAGTAATTTAGCAGAATAAGGTACTCGGAAGAGTGACGGGATTTTTAATTTATTAACAAACGCGTGGACCATTAGAGAGCTCTCCGGGCCCCGAAGCGGAACGTGTTCCCGCGACGAAATCGCGTTAAAGCGCGATAACGCGAAACTAAAGCTCTGGCTGAAAGGCCCGTTAATTGAACGATGGATATAATTGATCGTAACTGCTCGATGTTTAACGATGGTGTTTTCGAGCCGGTGCAGGTCGCTGTCTCAATCCGCGCGGTGGACGCGGATATAGGGGTGCGTGCTGCGTTTGGCGACCAGTTACCACCTCGTCAATCGATTTACCCAGGATTTATTAAGTGTACCAATTAAGCGAATACGCAGTACCCATTCGAACCGGTCTTCCCGATCCTTTGTTGCCGGTGAAATTGCCGGGAAATGTTGAAAAGCAGCGGGATACCGCCCCCCCCCCCCCCCCTCGTTAGCGCCACCCGTCTCTCGATTATCGTCATGAAAGGACATCGAGCACCTAGTAAATTAGCATAACTTTCTCGCGCCGCGACAATTATTATACCGAATTCCGTTAACGCTTCTGTTTTATTGGCTCTGGCCGTCTCGATTATTTTTCTACCGATTTTGCTACCGACGTCAGTTTATTTGAAGATGCCCAAATGATTTTGTATGTGCGTCGCAACGTCGACAATTACTTAGCGACGATTAGACGACGCGTAGGAGTTTCAATGGTTGAAATCCTGTCAAAGATGTATAGTAGACTGTATATGGAATGAATGAATCGAGACGTGTCGCTGATGGTTGACCAAGTATATTTTAGCAGTAACAGAAATGTACAGTTTGCGATGTTGCTAGTGCGACGGTTACTAAGCTTCTGACTTCTCAAGCGAAATGGAAAAAAGGCTAGGAGTGGAAAAATAGAGAGTGGGGGGAATGTGTAGGGGTGGTCAGCAGGTAAGGGAAAAAACCGTTGGTACATCTTGGGCCCTTGGAGGAGTTTAGGGTCGGTACGAAATGTGATTTTTACAACTAGCGGAATTTTGGGTTTTACCAATTCGGACCGTGGCGGCGATTTATTACGGTACCCCTCGAACATGGGGAAGCAGTAAACCTCTGTACGATGCCCCATGCGCCCGCACAGAGAACCCTCAAATACGTTGTGTTCAGTATGGGACGGAACAGATTTTCTTTTATCATCATATTGAAGAAAGATCATTTGGTCATCCAGGATTGAATTGGTCAGCTATTATCATCGCTCAGTCGTACAATCCCTAATTAACAAATCGGTTAAGAACTGCGTTATGTTGGAGTCCTACAAGTTCTGAACCACCGAAAGTTTCGTGCGAGTTCTCGAAGAAAATTCCGAGAGCCAAACTTCTTACTGCGGTTCTCAGGATTGCGATTTTCAATTGCAGTCTCCTCGAATCGTTACACGCAAACGGATTTATAGATCGATCCGGGCCAGTCAATTAACAGAGAATCGCGAAGTTAATGTAGTCAGCGAGCGGGCCCGTTCGATGTTTGTTACCGTATTACAAGACAGTCTCCTTCCGTCAGGCGTACACAGAGCTTCAGATCCGGTAGCCCGATAATCGCAGGTGCATAATGCGCCTAATTGGTAATTAAAGATCTCACCGGTGGCGCATACGCTGCACCGTGTGCTCTGGCTCTCTATCCCCTCTCTCTGTCTGTCTCGATGCTGCTCGGAGAAGATCGTGAAGCACCATGCGGCGCAAACCTAATATCGACGGCATTACATAGCGTTCCTGTGCATCGGATCTGCTTCTGGACCGATCAGCGATCACCTGATTGTTCGGCAATCTAAAGCGAATCAACAATTCTATAGCGAATCATGCGTCGATGAACTCTAATCGCCATTTTTCACTCGATACTGCGGTTCTGCAGAATTATATAGTGCGAATATACTGGCGAATTCACCTGGTGTGTGTACTAAAGGGCCCTGAAATGGTTCATGATACCCATTATTCCTCTAGAATAATTCTCCAGTATAAATAATATCGAACAGAGAAAGATTTAACGACAGGAGGCTAACTACCTTGTCCTATCTGTATAAAACACCCGGGATGGGCGTGACTTAACTGCTCCCACTTTCTCTACCTCCAACTTTTTCGCCTCCCACAGCCATTTTTTCTAGCTCCACCCATTTTATCGCTCCCGGGAGCAATTCCCAGCGCTCCCACGGGCAAAACGCGCTCACAACCCATTGAATAAAGCTTCCGCGTGCTCCGCAAGCCCATATGTCCTCTTTGGGAGCAATTTGCAGGGTTGAACGTCAGCGTAAAGGCACCGGAGCCTCGTCTCGTTCTTTCCCGTTGAAAGGGAATCGCGCGAGGCAACGTTCGAGGCGATCTAATCGCGGAACGCCGCCGAGCCTGGCCGTGGAAGCGAGATGTGACTGGCTTCGTTCCAAAACTCGCCGATACACGCCGCGAGTAAGCAGGTTCGGGGGCAGAACTGCAGCGAGGTGCAGGGGTGCAGGTTGGCTCGTCCGCGACGAGCATAAATTTCCAGCGTTGCGCTCGTACGCTCGCTCGATTCAGCTCCCCCGCTGTTTCCACGGCCTCCGTTTAATTCCCTCCATCCTCCCGCGACCTCCCTTGATCTCCGCAGGATCGAATATTGTTCCAGCTATTATTGTAATGAATGTCGCGGCGCGCGGGTGAGCTCGCCCGATCATTTCGCTTCGCTGTTGATTCTGGCGTATTTTTCAATACCAAGCTAATTGACGTCGATCCGGACCTGGCTAATGGGTTTCGTTGACGTTAAACATTTACGCCGCTGAACAAGATCGTGCACAACAAGAACCAAACACCCTCCAACATCTGTGTAACATCCCAACAGTATTTCTTCATCTCCAAACAATATAAAAAAGAGAGTATCCAAACATCCGTTAGAAACCCAGTTCATCTGGCTTAACATTATTCGGTAGCCTGTAGCTGTTGCAGCTTTATGAAAATGGCTATCTGCGCAGCTTTACGCTTCCGAATAATGCAAATTACGCCTCGTAAACGTAAAAATGGGACTTCTGAGGCCGATCGCGGCCTAAATTAATCTTTTATCTAGCGCTTTTGACAACTAAAATACCCCATGTTTGCATTATCGAGAAATGAGAAGGCGCCTCCCGCACCCTTGCGATCCTGGAGTCTACTCCATTAATGAATAATTTACTTTCTTCCTCGGTGCAACCATGCTTCCGATAGCAACATACCATTCGGTACAAAGTCTGTCGTCGACCGAGAGACAACGTCCCCAACTCTGCGTTAAGCAAAGTCGATGCGATAGAGAGAGAGAGAAAGCGATGCGAGAGCCGTCCGCCGACCACTGTCAAGCCCTAATTGAAGCGTGCATTCAATTAGACGCGCCTTAACGATGCCCGACACACCTGTGGAACATTGCGTCCCCCCGTTGCACGCTCGCTATCAATCACGATCCCAATCAGGGATCCGTTTTTGCATTCTACGTAACGCGAGCGAACGAGCGGGTGCTCGCAGCGCGCGCGCACACGACCGGACGACCGTGATTATCGTAAATCATACTCCTCTGAGCGATTTTTCCAACCACCTCTCTCTCTCTCTCTCTCTCTCTCTCTCTCTCTCTCTATCTAGCCGCCTAATGGAAATTGCGAGTCCTAACCGCAGACCGTCGATCCTGCTCACCGATGCCAGACATTATTCTAATGGGCATCCAGTGTTTCGTCGAACTTTTATACGAGATCCACACTCTCTGCCAGTCGCTCACCCCGGAAAAAGTTTCGCGTTGGCCCAGTTCTGGTCGGACAATGGCCCACGGGAGATGGTCGGGGACTTTCGGCAAGTAGTTGTCCTCCGGATTAGTTTTATTAGTTGCCAATCGCTGCCATTTTTCGCTTCGATGCACACCGGAATGTCCAACTCACGTGTATACCATTGTTAAAGTCGCGGAAAATTCCTTTGGAAAAATTACGATTGTTCACAGAATCGTTCCAAAGGTATCAATTTAAGAGATAAGAATTATATTTTGTCAGAAAAACGCAGCCCAGTTGAAAATAAATAGCACTATCTGCAGCAAGTAGTTGTCTTCCAGGTTGACCTCCGGAAAACAAAAATTTTTAACTTCTTTTTTATGCGATCCTGTAGATTTTGGCGAGAAAACGCCGAAATCGTAATTTCAATGTTAGGAATTCAGTAGTTGTAAAGTACTAAGTAACTAGCCTCATTAACAATCAAACGATGAAACACCCGCGATGCAATTTCCATGCGAGAAGCAAACGAAGGAGCTGGAAGAGGAGAATTCGGTTCTCGTTGGACGAGGCGTAATACTGTTCACCCCGATTTGCATAAGTGCAGGTTGTCGTGGAACAGGTTTCCCACTAATTCGCGCTAAGGATACGTTATCGTTGCCGATAGGATTGACGCTCGTTCCGGGTGCGTGTAACTAACAATAACTGCCGGTGGAATTCATTCTCATCTTGTGGCTGCAGCTTGCGATTCGCAACCAGAACAAATTGCGATCTTGGAATCGGCGATAATCAAGCTTTATTCGCGCGGCTCCTGTTTCGCGAAATGACTCTCGGGAGTGGCGAAAGATAGTGGATTACATGTTCTTGGACTCGGAGAATTCAATTTGATTCTACACCGGATACACCCTACGCCCGTGGAAATCAATCGAACGGATCCAGGCTAACGGAAAATTAAGTCTGCAAATTGGTTTGGCGATCCTTAATGGGATTAGCTAATGTGCCTGTCCGTGGTCGACTGTATCCACTGGCAACCTGGAGTGTTTCTATTTGTCCATTTTCGAATTAGCCGGTTATGGCTGGTGCTGGGAGCTCGAATCTTGCCGCGGAGAGCGAATTATGCTACCATTCAATACTCGTAGAGGTATCGTAAGTGTCTGCTGCGTGTGTATCTTCTTCTGCCGAGTCGTAAAATCGCGATGAGGATATCGTCCTGGGGGTTCCTGCGATTTTTCAAAGGAGATTTACTGTTGTCTAGGTGTGTTCGAACGAGCCGAGGTAATTGGCGTTAGGTGGTTTAATTGGTCTAGTCTCTATCTGCGAAGAAGCTATCTAAAGAGGAAGCCATATAGCTGACTAACCAGTTACATTTTTTGAGAAGATTTTGCTCTCTTTGTGTGTAGAGTACCTTAAGTGGGCGTGGTTTAATTGCTCCAGATTTTGGTGGAGCCAGGAAAGAGCACAGAGAGAATTTTAAGGAGAAATATCAGCTTAGAAATTGACAAAAGCCTAGCGACAAGAAATGTCTTAAATGGGCGTGGTTTGGAATCTTCAGAGCGAATGAAGTCGAAAATGCTTTAGAAAATTATCAGTAGATAAACTATTATATACAGCTGTTTCTATAGAGAGTGTTATAAGTGGGCGTGGTCAAGTTTCTCCCAATTTCAATGGAGCAACTCATATCCATGCCTATTCTAGAGCGACATCCCGAGGCAAATTGTGTCGAAGGAATAGAAAGTAGAAGATCGTTTATCTAGGGATTCCTCCAGAGAATGTGATACGTGGGCGTGGCCAAGTGGCTCCCAAGCAGATTCCGATCTCCCGGCGGTGAAGACGAAGCGCTAATACGAACAGGGAAGAAGCAACCGATGAAAAGGAGCGTGAATTACGACGATTCCTCGCAATTTCTCCGAGCGTGGCAGGCTTTTTCCGTGCCACCCTGTATTTCCACGCGCGGCCGGTAATAACGACGCGGGTCACGATGCGGCACTCCGGTCTGGATGGTAATGCGTGTATAAATCAGAGCGATATCAGAGCGCCGGGTTGTTTCACGTGCGCCGTCCGAGATGCATTGCACCCATGGCAGGCGTGCTTGGTTGAAGGGAGGGGGTTGCGAGGGGATATACGGGTTGCGGCTGTTTATGGTCGCCGAACTGAGGAAACCGTGAGCCCTGGCCAAGCCTCGGACCTTGACGTCGACCACCGAGCATCGTTCAACCTTAATTGAAACCTACGTTCAATTAGGCCCGTCTTAATGACCCTGCGCTGTCTGTCGACACCCTGCGGAACTTCCTCCGAAATGCCACTCGCTTAAGGTCATCGATGGGGATGATTGGAACAGTACGTTGGATCCAATCTTTATTTCATTCGTCATCGGTTCGGATAATAGATGTTCCATTCAACCATTAATTGCACGAACAAATAAGCTCCGAAGTACATCGTGTGTGTACTCCTTTTAATCAGAAAAATATCACAAAAAAATAATTATAAATGAAGACATGTACAACATGTATCTAGCCGCACAAGTTTAGAGGTCCCTCGAGCGTTAAACGTTTCAAATATCATGCACGTCTCTTTTATATACAGGGTGTCTCCTGTAAAATATGACGGCATTGCGAGGAGTTCAACGTCCTACATAAAAGACGATCTCTCAATGTCCTATGTCATATCAATATCCCAATGTCCGTTTTAGCCTAATCGTTGGTGGACAGCGGACAGCTTACATCGAGATGGCACTATATAACAATGTTGAACGAGTAAACCGACGTTTTCATCCCCCGAACAAAAGCGCAATCCTCTTCGACGCGCGTCGTTCCAGGATGTTTTTCGGAAGTTAATTAATTCCGTTTCGTTCAATTCGACGCGAAAGCGTGCGCGGGACAATGGTCTCTCCCATCTGACCAGTGGCTTTAATCTTTTATTAGCTAGAAAAGTGACGTTTTCCGTTTCCACGTGGTGAAAAAGAGAGAGAGAGAGAGAGCTGCTCTAACGTGGCTCGAAACAAAACCGTGATCATCGGCTCCATTCAACGGGCTCTGCCTTTCTCCCGCGTTTCTATTCTCCTAATTTCGTTCTCTCCACTTTTGTCGGCCCCGTTCGCCGCTCCGACCCTGCTAATTCCCCTATTTACACGCGCCTCCATTCGCCCCTCTCCCCAAAGCTTGACGCGCGAAATTATTCAAATAAAAAGGTCTGCGGCAGTTTTCTACGGAAAACTCGTTCCGTCGTCCAAACCGGACGAAAGGCTAAACTCTCGATTGTGTACCGTCGATGTTAATCGGATCTATCCTGCGGACGTTCTTTTTTAATCCCTTTTCGAGCATACACGATTTGCCTGTCAAGTTCGAATACATTTTTTTAGGCAATTTTAGAAATTTAACATTGACTCTGCGGATTTTTATGTAAAAGAAGAATGTTCAAAAAAGATTGCCGTTGCATGTCCCGTTTTTCCTTTGCCTCTAACACGGTTGGCAAAAACGAGGTCCCAGGTAGAATGCGTGCGCGTGCATCGGGACAAAAGTAGAAACGACCCAGTCGGAGGGAGCAGGAGGAAGAAAAGAGAAGGAGAGAGACTGACGAAGCGCTTTCTTCGAGAGACGCTCGTCGCGGTTGTACTTCCGGCTGTTGACCCGGTTCCCGAGGTTCCAGGATCGGCCAGCTCTTTCAGGGCCCCTTATCTCTCGCCTTATTATTATTTGCATCCTGTCGTTGGCCCGCGAGACTCGAGCGAGAACGCGCTCGTTCCTTTCAGCCGCTGGTTTCCGGTTTCTGCCCCACCCCTACGTCGGAAACTATCTTTCAACAATCCTGATACCCCCCGCAATTTATACCCTTGCTGACACCGCTTGACAGTGTCGAACCATTTCTCGAAAAATGTAACCCCGAACAACCAATCTCGGGCTCGAAGATCTGTAGAAAAATCGAAGTCACCTTTTTCACATGTTTTTTCACCGAAAGTCGCAAAAAACTACGATTTTCAACCACTTATATAAAACGGAGAACATTGTCGCAAAGAAAAATGTTACTTGAAATGACCCCAGGAACTTCCCCTTTCAAGGAAGTGCTATATTTCTGGGACACCTTGTACATACATCGAGGCACTACTATAGACTTCTATGCCTAGTCCAACGAACGCTACCAGCTGTCAACTGCTCTCTAGACAGCGACCTTGTCTCAAGGACCCCGAAACAGACAAGCCCTCCCTCCTCGCCACGATAGATTTCGGTAGACGCTCTCGACGCTTCAACCCTGATAAGCATCCAGGGTAGAGGGAGGTTTTCCCACGATCGGTTAGATTTATCGTTTCGGGACCGAGGGGTGAAATAAAGCCACCACGCGGCAGCCCCGCATGCGTCGCTTGGAAATGTATTCATTCAGCGAGAACCGCTCGATTCGAGCGCTGGAAAGCGAGCGTTGACAGCGAGCGTTGACAGCGATAAACAACTTTCACTATTTCCTCGATAATCAGAGGAATGGTCGTCTAGGGGGACTCTCTTTGAAAGTCGGCGCCTAGAAAAATTCCTTGGACAATCTCACGGTAGCCATTTTTCCTTGGTGCAGCCCCTGAACGTCGAAATCGGCGTGTTTTGGAATAAAGAACGGGCTGAAACGCGGCCGAAAGAGAGGGAAAAAAGCGACGAAATGTCTCGAGCTGGAAAGCGTGTTCGCGAGGCCTTATGTCGCTGGTTTTTCGTCGTTGGGTGCCTCTCAAAATTACCTCCTCGGATCTGGCGGGCATAAAAGCGGACCCGTGCACCGTCGCCGCGTCGTCGTATATCCGATCCCGGAGCTCTTTGTGTACACAGGCCGGCTCTGGCTGCGTTTTAACGCACGTACACGCACGATCTCGTATTTACCGTGCGAGAACAAGGGAGAGAGAGAGAGAGAGAAAGAGAACCGGTTTCCTCTTTCTCGTTCTCTCGCTGTTTGGGGGGTGAATTATGGTGGCAAGCCACGGGGTGGACGATTCGAGGGCAGACGCCCTCTCCCTCCCTCTCTCACCCTCACTCTCTCTCTCTCTCACGCTCGATTATTCAGCGCTCGAAAACTGTTATAAAATCGATTTCCGTTCTTGGAACGGCTGCAAAGAACCCTTATTACGATTAACTGTTGCAAACGAATGTTCTCAATTACATAAATTCGATATGTTT
This sequence comes from Lasioglossum marginatum, assembly GCA_028455795.1. Taxonomy (NCBI): domain Eukaryota; kingdom Metazoa; phylum Arthropoda; class Insecta; order Hymenoptera; family Halictidae; genus Lasioglossum; species Lasioglossum marginatum. The sequence goes on along the minus strand of CM052264.1, from coordinate 5,940,850 downwards.
TCCGATCGTAATTTTGATAATCAATGTGTGATGATATCAGCGCACAGGTTCGATCAGTGATAAACAAAAACAAGCAATTTTGCAAATTAATTAAAAACTCAACGTTTCAATCCTGATGTGGATCATTCTCAAGAGTAAATTTTGCGTCTGAAAAATAATGTAAATATAATATATGTTAACAAAAAAAAAAATATGAAGATAACGAATAAACCATTTTTATACACTTGCTATATCTGAAGAAATACATTTTAAAATTATCACAAGTGAACTGATTCCATGCCGGTAGACATTGAACTGAACCAAGTGTAGGTTACAAAACACAGAACATACATAAGAACGACGTATTTAAAATTGGCCAATCAGAGCCAAGTGATCTATGGACGCCAAGTCAATATTAGGTGGTAAATTCAAATGCCAATAGAATCTGTTTTCCTCCTTAAACACACTACAATGTACCATCAAAATTTTTGGTACTGAAAAATTGACATTCAACACATTTGCAACGAAATTGTATATATAGCTGAATCTAAATTGTGAAAGTTATATACTGTATAAGAAACTTCATCATAAGGACATTACTGGTTCAGTAATTCTCAATTACAGTAGCGCTTCGATACATGTGACACCTTCGAAATGTCATTTCATCATTAAATTTTATTAAATGAGTACATCAAAATGTCAATTTCAAACTCAACCTGAAGTACTTCGCTTTTCGCCCCAGCGTCTATGAAAACACTTAATTCGGCCGATTCTTGAAAAATGACTATTGCACGCGGCCACCGGTGCACACTGTTGCCTCGACTGTTACTTTATGGGGCTCGGCGCTGATAAAAATTGGGGTGGCTGCGTTTGGTGATGGAGATAGGAAGAGGGTGAGCTGGAGGGTGTCTTTGAACATCGATGTCGATCAGATGGGTCGCTAGAGACAGAAGGTCCGGCAGATGGGGTTTATCAGTTATGGTTTGTCCGTTCGCGGTGGTGAAAATGAACTCGAGACACGAGCAGAGAGAAGGGGTGGTTTTAGAGGGTAGTTTTTTATCCATTTCGGATGAACAGGGTATCTCATCAATCTCGCAGATCTTAAAAATGACATTTTATGCAAACATGGGTAGCTGCAATCATAAACAATAAAAATATTAAAAGAATCGAAGTCTTTAGCAGAACAGAAAGAAAATTTTATTGAATTGCCGGTAGCAACTAAATCATAGAATCAGGGTTTAATAAAATGTACACCAAGGAGGAAACTATTTCCGATTCCGTTCCAGCCCGTCACGTTCGCCCTCGAAATGTATTCGGTGATTTTAATAAAATATTTCGGTGCGCCGTGGGGTCGGAGATAAGCCGGCATTCTGAATGGTCTCAGATTTCTCTGCATTGAACTTTCTGACCCGGGACGATCTAAATTCTAGAGAAGCCGCGGGATTTCGATGACGGGGATCGTGGAAGGGATGATCGAAAAGTATAATTCACCGGTGTGATTTATATCTAACATTAATTCATGAACTGAGTTTATCGATTCCGAGGATGCAGTTACTCTTTTCAATTTATCAGAAGTCTCCGAGAAGATCTCTCCACTTGATCAATTTTAACAACTATTTCTGTGACAATTTGAAAGAGTGTTCCAGTTAATAGATTTCGACAAGTATTTCTGCTGCAATTTTACAGAAGAATTAATGACCTTTTGAAACATTGACAAATATTGAGGAGCCTCTAGAACCCCTCTGAACCCCTCGCGAATAAAATCCACTCGTCGCGGAGAGGCTTCCGCGATTAATAAATTTTAACAAGAAGTCCAGCCCTAATTTGCAGGTAGCTGATTACCCGCCCTCCTGTGCATTTACTCGCGCCACTTCAGGCTACAGTCTCGAGGAGGTGGAAGGTTAGGACGACGTAAAGAAAGCTCGATCTTCTCTCTCTCTCTCTTGAGCGAAGCGTCAACCTCCTTCACGGATAAAAACGAAGCCTGGCCAAGAAAGGAAACGGCGCAGAAGGGTGAGGATAGATTCTCTTCTCTCCCTTCCTCGACCATCCCTCGCTGCCCCCCTCCCCCCGGAGCCAACCACCCGCTCGGACTACTAATAGGGCTCTTAATAAACGAGAGCACTCGCTCGCGACTCGATGTAATTTCTAATGAACTCTGCGCGGGAGAAATGGGCAGGAAAGGGTCTACAAAGCTGAAGAACAGGGGTCCTAGCCGTCTGCAGGAATGATGGCGGCGAGGATTTCGATAAATAACAATCCTAGACGCCACTCTTCTAATTGCCACTCGAGACCGCTCGCGCCGACACCTGCGTCCGAATTTACTTTTTCGTTACGAATTTGCACTGGAAAAGAATTCTTCGAGTTCGTACCCATCCTTCTTCCGTGGTCGTTAGATTCTCGAGGATTCAGATGTTCCCACGGTGTTAGAGACGGTGTTCTTTAGTGAATTTCAATGTTGAATTTTTAAATTTAATTTCTAAATTTCTGCGACAAAACAAAAATTCCACAGAAGCACTTTCGAAAGAGCTGAAAACGATGTCACTGCATCGACACAGTTGACTATAGCGATTCCATCGTTTTCCTCGGTGGCGACGCAACAAAGACCGCCATTTCGCAAGAGACAGCGGCTCTCTCATTACGTGGGAACAATTGCTTCTTACGTGGTAGCAATAAGCCGGCTGTCCCACCTTAAAAAGCTGTCCTTTGTCCACGGTTCAACGAATCGGCAAGAATCGCAAGAAAATTCGTGCGACATCCGTGATAGATCGATCCCCTCGGTCGCTGGACGTTCCCTAGATATCGGACGCGTATCGATGTTCCCGACTGATCGGCTAAAGAAACTTAAACACCGTTCCATTTCACGCTGAACGACATGATCGAGCCGAGTCGATCCATATCCCCACAGGTGGGAACAAGAAAAAGAACGTTTTACATAAACGCCGATGTTTTGCGGAGCAGTCGTTGTCAGAAGAAATAATAAACGGGAAGCGGGGATAAGTAGATCAGATAAATGTCACTAATCTATTTTTAGATCGTCGGTCTTGCAGATTTTTCTGCTCGCGATTATTCGCTTAAACTGATCGTTTATGTAACTGCTTCTCATAATCTTCTTGATGGCAATAATGAAGCTCTATGTTTCTTGTTTAATTTCTGCTGTTTTTGTGGGAGAAAATCCAGTCTATTTAATTGTTGAATGGCAGAAACGAGTGGTAATTCCCTCGAATGTCTCGCCAGTTCCCCAGGAAAAGATGCTGGTTCTCCGAAAGGGTTACCGGATCAGCTTACGAAACGGCATCGATCGAGCCTCGTACCAGTTTCGAGGAAAAATCGGAAACAGGTCGAGGAAAGGCGAGTCCGCAAGGGTGGCACAGCAGTCTGACTCATCGACACCGGGGACACACGTGGCGAGAGGCTTCACCGTATCACTGATAAGGCCGGGGCACGGCCAACAGAGATAAACGGCCCTTTCGATGCGTTGTCCTGAGAACGATGCTGATAAACGCATTCCTTTCGATATCCGTGAAACGCCAAAAACTATTTCCTGAAAATCCATGGATCCCCATGGAACACCTAATAATCAACACGTTGCCTGTCGCCGACAGGTTCTAGTATTAAAATATTTAATTAATTTAGCGAAGGAAACTGGATTCAACGAATGTTCGCTGTTAAATGACTACATAAAATGAATTTTACTAGTTTTCTGCAAATTATGAGATCGCAGACGTCACAAATGTGTGACGGTGCTGGAAACGTGTTAATAGGTTTAATAAGTTGAAAACAATACAACAACAGTTCTATATACTATTACTGCTTTTGCTGTTTTCACTTTTCCCCTACCCAGTTTAATTAATTAAATCTGGTCCAGTCATAAAATTAGTTGCAGTGCACATGAATTTATTCGTTCCGAAATGAACTAAATTGGAAAGAAGCGAACTCTATTCTCAAGTAATTAATAATAACTACTAATAATTAACAAATTCTGATCATTATAAATAGGCAAACTTGTATGAAACACACGCAACGTGTTAACCTAATAATTCGAACGCAGAAGACAGCGTGCAAAGCAGACTGGTGTGTAGATCCACGGTGATCGAGTCTGGGCGTAAATCGCGATCAATTAGGCCTGGATGGGGCAAATTTGAGGGGATCCAGGGCTGAGTCTTCAGTCGGCGTATCCCAGCTCCGATATATCGTGGAGATAGCAGGGCCAATGGAAATCTACGTTTAGCATAACCTGTTTCCAACACGAGCCGCACAGGGCGTACGCTATATTTAGCTGGTTGGTCTACGTTTAATCTACGTCTATCTATCTATAATCTGTAGCTAGGCTGACGCTAGGAACGTAGTCGACTAGCGTCGCTGTTGATCTTTGAAGATCTTGGAATCTTTTTTTTACCGAACTGTACGACGTATCTTTATGAAACTTTGCAGAGTTGTTTGTGCATGTGTGAGGCACATCTGTGAATTTTCTTGTGCCGTTATTATCGAAGTTGTAGGAGGTACATCAATAGGATCGGACTCTCTGAATGCGAATTATTGTTCGTTTGATTCAGAATTTTCTTTTTTAGTAAACTATGCAATGATTATGAAATTTGATGGGCTTGTTTTTACATGTTTGTACAGCAAACATGTAGCTGTCTACTAAAATGATTTTGTATTTAATCTCTTGAAAATTTTCTAATTTAAAATTTATACCTTAAGATACAAAGTACAAAAATGCTTTCAAATCCTGAACATTTCTATTCCACGCGAAGATAATCCACTTTGAAAATTGCAATCGGGCAAAGACGCTACGACGTAGTGTCGATCGGAACGGTGATCGTGCGAAGGCGCAGTTTAAGAGAGAAGTTTCCGCGAGAGAGGGTGGGAAAATACGTTCGCGAAGGTCCGAATAAAAATGTTAATGCGAGGAAGAAGGCACAGCGCGCGTCGATAACTAATTTCAGGGAGGTCTGGCCGGGGTCGATGGTGCAGGAGGCGTCGCGACGCTGGCATCGCCATTTTCCAGGGGTTGCGTCGCGGCGCGCGACGCCACGGGGTTCATTTCCATACCGTAATATACAGCTAGCCTCGTGGACCGTAGAAAGGGGTTGAAACCGACATGGCGAGGGGTTTGAATCTACACTGCCGCTCAAAAGTATGCGAGCGCCATCTTAATTGCGATTAAAACAAAAATTATTATCATTCATCAATTTCACTAAATTTTATACATCACGATTTTTCATGATACATCAGTGTATCTATTACATGTGAAATATATAAGCATAATAATAATAATAATAATTTAATGACAAAATTCTTTTGTTCATGAAACCTTTACGAACATATTCATGACATTTTTCTGGTTCAAAAGAGTCCCAACATTACATGGTTCGGAACTCATTTACTTGTTTAATGCACGATACAGTAGAACAAATTCTTGATGTGATCCGAATTGCGTCATGTTTGGACTCATTTTAATCAGAAAAATTTCACAAGTATTTTGGTAACAGTTTCGTTAAACGAAAATTAATTAAGGAAGATATTATTTATTATAAGGAAGATTTTTTTAAGAACTTACGGATTATAACTGTTCGCATACTTTTGAGCGGCAGTGTACGATTTAACTGCCTTAACCGAGCCGTCAGAACAGAGGGTGCGCAACCCTGTGTATGCCAAAACTCTGAAAGCTCTGTACTTTTCGCCGCAACGACAAAGACTACGCGCGCCTTTAACGAGACAGATTAATCCTAACTCGAGCGCGTCCAGGGCCTCGAACTTCGACAATTAACCGGCGTGCTTCGAAACTCTCCAGGAACTTGTGCCATTGAATTAATCGTGGCCTTGCTGGATCAGTTGTTCTCTCTAGAAACGATTAATTGGCGTTTGTTTTAATCCCGATGCGTCTGCATTTTTAATCCTCTTAAATTCTTTCGATCTTCCTACCGTTTTTTATTTTATCATTGCATTTTTTCTATTCAACATGTAGAATTCAGTATTTCCTTTTTAATTTCGAACTACAAAAATTCTCATCAGTTTCGATCTTTCGTCTGTTCACTTACGAGTTTCGGTATCTCAACGAGGATGTCGGAGACTTCTTTGCGCCGACGTAAATCATCTGGTTCGCTATTCGATTACCGTTTCTGCGGTCTCGGCAGATTTTTTTGCGCAACGTCCGTCAATTAGACGAAAGAAATATCGACGCGAGGCTTCAAGGCGAGCTTGACGCGCCGCGCGGATCGATTGCGAAACGAATTCCGCGCACGTGAGACCCGCGAATCCGCTGACCCAGAGCCGAGGAACTGGCGGCTCGCGGGCCTCACACTGTTTCTTTCCCACCAGCGTCGCCCACTCTTCGACTGGTACGCTACGAAAGAAATAGCGTGCGGCCAGTTCCCCGGCTCTGAAAATAAAGGCACGCTGGGAGTGGTGCTGCAGAGTGGAGGATCATAAAATGAATGGTGAGGGTCGCGCAGTGACGGCGGGGAAGAAGTTCATCTCTGCGCTCTCGAATTTAGTTCCCAAATCCGCGAGGCAATTCGCGCCACTATGTTTTGATATAAAGGGTGACCTTGGACCGACGATTGTCCTCGAGAATCGAACCGAATCGTCGAAGCGATACACTCCTGAATGGATGAAACGCAATGCTTGCAGAAGCCTTTTCGCCTTGTGTTCTGATCGTTTGCTGTCCTTGTATGGCTCTCGATCAAAGTGGATTCATTTCATTACCGGGAAACCTGATATAATTCGCGTAATCAAGTCGTAAGTTTTTCTTCCCGGTACCGAAATCAAATAATAAATTTTTATTTGAAAGATCCACGAAAAATAATGTGTCAACATCAATTTTGGCAGACTTTTTCGCAATCCTCCTAGAGGGGAGCAACCGTCAGTGGACCAGATCAAAATCCTGAAAAATCAGGATCGCGTGGATCACGAGGGCTCGAGTTAGGAATCTGCAGGAGGATAGAGAGGGAGCAGAAGTGCACCGGGCTGCAGGTTGCACGAGAGGACGCGTCCCCGTGGTCTTACCTGCTTGTTACCACGAAACTGGTCCCGGTAACAGGAGAAAAAGGTAGTGGGGGTCCGACAGCACCTGGCATCCGTGCACAGGTAGCGGAGAGGCCCGGCCTTTTGTCGTCCTCGAAGCCCTCCCACGTCCGACCGGCCACGGATACTTCTTCCTTTGCGAGGCAGTCAATCTATACTTCGCAAACCCTGGGCCTCAGGGCCCCTTTGTGCCGTCGAACCAGGACGAACAGCTGGTGAAAACAGAACCGGCGACCGCCAGCTGGTGCTCGTCACGAGAATTCGAGCGGACCTCTCATTGTTCCCGCGAAATCTCCAGCTTTTTCGAAACGAAATCCACTGGATACCTGGGACGAAAGCTGTGGAAGGTTGTCGACTCCTAGATCTTCGAAGGATTCGACGAAGACCTTTTCGGACGAAGCGATCGAGGTTTCTCGTGTCGCAACGCCTCAACCGCGATAAGTGTAGCAACGGGAACGCCGCGGACGGCAACAAGAGGGTCTCTGTTAGGGAAATTGACGAGTCGCCAGGATGATCAAGGAGAAACGCGGCCGCGAAGCATCCGGCGAGCTCGTGGAAGCGGGTCGCTCGAGATCCCGGGAGGATAACGACTGGAAAGGCCGGTAAACGCTAATTCAACTGTTGGTGAGTAACTGTTGATTGCGGGCCGACTGGCACAACTGACAATTAACGGGCTCGCCAGCTTCAACCTGTGAAACGCGTTGCGCAAACGCGCCAAGGTTACGGACCAATTTTTCCCGCTTGTCCATCGCAACTTTGTTCGAATCGAATCTAAGGAAATAGTCGAACGATAGCTCGAGGAACGGCAGTCTCGAGTGTCTGGACGAGTCGATCAGCCATGAATCTAGGTGGCGTCGTCTAAGCGAATGAATCACCTTTGCTACCAATTAGCGTCTCGCGGGATTGTCCAATCGCCATCGAACCGCAATACGCTCCTGATTCGCGCATCCGACACTGATCCTCACTGTGGATCACCTGCCCCGACCATCTGTTCGAGTCACCTGTTAGCGGCTGGGATCTTGATTCGCTTCACTGGCTGTACCTGATCGCTCTGCGAAAAACTGCCACCTGCTCTAATAAGAGATCGGTGGATGGTGGCGGACAGTGTCAGATATTCTATTTAGCTTTGTTAGCTCTCCTTGTACTCCTCGAATCAAAGATTCACTCATTCTTTATTTTAGGAGAGGTAGAGGTAGTTGCAAATCATAGTTGATTAACACCGCTAATAATACTGTATTTTTCTTGTTGGGTATATATATATGATATATTAATACGATATATTAATAGTTATTAATCCGTTATTAAACTAGTATTATTAATCCTTGATATACTTTCCTTTCTCTAAATACATACATAGTAGTTCATTCAAAGCGTTGGTCCAAGTTATTTCATTAATTGATTAATGATTCGATTGATGATTTCTGAAGACCGCGTTAATCCATAATTCAGAAACACGCGCGATCACGCAAGATGTGCAATTTTTCAGTAGGCTAGACACATGATTATGACGGTGCAGTTCTGTCGCGTCAATTATGTTAATCGGAAGTAACGATACAAAGTTATCTGTCATTCGAACGTAACTTTGACCCGCCGTTTGTCAACGAGTTGCTCGCGGAGTATGATTTGTTAAGCATTATTCTACAGGCTGGTATTGGACAGTCTACTAAGCACGAGCAATTAGCATTTCTGGATGCAGAATGCGTTCCGAGTACTCATGGTCTAGACATAGAACAGGTGCAGTGTTCAAGGGGATCGTAATTTCCCGCTTCGGATGATCGCAGTCAATAGCGTGATTCTACGGGGGAATAACTAAAGTGATTTTAACAACAGCGACATATAAAAAATCGGTTTCGGATCGATGATCCGATCGTGATCGAGGCAGTGGCAGTCGCTAATCTCGAGCGGAACAGGTGTGTAGTTAGCAAGATTCTAACGGTACGAGGTTCAGGGTCAATTACTGGACGTTGTTCGCGTGTATAGCGATCACGGGGGATGAAGAAGAGGAACGCGGACGAATCCTGTTCTTCGGGGCCGGTATTAGTCCTGGGTGGAGCCACGATAATCCTCCTTGATATTCCTGTCCGGCGAGGCAATCCTCGCTTTAATGATCGCGCTAATGACTCCTCCTAACGATACCCTCGCCGAAATCCCGAGACGCTGTTGCGAAAAATGCAAATCCGCCCCTGTGAATAACCGTAAACTTTCTTCTAGTTCATTTCATTTCTCTCTCTCTCTCTCTCTCTCTCTCTCTCTCTCTCTTCATTATTGCCTACAATTAAATGTTCCGTTGACGTGGAACTGTAATTAGGCGTGATCTGCATCCTATTTTAGTTCATTCTATCCGTACAGCAGCTTTTTGGATAATTTAATCGATCGGTGATGAACATATATTGTCTGGCTTTTTATAATAACTAGATTTTAATTTTAACAATGCAGTGAACAGATTACAAGAATTTAAGACGAGTTAATCAAATCTTTGTCTTCGAAATTTAATTTCGTTTAAGATACGAATTTCGCTGGGATTTGCATAATCTAAAAGATTTCAGGAAATAATCTCCGCGATAAGCCTTAATTCTACAATTTTGATTACAACGATTATTCCGCGGGATTTTTCGGAGGTTGCGTTCAGCAATCAACCGCGTTGCGCGGCTGTTAAAGTTGATAACGAAGTTCTCTACCGCAGTTCTCCGCGAGCGTCCTGAGGATTATCGATTGCTTCTTAAATATAAAACGCTATGTTTAGGCAATCGACGGACGACAAAGCCAGTCTGGGATCCAGAGGGAAAAGAAGAGAGGACAAGCAGGTCGCCGGTAGAGACACGTACGAACAGATTAAAAGTGATTACAGGTCCTCGATTAAAAATGGAGCGGTTCGATCTGTTTTCTAAAATTACCTGTCTGCGTTTAAATAAAACCTTGACGTTTAGCATTCGCGTCACCTGGCGTTCGATCTGCCTCCACGATAATAACTAGACTGCGGATCATTATGTAAAATATAAATTATCTGCGTCGATTGCAAGAAATATAAACCAAATTGAATGTTATTTCTGCCTGTAATGATTTTAATAGAGAAAGAAATGCTCCAACAATCTTGCATTTCTACATAACTTTGTTGTCTTCAACGATTTTTTAACGAATATTTCACATCGATATATTCGCGACACTTCCCCGATTAAAGTGACACCAAACACGACACAGTTTGGATCATGCTGACTCGTTTAATCCACGATCAAGTGGAACATTCGATTATCCGAACCGAGTTCGTGAATATCTGTCAGCGACCCACGTTCGCCCACCGTATGCTCGCGGAAAGTAGATTAATTCTTACCCTTTGAAATCTATCTCGCGCCTCAATCTAGGTGTCCAACTACCGACTCCCGGCGTAAACCCACAATCAGCGTAATTCATGCTCGGGACACCTACTCTCTCGGTGTACCTACGCTGAACGGGGCCCCAGATTAACACGTTCGCAGCGATACGGGATATTTATGCTCCGCGTTGTATCCCCGCGTTGTATCACCTGCGCGCCGTGTTACTTCGGTATTACGTGTTGCAAAGATGGTTTCGTTATTTCGCTCGGCGCAACCTCGCTGCGATTCTCTGCGCTGCAACTTTGTATCTCGGGGAATCGCTTGCGAATAACCCGCAACAGAACGGGTTGATCTTGACACTATCCACTTCACAACATGTCGAGTGACTGTAACGTCACTTCTATAGTAATTTTAGATGATGAACAATAATTCATTCTCAGAGAGTTTAATCTTTTTGAAAAATTCACAGACATGCCTGACACATGCTCAAACAACTCTGCAAAGTTTCATGAGGAGCACTTCTCGACCAGCAAACAATGACCAGCTGACAATGAGTCTCAAAATATACAAATATGTACATACCAAGAAATAATTCCGGCGACAATAACGTCACTAATAAAAGTCTCTCTGATTTACACGGTTCGCGGAAGATCAGGGGCTAGCCGAACGCAAAAGAAGAATTTCGTGCGCGGCGTGGGGATATAAAAGATGATTACGCGGGAATGACAAAGAAGAGAACGCTCGGGGGAAAAAAGCTTGTCCACGCGAGCTTGTAATTAAAACCCGATGAATGCCCTCGTTATATCACCGAGGCGGCGTGCGACGCTTCCTTATTTTGCCGGTGTCGTTGGTTCGCGCTTGCCTTCGACAACGCTAACGACTCGCCCGAGATCGTATAATCGTAGCTCGAAAGAAGAAAACGACACGGTATCTAATTACAAGGTTAAGTCCTTATACATCGCGTGCAGTTTACGAGACAGACGCAACAAAAATCGCCATTTTGCTTCCGGATATCACGATCCTTCGAGTCCGGATAACGTCTCTGGAATGAAATTAAGACCTTTTTATGATATATGAAAATCTGAATGTTCATTATACCTGAATGTTCTACGGAGGTGATTCTGGCGCGAATCGATGGAAAATTCCGCATGAAAAATTAATGAAAAAGAGTTCCTGACGCTCTTCCGTGAGAAGCAACTCGCGTGCGGAGCTCGGGCCGGCGCGGCGCGGCGCGGTTTTATGGCGGCGCACGATAAGGGAGACGAAAAATGTGTCGCGAACGCACGAAACATGACGCTTGTCAGCCGGCACGGCGCGGCGCGGTGTGGCTCTCGGCGTGGCGTGCGTGAGCCACGTCGCCGCGATTAACGCGATCGAGGAGAGACCACCTGATCGATCCATCTGTATCGCGGCCGGCCACGCGACGCGGTTACACGCGGCCATCCCGCTCGTCCGGATTTCGAAGTTTGTTCGAGCCAACTGGGGCGGAAATTCCTATATACCACGGAAATTCACCACCGTGTGTTTTCCGTTTTCTGCTTTTCCATTTCCGCGGTGGTGGCCATTTCTCCTTGAGTCACGTGAAAATCGCCCGGACCATTGTTCCTCGATCACCGTTTATTCTTCGCTGCTTTGAACTTCCTTGTTCCACGATTTTCTTCGACTTCGAATTGCGGAGGTGACCCAAGAATTCTGAGTGGACTCTGTGTGTGGGAGATTTCTTATCTTCCCCTTCCGCGACGCTATTCGTGCACGCGTCATAATGTCACGTGACTAATCTGGTACTGCCAGAGGGAGATAGAGAGGGTAACTGTATTCACCTCACTGTCTCTCCAAGGTCTCAAGCAAAGCTCGAAAATTTTCTCGGCACCTTCGAAGGACTGCGAATGAAAATAATAAATCTCCGGGGCGACAAATCGTATCAGCCGTTCTAATTTCGCGGAGATCTAACAAAGGTGGAAAAACGGGAGCGAGTAAATTCGGCTGTTCGAGGGGACAGGGGAACGGGAAAGGAGCAGTCGCCAGAATTGATAACCCATTTCCGTCATCGAAAGACGGGCCGAGAGCCATTTTCGGGACGAAAGAAGGTCGGCGTAGATGCCGATATCGATTTACATGCATGTGGAGAGAGAGAGAGAGAGAGAGAGAGACAGGGTGAGACTGGCGGAGAGCAACGGGATACCAGTGAAACTTTGTTTACAGCCCGCGGGATGAATATTTATGGTTGTTCGCCTCTCGGCGAGCGACGACTGATATGCCGTTCTTCTCTCGCTGCGAAAAGCCGCGGCCATGCTCGGCCCCGCTTGAAACCGGACGGAGAAAGATGCCACGCCGGCGTTATTAGTTCGAGGAAAACTCCCCTGCACCGGGGAACACGTCGTCATTACATCGGACGGCAAATTTGTCTCGAGCCTATGCTAATTCACGCTGTGCTAAACGACGTGTACGATCGCTTGTTAATCGGCGTGTTGCTTCGAACTTCGCTTTCGCCTCGCTCCGGAAAGCCTGGGAGAATGGTAAATAGAAAAGAATCGCCTCTTCACCGTGTACGGAACAACGAAAAGTGAATTTCTAACAGTTTGCTATCCAACACAAGCTGAACCAGACACCGAAAATATATTATTTATAACATATGACAAAACAGTGATAAAACTTTTTCGTGAAACCATTAGCGACACATTTCTCTGATTAAAACGAGTCGAAACACGACGTAGTTCGGAGCATATTTTTGCTCGTGTAAATCAGGTTACAGTGGGACCTCGATTATCCGAACCAAGTGTGCTAAATTCTTCGCATTAAACGGGCAAACACGATTCGAAGTGCGTCGTGTGTGGTGTCATTTTAATCAGCAAAATGTGGCGTATATGTTCGTAAAAGTTTATGTACTAGTGTAAAGGATTCGTGGGAAAAGGGGAACGTGAAAATGTAGTTTCTCCGGAAACAGTATTTCAGGAAACAGACACCGCAAATCTTCCTAAACACCCTATTTGCAATTTCCGTATCAAGTACGCTACAGGGGGCTCAACTGGGAAATTTCAGACTGTTTAATTTTGAGGCGGCTGGAAATTCGGCCGCATTGTGGCCGCGAAGGAATGCGACTTTAATAACTGAACGCGGCTCGCATGCTCCGCGGTGACGTTGCAGCGATAAAGGTTAATGGACACTGAAATATTTCAGCTCCGTTGCATAACTGCTGTGCCAAGCTTTATTTCCTATACGAGACATCGAAGGTCATTCACTTACCGTGTATTTATACGTTTCTGCGATGATCACTTTGTCTTACAATTTTCTTCGTAGCTGAATACGAAGTTTGACGTCTTCAAACAACAAAACTATCGTAGATTTTTGTGTTCTCGTGTGATAAAATAAAAATGTTCTATTTGAATTTCAACAAACTGTTCTGTTAGCTGAAAATAATGTAATAGTATTTTAATTTATATTTGAGACATAAAAATATAAAGATAAAAATATCGTGGAATATTTTTGTCATTCGCATAAGCGTTAAACACAGTATTCTATTCGTTTCGGTTCACTATTATATTCGTTCACAGGAGAAATGGGTGTTGCGTTGTGCGACGTATCGAAAAATAGGAAAGAGTTCTAGCATGCGGGGTTTTAATGTGACAGTATTACGTTCTCTCCTGTCCACCGGGACAGTCATTACGCGCATCGGTCATGAAATTTCCTATTCCGAAGCCGCTACGGTTACTTCCATGCACAGGAAACGATACGCTTTCGCCGCGGTATACGTCACGTAGAAAGTGAAATGGGTCAATTTGTCTTTGCAATCGTCGCCCTATCTCTCCATTGATCTTCCTCTTTCCGTTGCTAACGGAACTTCATTCTACCGTTTCTTTTAGTGAATTGAAAATAGTCATTTAACATTATTATAAGAAAACGTAACATACTAGTAAGGAAAATAAATAAACATAAATGTCGTCGGGATGTTCCTAATAAATTTTTCGTTTCCTTTGTTACAGGTAAGCATCTTGGAGCACTGTCTTCAACACCAACTGATTCACGGGTACCCGAGGTAACGTTGCCGACCTTGTTCGCAAGGTGATGTAAAACGCCGCTCGTTAATTGGATACGCCAATAGTTGCGCCACGGTCGGGGGGTTGAGGGTGGGGTGAACTCTGTTTTCGTCAATATTCATGAGAACGTGCAATGAATAATTAGTCCCGTTCACGTTTTCCTTTCTTTCTCGACTAATTTTCGCGAGATCCTAATCCATTTTCGATATTTATTCAACCCATTTCCCTATTTAAATCAATTCGTTCCAGATCCTCCCCCATTTTAGTAGATCTATCTTTTGCTATTATTTTATGCCGAGTCGAATAATAATGTTCACAATGAAAACTGAAATAGTTCAATTTCTAGACTTCGTTCCATTAAACATGAAAGACCGCGATCAAATTCGAGGTAAAATTAAACAACACTAACATTAAGCAACACTGCCCTTCAAGCAAATTGTACAAAAACAATACTTTAAAAATTCGGTAACAACGATGCTGCCATTCAAAAACCGAAGAGTATTCTATAAAATTACAGCCACATAACAAAAGGGAAAAATTCGATGGAAAACGATATTGCTGTTGGCGTAAACGAAGAAAATCGTATAAAAACTGTGTAAAGACATAATTATAGAAAAAGAGGGGAAGGGTGGAAATTCGGGGATAAATAATACTGTGATTGATAAATAAAAGAAAGTTTTGTAAAACCGCCGGGAGAGGCACATAAGAGCAAAATAATCGGAGTAGATGACCAGAAAGGGTGAAGGTGGGAAAGGAGAAATTCGAGGGAAACGAACAACCTGTTCGCGAGGCACGTTCTCAGACGGGCAGCGACCCCGTCCGGGGCCGAAGACGAGCGGGAAAGTTGTCCGCGCGTTATCTGGTAATTCAGCGGCGCGCAATTTCCCGGAGCCGATCGCACGCGCGCGGCCAAACGAGGCGGGAAAAGAATCGAGATATCGAGCGGCGGACGCGATCGAACCGGAGGGTTCTTTCAGCCGCGCATGTCGTCTCTGCCTAAACGGGGTGTCCTTGTCGTCATGGTAACCTTTACGCCGACGGAGCGGCTGCTATCGCGGGAGCGAAACAGAGAACACAAGGGAGGGAGAGAGAGTCGTCGCGACGCAAAGCGTCGCCTGGCTCGACAGGGAACCCTAATCGTATCCCGATCCTCCCGTCATCGTCATTTGTCATCGCCTGCCAACGACCAAATTCGGCGTCGAGTGGCCACACGCGAGCCCCTTCAAGCTTTGCCGCCCGCTTTCTTACTTTCCACCCCCGCCCCGATTCGCTCACCCCCGAACTCGATTTTTCCGTCGGTCTCGTTTTTATCTTTCTTAGAGGATCATTTGCTTTGCTGATGGTACAGATTCTAAAATCGCTTCGAAGTAAATGTACTAAATGTACTTATTATATTGTAAAGTACATCGTTCAGCTTCAATTTCGAGCCCTCGAAAGCTCACAGTTTTCCTCGGAAAAGTACTTTTGTGCTTTCAGGGAACTCTCATCGCTATCGAGAGAACGCGTCGAAGCGTGTACCGCTTTTCTTTGTGTTCTCCACCGTCGATCGGTCGCAACAGGTGCAAAAATCCATGGAAATCGTCGTTCAATCTGTTTTCAATCGAACCGATTAGACACATAATAAATGTCTTCTATTTATGAAGTTGA
The DNA here is from genome assembly GCA_028455795.1 of Lasioglossum marginatum. Taxonomy (NCBI): domain Eukaryota; kingdom Metazoa; phylum Arthropoda; class Insecta; order Hymenoptera; family Halictidae; genus Lasioglossum; species Lasioglossum marginatum. The sequence goes on along the minus strand of CM052264.1, from coordinate 5,924,850 downwards.
AAAAAATAACTTACAAAAGTTTCAGTGGTTCTGCTGAGAAAAATTCTTTAAAATTGAGAAACGTTCTCGAAAACCAGCTTCATTCAATTAACGCACTGTTTCCACATTTCTTTCCCGGCGATTGGTAATTAAAGGCGAAAAGCTGTCGACGATTGTATTCTGGGAACTGGAAAGCATATCGGAGATACGGCGCGGCTTTCAGGCTCGATATCTCCAGGATATCGACCCGTGGACGACGTCGAGGTATCTCGAATCCGTCTGGCCGCCACTTGGACCGTAGACAATCGATAACCGAAGCCGGCGTTAATCTTGCCCGATAATTAGGTGCCACTGGCTGTTTCTCGGATATTGACTTGCAGACGCCTCGATAGTTTACACGCATTCACGGACGGTTTCGCAACGTCGTCGCCGCAACCGGCCTCTCGAATCGATTCTCGGCCATTTAGCCGCCCTTCCTGTCTCTTGGTCAACCTACCCTTCGGTCTTCACCCTCCGATCGTCTTCGAGAATCTCTCCGGGACGTTCGTTTCACCAGTCGAATTCTACCATTAATTCGACAAAATAAGTTCGTTTTCATTAATCTCAGTCTTCTGGGATAGAAGCTGGGTCGCTTCTGGTTCAGATATTTTTTGAATATAATAATTGTGTGATCAAATTGAAAAAGCTAAAAATTCACAGTCGCTTATGCACAGAAAAAGATGGCCACAACGAAATCGTGTTAATTGTACGCAAGAATTCGATTTTCCCGAGCAGAAAGTAACGCCGTTCGCAATTCGAAAGTGCCTGGCGCACGCACACAAACGAACAGCACAACTCGCGAAAACGCGAACTTTTTCGCGAGTTGCACCGCGCTCGCCGGCGTACCGTGACTGATTTATACGCTGCAACACAGTTTCACCGGGTGTCATCGTGGGTTTTAGTCACTTTTAGCCGACGAACGATCTTGTTGGTTTAGCCGCCGTCGTCGTCGCCGTCGCCCGTGCCGACAATATTCGCAGTTTCCCCGGGAAACGTCGATCGCTTTCCCGGTTTTCTCCTCCCTGCTTCCCGGACTTCAATTATTCCGCGCCCCGCGGTAATGCTCACTGTAAACTTAACGCGAAACTGCAAACTGCAGTAATAATCTTCGTTACACGGCTCCGCGCTGATGAAACAAACCTGCACTCGCTGAAACGTTCGGCCGAGGCGATTACTTGAGTGCGGATTTTTATTGTGGCTTTCTTGAATTATCTTTACCAAGATGCAAGATTGGTTTATGGGGAAAATATATATTAAATCGTTCAGTTCTTCTTTGAAAGCAATGTTGACGTTATTAATTCACTGAGTTCTTCCTGGAAAGCAGTGGTCAATTTATTAATTCATTTAATTCTTTTCCGGGAGCAATGCTAAATATATTCATATATCGTGTTCTCCAAAAACATCACTTAATAACCAATTCAATTAAAATCAGTTAACCAAAAGGTTGGTGGTCCTACCTTCCACAAAATGTGTGGAGAAAACCCGAAGAAGCTCGAAATTCTATTTCGTTGAACGATATCTCGAGTCGGTCCCGCCTGTCCGTCGATCAGAATTCATTATGAGAAGGTCGCACGGATGAGGGGTTAATCCGTTCCCCGAAGGTGGGCGTAGGAATTCTTTGATGGACACGATACTGAGACGGAAAGAGAGGAGAGGAGAGTCCTTGGAACTAAGAGCTAAGTGGAACGCGAGGATTGAAGGATGCCGCCACCGCGCCGCGAGGAAACCGAGAAAAAGAGGCGCGCTGACCAGGTGCTTTGGTCGCATGCCGGCAGAATCGCATAAGTGCATTAATCCGGCCGTTCCCAACGGGCTTCGGATTTGCGTCGACGTCATCGTTGGTGCTCCGGTTACGTCCAGCCGAGCAGTCGGCGTGACAACGTGACCTTAAAGTCGGTTTCTCCTGCTATTCACGAAAGTGGGTCCTCACCCGTGGCTTCAGACGATTCCGCAGTCACGCCTGCTTCCTGCTCTCCGTTTCTCCGAAAACTGACAAATCTTTTCTACAACTATATCACAATTTTTATATAAATTCTCATTGCTGGAGAAATTGACCAGACTGTTCGGAAAACTTGCTACTTTGTTTCTTTCAATTTGTTCTTAAAGTACAGATGTTTTTAATGAAACATTAACACTTTTAATTCACGATATTGTAGAACCTCGATAATCTGATAGAATTGAAGACTAGATTTTTCGATCATTGTGGAAGAATTACTCCGTTCATTTTGTTGGTTCCTCGATTTGCAGATTTTATTTATTACATTATGACGTTTCTAATGTTCTTTGGCCATCGCAAAATTGTTTGAATCTCATTTCTTCGGGAGATATCGGTAATCCTTCGCACATAGATGATAGCTAGTTTGGCGGTCTGGCTCAGAGAGGAGGAATTCGTCAATTGGACAGCTCGGATGATTAGAGCAACCGTCTAGTAATTGGAGATCTGGTTTCAAGCCCCCGTTCAGAAATTAGATCCTTTTTCTTCTTGCAACTGTGCCATATCTTCTCGCGTAGCGACTGATTCATGCTCCGAGGCACAAATGTTCTCGACTATTGCGTCGATATATTTTGTGCACACAAGAAGTGAAATCGTTTTTAACCAACCGCCTAAAATTATATAATTTTTGTTCGAGTTACTCATCGATGATGTGCTTTTCTTCGGCTTTAATTTGAGCCCTCGATAATTCCATATTCTTTCGTACAGAATTACAAATTGTACGAACGAGTGCATTCGCAAATATTCGCACATTTTAATTAAACAAACACAGTTAAATCGCTAATGTTCGAGACATACGAGGATACTGAATGAGCGTAGGATAAACGAGCAAGAATTTGCGGTTTGATTACTGATTCGTCTTTGGTGGCTCGATCGATCAACGAATTTCAGGAATTGCCGGGAACCCGTCGAGCGAATTAAACGCGGAAAAAGCCCGCGGGAACCGGGCTCGTTCATTCCCGTGCACGACACGGATAAAACGGTCCCATAAATCAGACGGGAGAATCGGGATTGGTAATAATGTCGGTTCTAACCGAATTATCGGGTCCACGGCACCGGCGCCGCTCACATCGATATCGATACGTAATTAATGCATAATCCTCGTTCCGCTCCGGATCAACTCAAAAGGAATTATTTGCGATCCGCAGGAAATTTGCCGGGCAATCGTCGCTGCGCAAACGAAAAATTACAAACACACAGATTGTCTTGTTTTTGCATATCAAACATCAAAATTTCAGTCATACGCTTCCGCACGAATATCGTATTATTTCATTAGGGTGTATCGATGAATGTTTAATCAATCCTTACTTGACGTAAAGTGCTTCGAATTCTTTGTGGAACCAAAATAGACCTATCTTAACGGGTGTGCTTTCAATGTTAATTTAAGTCTTGGAAAGTTTGAAAATACCTACGAGAACACATGGTGAAATCACGTTAGTTGCGCTCACAAAGCGAAATCCCTGAATTTTGACCGAGCCAGTAGCTCCAAATCAATTTCGATCGAATTCCACACCCAATTTCTGCTTCTTTATGCACGTGGGCGCGAATTATGAGGTCGAAAATGAAATTGAAAAAGGAACCCCAACTGTCTGGCCTCTCGACCGATACTGCGGTCCTCGTTTTTTCAATTTTCCCGGTCGTCAGGGGGCGCGCACACAGCGATAATGGAATTAAAAAGTTTTGGTACGCGCCGCGCCGATTTATTTCCGATCCGGCGAATCGTTTCCCGCGGTTTCCCCCGAAAATAGGCGACGCACGGTGCCCGATTATTAATCGGGACGTTTTTCGGAAACGCGTGCGCGCTTCAAACGACGCGACGCGACGCTTCGAAAAGCGAGACTCGAAACTACCCGGGGCTTCTATCACGGAAAGCTTTTTTTCACCCTATACCGCCCCGCGATCGTTGGAATATCGATGGACATTCAAATATCAGCTTTGTGCGCGCCGGCAAAATGGACGGGGAATTTCGAATCGCGTAGAAACGAATTCAATCGAAGTTTTGCGGGCGAATCGAATTTTTGCAGGTCGATCCCTGTTTTCCTGCACTTTGCTCGGTGGGGTCGGTAGAATGTGGATTGCGCGTTTATATGCCGGCCTTTCCAATCCTAAGAACTCAAAAACGGGTTTTTGGTAGTAAGCTAATGGAGGAAGTTCGGAGGAAAGTATAAATCTCAAAATTCTTAAAATTTCGACATAATTTTGAATTTTGCTTGAAACTAAAATTGACCTATCGTAAGGGTCGTTCTTTCAACTTTAATTTGAGTTCTTAAAACTTCCAAAATTCCTACGGGAACACGTTCTAAAATCAATTTGAACTAACCCCTTAAGTGATCATTATCTCAATTACCTACAACTATTTGCAACAATTGTCAGGCTATCCAAGGAGATTTATAGATCCTAGTGATCGGCGAAAATCATCCGTGGATTCTAATGGCCACTGAAGGTCCCAAGTGGATCTTGGTTGTTGGATGAAGAGCCATGGTGAACATCAAGCCTGCTCACTTGGCCGTACCTTGATGGCCGTTAAAGGGCCTCGCCTGAACCCTGACTGTCCTATCGAGGACCTTGGTGGACATCGAGAGTCGGAATAGAATTTTGAGACATCTTGATGGTCGCACTGAGACATTGGATCGTTAGTTAATTAGTTTGAGACCTGCTGTCTGCTTTGGAAACTGAACAAAATCAATCGTCACGATTATTGGCAATGATCTGTTACATATAATGCTGAAAATTACCAAACAAAATAAATAGAAATTATCAAGCCTAATAATTAGACAGCAGATTTTATGCATTTATGCCGAAAACGGGAAGGTGTAATTTAAAACAGCGAAAATATTAGAAGAATTTAAATATCCTCTACTTCACTCCGGTTTGTTGCAATTGCAGGTAGAAACTTTTTATTTTGCATAAAGATCCGCTGTCTACTAATAATAATGGAAAATGTGAATTCAAGTTTAAAAAATGAAAGACCAAGTCATTTTACTCTTCGGACAGGAAAGAAAAGTCTCGTGCTCGTAGCATCGTTTAGAAGCTGTGCAAAAGGTGGTCCTGTCGGTTCTCGGGGGAAGGGACAGAGGAATAAGGGCTGGTAAACGCGCGTGGCTCGAGAGTCCCGATTACACCGAGGGTGTTTATGTGGTCAAGCAAATCCCCGGGGAATAGGGACTCGCTCGATATTGGACCGAGGGCGAGGGTGTTCGGACAAAGGAACTAGTCCCGGACGAGTCCTGTCGAGTTGTGTTGAGTCGAGTCGAGTCTCACGGAGAAACTCCGCCAATTCTCCCACGCGACGTAATAAGTTGTTGCGAACAGAGGCTGCTGGCAAAAGGGCCAATCGATCGTCCTCGGAGGGCTCGCTGCGCCCTCAGGTTAATTCTTGCGTTACACTTAACCCCTTTGTCTCGCCCACCAACAAAAAGGACAGTCGTAGCTTCTTCGCCTTGGGGCTTTTCCGGTGATCTTATCGGTCTTTGAAATTTATAATCACACTTTTCTAATTTAGAACGAGAGTACGTAATCCTTTGCGTCCTTTGCCAGTCGTTCGAATCAGCTGATTTATTCAATAAACTTTGAAGAAAATAATTTATCAAACGAAGTTACTTTTGTCGCACACGCGAATTTTTAACAGAATAATTCTGTGGACAATTTACGGTTGCATTAAAATGTGTTACGATTTTTAGAAGAATTATTAAATGGATGGTTTAATAGAATTCAATATTGTTCGACCTTATGATTCAAGTAATGATAGAATGGCTGGCTCGATGAAATGTTAGAACGTGTACGAACTGCAAGTCGATGGACGCGTTAATTGGAAAATAAATAGACAAATAAGGAGCGAGGACACGCGGTGCGACGATCGATGCCGATTGCCCCCGGAACGGCGGCGATAATAGGATTTTAGCGATCAAACAGATCGGGACTTGTCCAGTATGGCTCGAGCATCTTGTCACGACTGTCCTTCCACGGAACGTTCCGTAGTCGAATGTTATCGACAGCTCGAAGGGACGACGTGCTTGACGGTTAGATATCCCGGAGTCTCTGACCTGTCGGATTCCTCCTAGCCGGAGGACTCGGCCGATCTTCGAGAGCCTCCTTGATCCTTGAGTCCTGCCGATCCTGAGTCCAAGAAAAAAATATTGAACACCTAGAAAATATACTCAATTAGTAGATTCTTATGCAAAATAAACAATTTTTTAAAAATGTATTGTTTTAATAATTTTCGGAAGTCCAACTATACAGTAACCCTTGCTATTACTATTTCTAATTACTATTTCTTTTAGACCTCGCCTGTTCAAATTTTTTGTATTAAAAGAAAATAAATAACTAGCAATTTACACGAGAAGCCAATTATTTCTATCATCATATTTGTGCGCACCTTTCCTTTTCGGACAGCTCGCGAACACTCTAAGACAGAACCCGGAGGTCTGAGGAGCAGAAAAGAATGCGACAGACGGGCAATACACCCAGCACGTGAAAAGACGACGCGGCGTTTGATACTAGCTCGACCGCGAGGCCGAAATAGAGAAAACGCGGCAGAAAAACGCGAAGTCCGCGACGCGACTTTCAGGGCACAACAATCGAAGAAAGCGCGAACAATATTTTTATTATTTAACCTTCCGTTACTCGCGGTTTCTGCCCGACAAATATAGTTGCACTGTATCTCTCAGATACACATATGTTTAATCAGAAAAACAAAGAAAATTTATGTGTTTAGAGTGTCGAATCATATTTTTACACTATAAATTTAAATAAGTAAGCCAATTACGCATTATTTTTTATTAAAAAATACATTACACTTTGCGTTTTTTGCTCCCACTCTAGACGCATTAGACGCAAGTCGTGTATCTGTGAGATACGCGCGAGTAACGGAAGGTTAAAAAATGAACAACTATTGCAACACTTTCAGTGCAACTATGAAAATCAATGCTTCCCAGAGGATCTACAGAAACGAATGCCCGGTCACGTGACCGTAGCTACCGCGTTCTCATCGACGGAAGGGTTAATTCGATCGCCGGCAAACAAGAGATCCGTGGACGCGCTTGTCCGGTCGTGTACATGTACATTTATGGGGATAAAGGATGGAAGGGGGATGAAGGGTAGATCGTCCAGGCAGACACTGCCGGCGCAACAATGTCGAAACTGTTTCACAGCCGTCGGAGCATTGGTTCGGCGTACCGTGACTCCGATTGACGTGCACAAACACGCGGTGCACGCATATTTTATGCCCGTCGCGCGTGCACTACGTCGCCATGCGTTTTTGTTCCGGTGTATCGTTGCGATCGATCGATCCCTCGAATCCACCCATTTCGAACTTCCGACCAATTTCGCTCGCTCCTTTTTCTGCCTTGCTGCTGCAAAGATGTATGAAAGACCTGTCCAAAAATGTTATTACGTCTTCTTTAAATATTGATCAATGTTCCAAAAAAAATTCAAATTTCTCAGGCTGGTCGTTCTTGATATAAAAGTCGTGAAAGTATCACCTCGTTCGAGGATTTAGGGAAGAGGGTCCGAGAAGAGGACCAGACGAGCCTGAAGCAGACACCAACGAGAAGAAGGAAGCTCCCTAGCTCACAAGAAGAAGGAAGTTCCTCCAGCAGACGAGGAAGGAAGTTGTCCCAGGAAGCCCAACCACCCCTTGGAAGCTCGTCATCCCCGTCTCTCTCTATTTGCAAAATCTCGCCGATCTAGTAAGCATCGCGCCTCCCGATAGTCGCCTTTTCAAATTTTGTTCAAACGAACTTTTCGTAGGGCCCCGCCGCGTGTAAAAATGTAGATATGTAATCAAACGTTTTCATTTTCTTTTTCGTTTTCTTTTTCGCTTTCTTTTTCTAAATATTAAAAATTGACTTTACTTATGTAGAAACTTTGACTTTAAATAAATAACTGTTTAGTGACTTAGTCTGTTCGTTGTCTCATGTCTTTTTGGAACCCTTCCACAACGAAAGTCTCGAATCCCCCCTTCCCAGTTACGGACAATCCTTATAGAGCGTCGCAAAAACGTAACAAAAAAAAATTGACCTCGAGATTCAAGATCAAGGAGAAATTTGCAGGAACTTTTGAAACAAAAATCAGGAGAAAAATCAGCACGTTAGGGGTGATAGATTGAAGCACGAATCCGCAGAAATTCGGAGGGCTGTCGGTTAATGGGGGTCGCGGATCTGCCGCGGATTCCGTGACACGGTGCAGGGTCCTGGTTCCTTGTGGACGTTCAGTCATAAATCATCGTCAGGTTTGTCGGACGGACAAGTTTGTACAGGCTTTATACGCGCTGCCTTGTTTATCGTCTGTGTATGCCCAGTGCAAACTCGCGCCCCTTTGGCTAGAGCAGCGTCGCGGCGCCGCGCGCGTCCGTATCCAGTCGGAAACCAACGACCCTCTAGCCGTCGGCGTCGTTACGTTGCCTAATGGCGACGCTGCCAATGCTCGTCCATCCCCTCGCTATGCCTCTGTAACCGTTAATTGGAACCTTTATGCATGATCCGCGATCTCTGTCCTACCGTCTACGATCCGCTGATTATTACCGCGTTTAGGTCAGAGTAATTGGCCCAGGACCAGCGGACGATCGCTAATCCTGGATCCTTTGTGCCAACGCACCGCTCATGCATCCTCCTGCTGATTTTCGATGTTCTCGAATCGATTGATGGTGGATCGAGATCCTTGCTTTCGATCCCTTCTAGATCTCGACCCCATCGAGAGATCTATCCTTTGCAATCGTTGCGTTCCAGACATGTTTAAGCGATTGTTGGAATTTATACGCGTGTGTGCACGGAGAGATCTCTGGAAGGTATTGATCTCCGATGTTCTGTAACTGATGTTGCATGATCGTAACTTGCAATTTCTACTTAATAAATTTTGTTTTGTTTTTCGCTGCTTCTCATGTAAAATCTGGTTGCACCATAAATACTATTTATTTATCAGTAACAAACATCTTTGTGTTTAGTGCAATTGTAGTGTAATTGCAAATTGAAGACATAAACGGACACATATTCAACCTACTTTTCCAAGAAATGTGGCGATACGGTAGAAAGCCTAGGAAGTAATAACCTAATGCAATTCCAAATATTTTCAGCCAACAAATTCAACGAGCCAGACAAACGAGTCCGTCGCCACTCGTAAACGATTCAAGCCTCCGCGTTTAATTCCGAATTAATGAATTTACCCGTGGAAAGATGAGGAGGAGAGGGGTGTCCAATAAAGCTAATTACATCGAGACAATCGTGTTTCCGGTACCTCGGGGGAGGACGTGGCCCAGTTTTCCAGCTTCTGTGGCTTCTCTGTTTCCCAGCGAGCCGGACGGAACAGTCGTGTTGCTTAGCCACGTTAGAATAATGTTTCCTCTGAAACGGGTTCGCGGTTCGCCCTCTCCGAGGATCATTGTGGGCACGAGACAAAGATCTCGTCCCCGGAACGGAGACCTGTTCCACCGGGTAACCGGCAGACCTTCGTTCTTCCAGGCTGCTTGCTTGCTTGCTTGGTGCTGTTGCTGCCAGTTCGAAACGAGCTACGGGGACCAGAAATTCCGCGGGGATCGAGGGAACCATGCCACCATGTGTTGCCTTTCCTTTTTCTGCACAATCGAAATTGCGACTCCCTCCCAATCTCCATAAACGAACTCGCATGTGATCAATAGACTGCGGGTTTTTATGCAAAATAAGAAGTGTTCGCATTGATTGTAAGACGCGGGAGCCAAATAAAAATTGTATTCTTCTTTTGATTATTCTATTAAGCTGAAACTAATACATCGAACAAACTCATTAAGGAAAGACACGAACGTCTGATGAATATGTATTCTAACTGTTTACAATAAGTGAATTAGGTAATTAGCTGATCGTTCGAGAATCGAGATTCCTTCCGAGAGGTTTAAAGTTCCCGCGTTTCAGAAAATCACAGCGAGACAGAGATCGTCGGGAGGGATTCTGTACGGACCTGTTTCGACTGGGAGACCTTCGTGCTTCCAAGCTGCTGGCCAGATCTGGTCTTGCGCTCCCTGGAACAATAAATAGTTTGTGTCGAATCGCGTTTCTTCGTTAAAATGATTTACCAAGCGCGACGCACCTCATTTATGGAATTCTGAAACGATTTAACATTTAATCTACGACTTCAAATAGTCAAAATTGCCCACATAAAAATTTTAATCATTCGCAGACACAGATTTTTGAGACGAAGAAGACAAAGAGTCAGTCTTAAATTTTGTTCATCATCAGTTTGATGTCCATAAAATACAACATGTCGGAAGAAATGTTTAATTTTGGAGTTAAAATGTCTCCGAGCGCAAAGCGTTAACGTTTCACCTGCTCATTTTCGCGACAACTGCATAAAATCGGCAGTCTAGTCGTCAATACATCGACATTTGTCCTGGAAGGATCAATTCAGTCGCGGAGCAAACGCGCGTGTCTGATCATAGTGGTCTCAATCTACTGCGGAGCAGCGGCAGCAGCCCTAGATCCGAGTGGATCGATCAAAGATCAGATCTCGGCGAAGAAGTCTATCGCGGAGGACTTTTTCCAGTGTGTTATCGGTCGATTGGACAGGTATTCGAAAGGAAAGAACGATCAGCCGATGGAAGAGACGCACACGCCTTCACGCACACGCACACGGACACGGAAGCTCTCCGCTAAACAGAACGACCTGTTGCGTGGATTTTTAGTGCTATCAGCCACCGCGACGCCCGGCGGCCACGGATTTCCAGGATCCGCGGGCGCCGCGACGCTTCGATCGCGGAAAAAACTGGCTGTCGACGCAAAATCGACGCCGAGAATTGCTCGGATCGACGCTGGACTCGCACCATTGGCCCCGCGGTGCTCGAGGAATGTGGGAGATTGTGCCATTGACAATCTGTCGTCGCGTTTCACTGCCATTCCACATGTATCACTTTTTCCCCGCCTCTCATTTCAACCGCATAATTAATAATTAACACGATGGAATGTCCTTAACGACGTAGCGCGCAATTCTCCGCGTCTGCACGTTGAAGATCGTTTAAAATGTTGAGTTTCTTGGAAACAGACCTGTTTAAATTCATGAAAAAATTCCCGTATCTAGCTGACAGATTGGAGAATCTGTACAAAAATGTTCATCTTGGAATATTCAGTTTTGTGAGTGAAACTAGAAAAGTGAGACACAAAACTGTTTGAGGGCAATTAATACGAACCTCGAAGAGTGAGAGAATAATTTTTTCGTATCGCAAAATAAAGGAATTACATCCACCAAAAAAGACTCGAGAAAACTGATCGGTCGCAGCTGTGTATCCGACAGAAAAACAATTACAGAAGCAGGAAACAGATCGAAGGATGAAAAATTGGTCGAGCTTTTCGCGGAGGATGTTTCCCCAGTTTCCCGTCAGACATCGATTTCCCGGCCAATTTGTTCCGGAATTTCCGTTCGAGCTATTTTCCGAAAGCTCGTGGGAGAAGCGGGATAGTTAGTCAGCGTTTCGGAGTATCTATCGTCCGGCAGGTATCTGGGACGTTCGAGGGATTTCATCTTAGTGATAGTAGACTGGCGGAGGGTGCGAGGGGACCAACGATGCAGATGCAGGCGAAGAAGGAACGAGGAAGAAAATTGGCGGGAGGCGAGACGAGGTCGGAGAACCGTAAAAGCGGGGCACTAAAAAGTTCGAGTGCACCGTCGGAATCTCGCTTACTTCCATAAAGTCAGTTTAAGGCCCGTCCTCGATACTACCGTTCGCTTACCGCTGATCGTAACCTCGGAAGAGAAAGGGGAAGGAAGAGGAGGAGGAGGAGGAGGAGGAGGGATATTTTCGTGCGACTAACGAGCCGATCTGCCCCCCCCCCCCTCGCTACGGCGTCGTCCACTGATTTTTCCAGTTCTCGAGATCGTTCGTGATGTTGACTATTTGAACATCCTGTATAAACCTCCTACTTCCTTCTACTACTTTTACTATTATTAAGTCCGAAGAGTTGAGTCTGGAAAAGCAGGAATCTTGAAAACCAGTGGATCTTAGATTCACATCTAGGTCCCCATCAGGACTATCTTTGACAGAGTTTCAGTAAGCTTTCCCAAAGTTCCACTAAGATGCCATCAAATGCAACCAACCATCAGAGTCCTAGGTGTCCCATCAGTTTCTGATGTAATCGATACTCTTGTCTCGATGTTACCAGTAGATCAGCCAGAATCAGTAGATTAAATACCATTAGCCAAGTTCACCTGGCAAGGGAACCCAAATCAACTATACACCCTCCTCTGTATACATCCTCTTCAAGGATCCCAGAGTTTCAGCCAAAAGTTTCCGAACTATGACTTGCAACTTCATACACATTCTAAAGCAACAACGCTTCTGAAGCTTTTCGAACATCCATCGATAAGGATCGTCGACATCTCAGTAGATCAGGGGTGAGGTTTAATTACTGGGAAAAAATGAATTCGTCACGACTACTGCTTTGATCGTTGATACATCGTCGCTCCTCCCGGGTAAGTTTCGGGTTTGCTTTGATCGGTGGAGGGCCACGATGCACTCGAGAAAACTCTCTCTCTCTCTTCCGCCTTTTATCTCTGTCACTTTTTATCTCTTGTTTCTCTTTCACTGATTATTTCCGCGTCGTTTGAACGACTTGCAACGTGCCCTCCAGTTGGGAAAGAACGCCGCTCGAAGACGGAGCCTGACTCTCCCCGCGATCTAATTAAGACAACCCTCTTGCGATCCCCGAGATCACTCGTTAATTCTCGCTTTTCAGACCGGGCTACTTTCGCGGGCCGCGTTCCTTTCCGCTTTTAATCAAAAGCGTCCGTCTGGAGGAGCCGCGTTTAAATTCCCGGCGATCCGCGCCATCGAAAGTGAAGTCGACGGCCATTCTACCCCTACAAACTGACGTAAGGGTTGGCAGAGCTGCGACCAATCGAACTGCTCCGCTATAGCGACTCGAATTTATTCGGTTTATTGCTTTGAGCAGACACCATGGTACCGGTGAGGCGCCACTAAAAATTGCTGTACCATTATTCAAAATATTGTTTACATTATTAAGTATGTTGGTATTTAATCAATTACTAAACATTTAAGTATTGTATGAGGTATTATATCATATCCACCAAATTGAAAAAATCATAGAGAATGGAAATATTGTAGGTCGGAAGAAATCTTTCATTTTCGAGTTAAAATAACTCCGAGTGCACAAAGGATTAATGACATAACTCTCTATAACTCTGATATAATTTTCTGTACACAACCATTCGTGTTAAATATTTTCCGCCTGACAGGGTCACTGACCCGCCGTCTAGGCTATCATGCCGACCTGCAGTGCCGAAGAAAATGACACCGAGGCTCTCGCCGCGCGAGTATGCGATTCCGATAGCATTTGTTCCAATGAAACTGCTTGAGGGGATGCGGGAACCGAAAAGGGGCGTTGTTGGAGGATGCGTCGATCGAAAAGGCCGGGGCGCAAAGAGGATTCCGTTGCGCGAACGGATAATTGCAAAAATATAATGAAAGTGGATTAACGATCGGGACCGGCTCGATGCACCCCGTCGCATCCGACAATCGCAGCTGTTCCAGCGCAGATGGCCAGGGGAATCCTCTCTCCCTCTATCCCTGCGTACGATGCAACCGCACGCATCTCGCTGCACGATGCAGTTTTGCGTGCGATGATGCCGTTCCACAAGGGGGAACTGAAAAAAAAACTGAAACCCCCTGCACGCGGGCTCGCCCCGCGGCACACGTGCATCCTTTTATCTATTATCGTTTTTCTTCCTTTCTTTCTTTGTCGACGATGATTTTTCTGGGGGCCACGTGAGACTCCGAACGCCGCCGTCACGTGGACGTGAGTTTGATCGGGCAGGTGGCCGACTTGCCGAAACATTATCGATCAATCGATTATAATTAGAATTCAGGAACATTTATAATACATATATTGTCACAATTGGATCACTCGTTGGTCACGAAAGTGTCCGACAACCATGTCAACAGTTAAACAAGTTTCACAGAAACTTGTCTGCTGTTGAATAAAAAAAGAAAAATTTCACTGTATAACAATTTTCTTATTGATTCATTATGACCATCCTCTCAGTTTCTATTTGTCGAACCGGCTCTCAAACTGGAGAGCATTTATGTACAACCACATTCGCAGAGTTACATCACGTGACATAATGAAAGAGTTATGGCAAAAGGGAGGCGACCGGCACTAATTAAAACGGACTTATTCCGAGCGAAAAAGAAAATGGAAGACTCGTCTTCCCGAGTGAAAAGGTTAATGGAAGATTAAACGGGAGAACAGCAAAAAGAACATTGTTTTCATTGTAATAGGTGCATAAAGTCGGGATAATGTTCTCGTTAGTTTTCAGACTGGTTTTTCCCCAGGGTTAATTCGGTTTATTTAGCGCTCGTGCCTCGGCGTTTGCGATCTCCTGCAACCGGAGGCACGGCGCGGCGCGGCGTCTCGGTCCGCGTATATGCAATCGTGAAATTGCAAAGTCATTTCCGAAGAGAACCTGTTCCGACGAAGCTGTTGACTTCGCCTACATCGTGAATCGTGTTTCTAGAACGGCCGACCTCGGTTTCGAAGTTCCCGCGCCATCTGAGATTCGCTCGAACTCGCATAAATGAGTCATCGGCAATTAGAGCCAGCCGGCCCGGCCGGGTTAATGCAATCCGGGACTTCATGCGCGAAATCCTCTCTCGCTCTCTCCTCTGCCTTTTAAGGTGTCGGGCCGCCTTGACGCTCGAAAACCCACGCCTACGGTTTTTCGCAAAATCACCAAGCTCCACAGAAATCTCGACTGTGCAGGAAAGTTTTCCAATTACTCTTCCAGGTTCTAATATTTTAGTAAATTTCTAGTTATTTTTTAAATAGTATGTATCCAAAGAAATAACTTTGTTGACCTAACGTAAATAATTTTTAAAATTCCTATTTGATTTTTGTCTTGCGATTGATGCAAACAATTTTTATTCAAAGACCCACAGTCAACGAAGCAGAATTTGCAGAATTAAAGTGTGAAGCGCTCGATATGATTAATCGGATTAAGAAATTATCTAATCGGATCGGATTTCAAGAAACGCAATAATCTGATCGAGTCCCGCGATAAAAGCACGCGTTTACAGTCAAAACGGAGCGGTTGCATCGTCGATAAGCTGGGAACAACAGCCGTGTCCTGGAACTAGTTTGCGAAACAATCGGCCGACGATCTTGCGAAAAGCCGGATTGATTGGTCAATCGGTGACCCCTTTGCGGCCACCTTTTCTGGAACTGTTGTGGGTGGCTGTTGCGAACTTCGAGTCCTTTCTAAACCGAACTGCGGACACTCTGTTGCTTGGTCGTCGCCTGTTCGTTGAACCCGCCCGATGCGTTTCCATAACTTCCTGACAAATCATCTGCGAACCTTTCGCAAGGGTTCCCTCACTTTTCCAATTTCATTTAAGTCTCGCAGTGATAAAAGAAATCGTGGTAAATACATAAAACAAATTGGGTTAACCCTTTGCCGTATCATTTGTTTTACAATTACAGTGATGAAAATGTCTTCGTCCCGAAAAATGTCATAGAAGAAAAAAGAAAATTTATATTTTTTGTATGGCTAGATTTATTTGAATGCTTAAATGTTGATTACAAACGAATCAAATTTTATTTCATCTAAAAAGAAAGACGCAACATTCACATTTGTTAGACTTTGTTAAAGATCTTCATGACGCGTGTGACTCGTTCAAATACGGCAAGAGGTTAATAGGGTTTCGGTGGATAAATTGTTTTTGCAGAAAAATCAGATAAGAAACTTTCTACTCGGTGAACGATTCTGGGAATCGCGTTCGAATTTGAACCACGAAGAAATGGTTGCGGAGCGCAGGAAACGGCCCGGGAAACCCTGAAGAAGGGATAAGTGCATTACAACAGGGACACGCGGTCCTGTTCGGGGGCTCACACTCGCCGCTCAGCTCCGCACGGCGTGCATATCGCGCGCGTTGAATCGACAAAAGGGAAGACACGGTTCTTGGCCAGACAAAAGCGTCTAGACGACCGGCGGAATTAAAGCCGCTCGGCCGAGCCTCTGGCTCTGAACTCGCTCTCTGCATGGATAAAAAGGCACGGCGAGCTCAAACAATCCGTCGGCTCAAGGAACCTCTCCCCAACACTGCGAGCCGACTGCTCGATCACGTGCTGCGCGGTTCCGGATGCGTCCGACACACGCTCCCGATCGAAATGTGCAGCTTCTCGCCTTCCTCCCACGCTTTTCTTCGATCTTTTTTTGCTTGTCACCATTCTCGCTCCGGGATTCTGGCTGATAGCTCTGCAATTCTTTATCGCTCGATCCATTTAATCCTAAAAGTTCGTTTATTAATCCTTCATCCACTGGAAATCTATCAATAGGATTGTCAACCCTACAGCTTATCAGTCCATTTTTATGTTACAATACTAAACGGAATTATCGGATTACTAGACTGCGGAGTTTTGCGCATTTATGAAAAAATTAGCTGGGTGAAATATAAAACAGTCA
This sequence comes from Lasioglossum marginatum, assembly GCA_028455795.1. Taxonomy (NCBI): domain Eukaryota; kingdom Metazoa; phylum Arthropoda; class Insecta; order Hymenoptera; family Halictidae; genus Lasioglossum; species Lasioglossum marginatum. The sequence goes on along the minus strand of CM052264.1, from coordinate 5,908,406 downwards.
AAGATTAGAAAAATCTGAGAAAGTTATCAAATGGTTTTGTACTGACAAAACGATTCCATCAGCTTCCCTTGAAACCTGGTGAATGGCAAATCGGAGAGTATCGCGTTCGAGCATGATCCCTGGGAGAGGAGGTTGGTAGATTCGATGATTTTCCCAGATCCGATGATAGAGCGTGAGAAGATCGTCCAGGGAGCAAATAGCGAGGCTAGCTCGTCGACGAAAGGCGAGGATCGCGCGCGAAAACGTGACCCGATATCCTTCGAGAGGACGCCCTTCGACAACATCCGCGGGGGAGGACGACGCAAGCGAGAGAGAGGATGGAAAACCGGATGGTACCCGGGCTGGTATCTCGATGATTCGGGTTGCCCTTACGAAACCAGGCGGGTGGTGTTCATCTAGATTCTAGATGAACGATCGTTCCCCGTGAACCACACCTCGGGAACGAATCCTTCTTTTCTCTACCGAGAGACTGCAGATTTATGTCGTGGCTTCTGCAGAACCAGAGTCGGCAGATGAGGGGAATTTAGTCGAGTTCAGGGGAAACAGTTCCCCTCTTATACATCTCATCCCTTTTCTGATACAATAATGTCCATGATAAAAACTCAATCTAGTTTTTATGGCGTTGTTTGTACATACTCGTGTTATTTAACAATATTAAACGTACACATTCGGAAAGAAACTTTCGAGAATTTTTCAGAGAAATTAAAAATGTACGATTTCGATATTAATTCGGTACCGAAGTACCGTCGTAAGCGTTGCTCTCGATTTTCATAAGAATTTTTAATCGATGAGCAGAGATCAAGGAACGTGTATGACAGTCGAATTCGGCCTGTCAACGGCCGAGAAAAAAGAAGAAGAACGCCTGTTGCTGCGGCCAGGTCGAGAGGGGACATTTTAAAAGCGAGGCAATCGATACGATTCGAGGTCGACCTGATAACCTTTGCTAATGGAGGTCTCTCGAGCGTCGTCGAGGTGGAGGGAGTTGTCAATCGCGATCCGGCTACGTGTGTTCGGGGTCAACGACTCGTGCAAACACGCGCCGCCACTCGCTCAAACGAAATCCATATTTCGGAGAAATCCCAACGAATTCGTCGCTCTTCTGCCCAGCTAGACAGAACCTAACCCAGTAGATAGCGCCAAGCCCAGTTTCCATCCTCTAGAAGGCAGACACCAATCTTAGAGGACCGTGATCGGTAAGATTTTTATGCAAAACAAAAATGATCTGTATGAATTACGAGATATTGGAGCTACATAGACAGTTCTTTCTTTTTTTTATTCATTTTGACATGCCGAAAACAAATAAATGGAAATACAAATTTTCTACCTGAATTGCGACAAACTGGAGCGAAATAGAAATTTATTTCCTTTCTTAAATTTTACACATTAGAAATGCAGTGGACGTATTAAATAGTTCAGTTGAATAAAATAATTCAAAGAAGGGAGACATTTTTCTCTGGCTCCTATGGCTTGCAATCAATGCAAACATTTTTTGCATTGTAGAATTGTAGGGGCAGGTTTTTCGTCAGTAAAAGAGAGATTCCCAGCAACGATTTTTGACGGGCTGAGAGTTGGCCTGGCGATCGATCGAACGCCTTCACTGTCTGGGTCGTGTAGGTGTTCCTTCCGCGTTGTTGCCCGCGGACCTGTCTCCGTCTGGCTTTCATCCCGTTTTACGGTTCCGCGATTGCATTTAAGGGAATTGCCATTTCCGTTTTTTACAGCTGTCGCAGCTCTTTCGCCTTTTCCCACGGCCAAGGTACGCCGTTGACGACCACGCGAATGATTTTATTATAAACGACCGCTGACGCCGCCGAATCGGCCACGTTTTAAACGACGCGACGCAGAAATTTTTCTACGGGAGAAACGTTCTCCGACCATTTTTACCAATTTTTACCTGATGAAGATTTTTACCTAGGAAACTTCTTAGACTGATGTTGGCTTTAGCCCCACCTCTGACTGTAGGCTACGCCTCCTGTTTCAGTTTATCTTCCGTAAACACTGCGATTTTCTTTTACGAAATAGTTGAAGTTTCCTGAGCGTTTGGGCGGGACCTGAAAACTTTGCAGAAGTATAGCAGACTCTGGCGGACGTACACAGTGTTTTCTTGAATTTAGAAGGTTCAAAGTGTAGACATTAGGCAGTGCAAGCTTTAGAGATGGTAGCTGTTCTGGCTGTACTGCTTTGCTCCGCCTCTTTGTCCCGCCCATTGGCTACATTCTATAAATTCTCGATTTTTCTGACCTGATTTCTGAAGTTTAATGAGTTAAGAATTTATGACATGTGGTCGAGAGGGGCGAGTATTAGAAGCGATAAAAAATCGCGTAGCTCCGCCCCGAGGCTGTTTGCCCCGCCCATCAATAACCTTCCGCAAGCCCGAAATCGTTCGAAAACCTGGAAAACGGTAAAAAATTTCAACAAGTCGCTGCACATTCCCACAAACAACCGAACAATCCCATCGAATGTGTTAAAAATAAAGTAAATCGCAGAAAGAACGAATCTCTTTCCTTCCCGCGAGATACGTAGTCAGGATTATGATAATCGGAACTTATTACACGGTGAATCAGCTCACCGGGTTGGTTCTTTCCCTTTCCACCGAAGACATTCATATAATCCTACTTTCTCTTCGCGGGCTCGCTCGCCGCTCTATTATCGCGTAACAGTTGGAGAAGACTCTCTCCTCCTCCGCGGCTTGCCGGCGAAGAGGGGGCGGGGCCTGTGTGCCCAAGAGCCGAGTTCTGCCTCGAACCGCAGTTTCTCCGCGTTAAGTTTAAACTAGTTAGACGAAAGTTAAGCCGGAGCTTATTCGTGTAAATACACCCGGCACTTACACCGATGCTAATTCCGGCGATCGATGCGACCGCGGGAAACGCGCCGGTAAAATCGGCCGTGTTTAAAACGCGTCGGAACCATCCTCGTTCTCGCTTCTTCCTTTTTTCGTGCGTATTTCTACTGCTCTCCCGGCAACATTCCGGCGACGGGAATTTCCAGTTGAACAGAGAACAGCGTTAATCGAAACGTGTCGCTCTTTTTATCATCTTCCTCCAGCACGCTCTCCCCCACCCCCTCTCTCTCTTTATTAGTTGTTTTTTTCGTCTATTTTGGAATTCGTCCGATGGTCGATTTTCATGAATATCGTGCTCGACAAACGATAGACCGGTTTAGTTTTGTAAACATCGAATGTTTAAACCGCGCCCGGTATCGATTCCGGGTGCACGCGCCCGCGGAATCGTAACTCGCGACCACTCGAATATCGGGACTCGCTCGCTCCTACAGGCAACTGTTTACACGCTCGGCTCTCGCGCCACTGCACCTCTTGTCCCGCCCCCTTCGAACAATTTTCCAATAACGAAAATGGGATGGGACGAACGGTCGCGCTCCGGTTCCCCGTTGTTCTACTTCGGAACGATGATAGATAGTGTGAGAATGGTCTGCGGATAACGCTGCGCTCGATTCTCCTCGGTAGACGCGCCGGGAGTATCATTGTCGAGAAGCGTAGAAATCTTGCCAGGCAATCTTCAGAACTCCCACTAGAATTTTGACTCCGCCCACCGCGTCTTGTCTACTCCTTCCGCCACTCCTTCCGATCATTTTCCGTGGAATCTTGACGTGGAAAGGATGTAATATATTTGATAGATGCTGTGCTGCATTCCTGTGGATTGAGTGAGTGTGATTTTGTTTGTGAGCCGCGCCCATTGTAGAAGGACCGGCAAATTGTTCCTACGATAGGATAGTTATTCGGTATTAGGTTGGGAGGTACAGACGTTTCTAAATATATTTGGTAATTAGCTAGATTTCCGGACTACTTGACTCCGCCCAGAATGTCAAAGTATATACTCTGACAGCTTTTCTACTGATCTCCCTCGATCATTGCATACCGAACAGATGTTGAACCAGATTTCAAGGTATAACATATGAAAGCACGTGACTCTGCTTCCTGTTTCTTCGCCACGCCCCCTCAAACACATTGAAACATCAATTTAGCAAATGAATGACTCTAATGAAGACAGGTCTCAAGAAACAAGTCCCTCACGAAACAACATTATTACTCCGCCCATTCTGTCGTAGTCCCGTCCATACGCGATGCGCAACTTATTCCTAAAATGTGAAACGCTATATGATACCGAAGTTAAGGGGAACGCCGCGGAAGTTACTATTTTTATCAAGTGAGCACGAATGATGCATGGGTGAATGTCTTACTCACATTTCTCGGTTCCATGGGGGGCGAGTCCTCATCCCCGAAGCGGAAACCAGCCCCGCTCCTTCGGAAGTCCTCGGCCCGTTGCGTTCGCCATTAAAGGACGCGATATTTCGCGGAACGACGAGAGTCCTCGGGTTCTTGCGAACGGGAGTCGTTAAGGGGCGAGCGGCTGACAGGAAAGCCTCCCGATGCCAGTAAATCAAACTAACGAGCCGTAATCGATCGCGTGTTTCTCGGCCGTGTGCTCTCCGAGGCGCGCGTGTTCGTCGAGTCAATTATAAATTATCGCCTGCTACGCATAATCGACTGTATTAATTACGCGAGGCTCCGCGTTTCGTTCTTAGGCGATCAGTCGCCGCAGATTTATCAGGGCACCAACGGTCACTTCTTTCGGGATCTGTCGATCCTGTTTGCTAGTACGACTTTCATTAATCGATCGCGTATTATTTGAGTATTGATAATATGACTGGATTTTTAGGGGCTTTTTCGAACCCATTTTGAAATATGTTCAGGCAGAAATTTTAAGTGGAAGATGGAAGATTGCACATTATGATAAGGACACTTAGGCGTATAAATAAATACGACATCCTGTCGAGAAATCGACAAATCGCGACCATTGGCCCGAGCAAAATTAACTCGACCCTAAGGGGGATTCTTCGGGTCAATTTTAGAATGTATTCCCGTAGGAATTTTTGAACATCTGACGGCTTAAATTAGAGTTTGCAGATTGCACTTTACGATAAGTTAATTTTCGTTCCAGAGAAAATGTGAAATCATGTCGGAAAATAGAGAAACGATTCGATTTTGCGGGATTACTTCGAACCAATCTCGGAATGTATTCCCGTAGGAATTTCCAAACTTTTGGGGGCTGTAATGAAATCTACTAGACTGCACTCGACTACACCAAATTGTAATTAAGGCAACTTCGAGGCCTTCTCGCAGGCCACTCAGCTTAATGTTGGATGCTTTTCTCGAATCTTCACCGAATCCCCCTTTCTTCGAACCCACCCTGAACGAGGAGAATCAAAGCAGTTTTCACGTTTTCTTGGCTTCCTCGCAGCCTTCTCTCGAAATTACATCGAGCATTATCACCTCCGCGAAGGTAGCCTCTCTACTTTTTCATTCGAAGTGCGCACGAGACATAAAAGAACCTCATTAAACGAAGTCTAAGCAACTTCAAGTCTTTCTCCTGCTTTCTCCTGCGCAATTACACTTCTTTCTTGATCGTACATCGTGCTCTCCGTTTTTCCACTGCTGGCGACCCTGGAACAATCTGGTCGACTACAATTAGGCTCGATTCTGTCTTCCTTCGCAGGATCACTCTAAACAATTAATCTTTGCGAACGATCTCCAGGAAGAATACCGATCTCGACGCAGCTTTGGAAAATTTGAAAAATTCAAAAAACGAAAAGTTCTCAGCAATTTCAGTGTCCCCGAAAAATTGCAGACAAAATTATTTCTCTAGATTTATAAATAAATTTTTGTTGATGGACTTCTAGTTTTGATTAGGATCTGTATAAATCTCAATATTTCCATTTTTATTGCGTTCGATACGTTACTTTGATACTTTCGATTGGTACTTTCGCTGCACTAAAATAATATCACAAAAATCAGAAATTTTCTGAACGTCTCAGCAATTTATATTTCGAATTTTCCATACTCTACCCCATATCTAGTCTAAGAAAAATATCCTACGATGTCTCTGGCGGTCCCATACTTTTTCCAGAGGCTGGAAAAATGAATTCAGCCTGGGTTCTGCGTTTTCGCAGGTCGATCGGTGGAAATGCAGAAAATTCGCTGGGCAGCGAGTAACTGCCGGTCCCGGGCAACTCGTCAACGTCGCCGGCAAGCAACGAAGAACCCTCGAACGCGTTCGTTTCCGCGGTGATTTATCGCGAACCTGCCGACCATAACGTTTCCACGCGCGCGCCCGTGTAAATATTTAGCCGTGAGAGCGAAACCGACGCGTGGGCACATTTATTTTCATACTTCGCGCGCGAAACGCACCAACCCCCGTCCTCAACCGGTCGCTTGATTAATTCGCGACAAATTTCGGACCGCCTGTAAATTTCGACCTCGTCCGCACCCGATCGATTATAATTTATTAGCGAGTAATCGCTCGAACCGATCCGATTAACGCGCGTCAATTGCCTGACGATATCTCTGATCTTCCTCCGAATAGACTAATTCGGAGTGCAGATTTTTGGGTATTTGTGTATGGGTTTAGAAGGTGTTCTGGAATTTTTTTCGTGGAGAGAGAACCGAAATTGAGTTTGGTATAAACGATTTACTCTTCAGTGTTTCGCAGATATTCAAAGGGGTGCCTTGGTCTGGAAATATTTTTGAGGAACTTTCGGATTGTTTTGCTGCGAAACTGTGGAAGCTTTCGGGGTGGGATTTTTTTGTACTTCTTTGGTCGTGTTTGCAGGGTGTGCAGGAATTTTTTGGTGGAGAGAGAATCGAAATTGAGTTTGATATAAACGGTTTAATCTTCGGTGTTTTGTAGACGTTCAAAGGGATACGAAGCTAAAAAAAGTCTCTCTCCAATTAAAGCAAAAAAGTCGATCAGCCTAATTACACTATCCACTGCAATCTACATGTGTGCCAAACGTCCACACCAATATCAAGTGAATCCATCAAGAAGATCTCGAGATACGGACATGCAATCCAACATCGAGTGAAAATAAAAATTTCGAACTCGGTGCAACTTTTCAATTTGGAAACATGGATAGCGGCCACTAATTAGCGTCCCACGTTGTTAGGCACTGTGTATAGCCAGCTTCTCCTTTAACCACTTATAAACTGCCAGTACGTGTAATTGACGGGGCGCGAACAACCCTCGATCGCGGCTTGTCGATCGCGAAAATACAAGATTTCGTTTCTATCGATTACTGCTAATGCGACGGCTTAATCTGATCGCGAATAAATTATGGTCGTCCTCTTATGGGACGCGGCACACCGGTGGCCCCCATGTGCACGCGCTTGCTCGTTCGACAACGACGACGGAGCAGAGAGAGAACCGGATCGATTTCAGGACTTTATTACGCGGCCGTTATCGCCGCCTCTAATTGCGCTCATAATTAATCCGCGCATTTTTGCGAGCTGCCCGGGACCCGCCCGGAGGATCCGGTAATTAAATCGGGAGCGCCTCGTTGATCCTATCGCTGCGGTTTTAATGTCAAGGGACACGTCCGTTGACAGTGAACCGTTTATCCACCGTTGAAGGTTTCTCTTCCGACCTGACCCGCCCCGGTCAACGCGCTGAAAAATTTTTTTATTATTAAACCGGACGAGGTATTCTGATAAAAATTTAAGGATTTGGTTCCTAATGATTGGGCTGTATTTCTGAATTTTTATAATGATTATTCGCCGAGATAGCAGACCATCCCTTTGGGAGGGTAAAATATGAGGGGTAAACAAAAGGGTTCATGGTGAATTTTTTTCTTGCAAAACAGAGCGGTGTATTTTTATGGAACGTTACAGGCTTGTTTCCGAGTAGTCTGTAGCTTGATCCTAAATTTTCGTAGCTAGCTGGTATCAAAATTGTTATAGTTAAACTATGAGTTATGAACGTAGGGATCTATTTTGCCAACAATGAACGGTGTGTTTTTGTAAAACTTTACACAAATATGTTTAGATCAAATTCGAAGACTGTATGTAGTAACTATTCTCATCGAGAATACAGACAAACGCCAAATTCGATTAAGTCTCTCGCGCACTGGCGTTGAATATTCGAAATATTACTGTCTCTTCGAAGTTTCTTCATTAAAATTCAAGATATTCTAGACGGCTGGATAATAGATGTCTTATTAGGCGAGTTTCCTGGACTGCAGACAGGAAACACTGACTGCTGAAGGTCATTGGGCGGTCCCATCCCCTCCGTGTCAGTCCGATAACCCTAATCGCTAGGCTGCAGCGCTTTTACTCCGCCCACGAGTGTATTCAGGGTACGGAGCCGATAAGCTATAGTCGTATGAAATCTGCTTCTTGAAATAGCCCTTGTGGCCCTTGCGTGCGGCTGTGCTTGAGATCGTGAAGCCTATTCTTACAGAAATTATCTTCTGCAATTGTTGTGGTACTTTCTTATGAGAAAAATTCGTAGAATATCAAATATTAAAAGCTCCACGAGAGTTCAAGAATGATATTCTCCTTAAATTGTTAACACCAAGAAAAGCAAAAATAAATTTCTATTTGTTCATTTATCATTGCTTGAAACCAAGTGGTTCATTCAGCAAGAATTTCTATTTCGTGTTTCTTGCAACTGCTTCAGAAAATTGTTCCGAGAACGTCAAGCTCTATTTCGCCAATATTTTCAGCTGAAATAATAGCATTCATTTGAATATTAATTACGATATTAAGCCACGCGTGCGCCGGAGGTTATTATTCAAAGAGGGCCGCGGAAACTCGGAAAACCGGGCGCGTGTTTCGCCCTCGGGAGAGCTGGGAGGGGAAAAAGTTATCGATCTCTCGCACGCATGCCAGTCACTGTCGACACGCGACCGGGTCCCTGACCAGACGCTGCGAAAGAACGATAGAAGTATCTCGGTCTGCGAGCATAATTGAGAAACTCCTCGGATTAAGTCTGTTTCAAAAAATGCGTAATTCATTGACATAACTCTTTTGTGTTTGATCATTCATCTATGAAATTGTTGCCGACATTTCCGTGACGTTTTTCCGATTAAAATGAGTCCAAACACGATATGTACAATTTGGATCGTATTTACTCGTTCATCCACGATTCAGTCCACGGAACCTCGATTATCCGAATCTGATCCGCGATGTCTACTCTAATTTTATATACTTCTGTATATAAATTATTCCACAATTTTTCATAGCGATATGCAACATCTAAATTGTTGTTCAAACGATTCGAAACGCAACGTTTCATTTTCCAAGACATGATGGGACCAGCCCGTAAAATATACAGCGTGATTCTTACTTATGGGAGCGCGTATGTTAAACCGATCGTATCCGGCGCGATACTCCGCGCAGTATGTCTTCGGCGTTCGGTGACAGCTGCGACTGGATCACCTGCAGCTGCAGCTGCGACCGCGGCTATCATTCAGCCACGATAACGGCGCGCTGCGAACGCAATTACCGAGACCCGAGCAAGAACTAATTACACGGAAACGAGTGACGTCAGCACTCTTTCGTTCCCCTGGACTCTCCTCGTTCCGCGGAATTTTTATGTCAACGGGCCCCGAGGTGTCTCGCTCCAGGAGTATCGGGGCTGCCGAGATTATTTCTGTTTAAAACGCAAACCGTCGGATCTGCTGACGAGATTAGGTCAGTTCCCGTTTCTCGAAATTTTCGCGCGAGCGTGTCAGACGAGACTATATGAAGGAGTCTAGTCTATCAGACTATGAACGCGAATGTCTGTTGAAAAATGAAACATTAGGAACGAATGAGAATTATGAGAATGAATATTAGCAATGAAAGACTGCTTCAAAAGATTCAAAATCGCTTGGAGCAGTAGATTAAACTAACGGAAGACTTCTTTATCAAAATCGCTGTTAAAAATGAATTCGGAGAATAAATTTAACTAAAACTACCACTGAATAAATAAAGATCATTCAAAAGAACAAATTCAAGAATTCCTCCAATCAAAAACACCGTTGAAAATCACGTGACATCTTTTTATAAGGGATAGTAAAGGAAAATAAACATGGCAGGTCGCGGTTAGGCTGACGCAGTCGAAGGGAAAGTGGCCGGCGCGGCGCGGCGTGTCGCAGCGCGGAAATTGGCGAGGATCGAGATGGATTGGCGCAGGAGCAAAAAGCTCCTGACCTTGAGCCGCGCACCGGTGACCTTGAAGCCGAGGGTGCCACGGCTTCCGCATTGCCGGCGAATGGTGGGAGGCCGTTCGTCGCAGGGGTTTCGACCGGTCCAGCCAATCCCGGCCAGACAGCCTCGCGAATCAGCCTCGGCTGGATCAATGCGATCCTCGAGTCGACGTTCTCTATCGATCAGTGCGTCCCCACCGCACCGACTACCACACAACTCCTACGACTTAACTCGCACGCTTAAATCAGAATAACTGTTTTGCAAATGAACTAAACGATTTCAGTTTTTCTGCAAAAATTTTCGAAATTGTTCAAGTTGTCTCTCACAACTTTTTTTATTTGCGCTTGTAACGAAAATTTGAAACATCTGTTTTGCAAGTTTATACACATTATGAACAATTAAAAGTGGCGAGAACCGATGAATAATAGTATAATAATAATAATAAATTTTCACAATTTTTATGTTTCATATCCTTGTATCATTTGATTTCATCGATCCAAAAAAAATTATTCCAATTTAAGTGAGACTGACCTTATCTATTAATTGATTCGATATCAATATTTAGCCATTCTGGATTAAGCGTGGGTATACAATGAATGTTCTTTTTCATATCGAACATTATTGACGAAGGGATTGCAATTACGGTAGTTACAATAGAAATTACAAGGCAACGGGTCAATGAAATGTGCAATTTCAACTGACCTAAACGATCAAACAAAGGATTCCGTCGGACAGTAAATGGCGCCTATCATTGCGTCCCTATCGAGCGTTAACAATTCACTGGTCCGTTCAAAATTTATGCGTGTCTAGACGAGCGATCGAGTGAGAGTGAGCCAGAGATGTTTGTCCACGTGTCAGAGATAATAATGCTCTCCCCTCTCTCTGTGATATCGCACGCCGGACTATTGTTCTCCTTCATCGACGATACAAAGAGAGATAAAAGTTCTCTAGGTACTCGATTCCCTTCTTCGTATTCTTCGGGAAACAATTCTCGTGATTCATAGCTACTCTTTTAACGTCTGAGTCTGCTCGACAGCATTTCCAATGAATTCTGTCGTTTTTACTTTATTCGGAAATGTCTTGCTTTGGCGCAATGCAATACTTTGTTCATTGCTTTGACGCATCGCTTTGATCACTTCCTAAATCAAGTGTTTCCTTCTTTAAAGAATTTTTAGTTTTATTTTTATTTTAACACGTATATAAGGAAAAGTTGTTCAGTCTGATGACCTCGACTTTTATCGATTACCAATTTGTATGACGCGAGTACAGTAAAACGGAGTTCTGAAACAGCTTTAATCGTTTTATTTATTTACCCAGTTTGTGTTATAAATATAGAAACTCCAGAGAGGTGAATTATTTAGCAAAAAATATAATTCCATCAATATGCTAGTTTTTGCGAGCCCGCCAACAGCTTTTCCGACCCGCTGCCGTGTAAATGCTGATCGGTGCGAATCAACAGTTTCTATTTCACGGTTCTCATGAAAAAAAAAACGCGGCGCGCAAATTGGTATAAAACTGTGAAAAACAAAACGGACATCATCCCGTGGCCGGATTCGAAGCGGATTTAACCACGTTATCGCTGTTGTGCTCGCCTCCATTATTGACAGAATTTGTTTAAACCTGTAGCACAACGTCGGCCCGTTAAAAATGCACGCGGGCGACTCGATGAATGTCGGGGCTATTCGTTGTCGGCGCTATTATTTATTCATTCGCTAGTCGGCTGGCTCTCGGAAACGGCGCGATGTCGATGATTCGGACGCGTGCCGGATTTAGAACACAACCAGGATCAAATCCGAACTTAATTCGGGATCTGGTCGAACCATTTTGGGGTCTGGTGCGAAGTAAATTCGAATCGGGTCGAATGCGAATTTAATATAGAGATAAATCGGGGTGAACTTGGACTGCAGACCTGAATATGAACCTAATTTAGACGGAAATTGAACTTGATTTCGACAGAATATTTTTTTAGCACAAACATTTAGTACAAATATTTAATTGAATTGGGTCAAATTTGAATGTGAGTTTAATACAGGCCGAAATTATACGAAAATTGAACTCAAGTTGTGTTGAATTTATTTCATCTGAAATATGGACTTCAACAGGGTTAAACTGGGTTAAACTTGAATACGAACCTATTCCAGATCTAGATCAGCCTGAGATCGAACTCAATATAAGCTAAATTAACTTGACCCCAAATACAAACTTATCTGGGATCTAAATCGGGTTAAACAACGCTCAAATATGGACTTAACTTGAGCCTAAATTGGGTCAAACTTAAATATAAATCTAATTTAAGCCCAATTCAGGATGAAATTGAATTTAATTCAAGGTGAATTCTCTTCGGCTCGAATACGAACTTGGCTGCAAACTAAATTGGGTCAAATGGCAATCAATTTTCCGATTCTTTTCTTACTAAACCGAACGACGTATTTTTATGAAATTTTACAGACATGCTTCTGAGTGGTGTGTTTGTATTCCTGCATTTTTGTAGATATTTAGTTTCACTACCACGCTATCTACATTTAAACCAAACTCGATTTCAACCCGGCCTTCCAGTCGCAAATTGAACCCGACAGAAGTAAAATTTGAACCTCTCGCACGTACCTGTTCTGAAAATGTTCACCGGTTCCGTTAACACCGCTTCATAGTAAATTCGGCGCGAGACGGTCTGCGCGTGCTTCGCTCCGATAAGGCGTCGCGACGCCCCTGACACGCGTAAGTCATGCCGCTCAAATTAATATCTGCGCGGGCCGTTTAATTAAACGCTGATTAAGCTGAACAGGCCCGCGGTAACGTACGTCGCTTCAGCCCAGTGTGTGTGTGTTCAACGTTCCGAATGAAATTCGTTCTCCCTCGAATTCGTAGCGCACCTGCCACGGTCGAACGTGGACAGCGATTTTTGCGCGACGGAAACCGTGGCGTCGTTACGCGGATCATTTAATTAAACGACGATGGCTCGCGCGCCAGACGAGATGCGTTAATGTTTCTTGCCACACTTTTAATCTCTTAACGTTCCACCCTTCTAATCTCGCTAATGAAACTTGTTTAGATCCCATTTTATTGGCGCGTTGCTACGCGCGCTCGGCGGATTCTTTAATTAATCGAGTCATTAAGGCGTAACTGACCGATGGACGCGATGTTACACTTGTACAATAAAGAAGGCAAGAATGTTGTTTCGTTGGGAAAGTTACAATATTTGTTGCTCAATCATCGTTTGCTGTTGATCAGAGATAACGTTAATTTAAATGTTCATTAATTTTCGTTTTCAATTATTTTTTTATGGAACCTTTATTCGTGTGTGTGTGATATTTTTCTGATTAAAATGATACCACATACGACACAGTCTGGAATATAGTGGAACCTCTGTTATCCGAACCGTTCATGCCCATTGGAAACTGACGAATTTCAGGAGAATCATTTTTTTTGAAATTTCATGCTTTATTGTAATTACCACGTCCTCGCATGAATCGCGTTCTTCAGTGAATTTTTCCCAGACCCGGAACGGCCCGGCTGTTAGATCCGATTGCTCGCGTTCGATCGTGTTTGCGCAGACAAACATTCAGTACAACCGCAAACATCCACAAATCCACTTACAACTGGCAAGAAACTTCTCCCGACCACCCGGTTCAAGAACGAAAGAACGAGCCTCGACGGAAAGTGGAATTTCTACTTGCCTTTCTTCTCCAGCAGCCGCCAGACAAACGTGTGTGCAAGTTTGCGTGTGTTTCGAATGAAATGCCAGCCGCGGCCACACACCGCCATTTTATTCGTGTCCGGTGACCGACAAAGGAAAGTCGAAAAAGCGAACCGGTTCGGAAAAGAACCACCCACAATGTGCGATTGTAATTTACGGGGCCGCCAGCCGGCGAAATTTTTCGGAATTGTTATGCGAATCGAAAAGAAAGGGGTTTTCTAAGGAAAACTAAAATTCAAATTAAAACAACTATAATATTGGACTGCGGGGCACTGAACTGGTTTAAATAGCTCGATCAGATAATTTAATAATAACTTTTCGGTGTCGATATTGAAGATTCTTCTCAACTTCAACAATAGAAATACAAAATATAAGTCACATATTAAGGGAGGAGGCTGAGTCATAATTTCCTCCATCTTCAATTCCACCGCAAAATAAATAAAAGCCTAGCGAGTACTTTCACTGAAGAAAGAAATGTTTTTCGCAAAACCTATGTAAGTTCACCGAATTTTAGTTCTGGTCGATGCAGAAAGTTTGCAGTCCCTCGCGACAATGTTTCTCCCCTCGCAGCATCGTCGCAGTTCTTCAGGATCAAAAAGTCGTGCCTTCGGCGAGTTGGCGTAGATCAAAGGCGCGATCGCGCATTTGCGCCAGGGGAAAAAAGGTTGTGAAATGAGAAAAAGCGAAGAAGGACGAGAAAATGGCCGACGGGGGACGGTCGTGGAGAGGCAGAAGCAGGTTGAAAGTTGGCGGAGGATTCGCGGAAACCGCGAGAGGGAATGAGAGCGTCATCAGAGACGAGGAAATTAGTGGAAGCGTGCGCTCTCAGGCGCGCTCTCAGGGTCGTTCTACTCGAAATCCGTGGCCTGACTTCCGTTATGGTCGGCAGGGCCGAGTGCGTTGACCCTTTTCGAAGGTCGTCGTACCTTTCTCCGTTCGTGACTCGCCACTGTGAACCGACCTTAATCCCCGCACGCGACGATGGCCCAGGAGCGGATAAGATAATTCACACCTCCGAATCCGATCGTGATAAAACTGTTCCAACCGATCCCGTATGTTTGTAAAGCATCACATTATATAATAATGGATGAGGAAAATTCATTAAGTTGTTTTATAAATTGTCATCCTCACTGATCATTGCCGTAAATCCGGTCCTAAATCCGTCGACCGCGGTTAATTTCAGTTTGTACACTCTGGTGGCGCGAGAATGTATTATTGTTGGGACAAGTTGATATTTCCAACACTTGCGAATATTCGCCATAAATAAATTGCAAGTATAAATAGACAGATTTCCGTGCGGCATAAATACATTTGCATAAACAAAGACCAAAGATAGAACGAGCTCCACGCAGGATGAAAGGAACGCGGCTCCGATAAATCCGACTGGCGCGGCGGCACGTGTCCGACAAACCGGTCGATTCAGTATTAATGCGAAGTTGAAAACTGAATGTCGACTATTTAGAAGGATCGTTTGGCTCCCCGTGTAACACCGAACAATGCCCATTACCCGTTCCTGCGGCGGACAATGCCCGGTTTTTCCGCCGCTTGTTTGCCGCTCATTCAAACTTGAATCCCATCAAATCCCGTTCAAGCTCTGTTCACTTTAATTCCGGCCCGCTCAGATGTAAAATTAAATCGGAACGTGGCTCTGCATCCACGCCGATCCCGCAGAATAACATGTTATCGTGCCCGCGGACTCTCTGTTGTATCGGAAACACTGTCCACCGGATTTCAAAGCCGGGGGAATATCGAACAAGAAACGAACTCCTCAGTACTCAATTTTTTGTTCTTCGTTCGTTTTTCCAAAGTTTCAGAAACGTACTCGCGGAGGAGTACGATGTGACGAGCAGCCCGAATGATCTGTGAGCAGGATTCATACCCGGAGACATAGAAAGCAAAAAGGGAGGTTTGTTCTCGAATATCCGGAAAACAAGCGTGGAGATCTTTGAATAAGAACATAAACAATCGGAAACTTAAAAATATCAGTTTCTGAAACTGTGAACATTTATCGTCTAGAACGGACTCGCAGTTTTGCGGCAAGTAGAAACGGCAAACAACGGTCGGACACCTCGCCGCTGCTCGAAACAATGAAGACGCGTCGCGTCGGCTCTCGGCGGGACAATGGTTTTAAAAAACCGACTAATCTTTCTCTTTCATTTCATTTGAAAATCCCGGCACCCGGGGGAGAATGATAGAGACGCTTTATCATACGCGAGAGCTCGAAGAGGGCGGGCGGAGAGAGGAGGAGGGAAACAGGAGGGAGAAAGCTCGTAACTTCCCAGAAAATTGTGGCCGCGCAGGTAAATCGTCCTTTATTTGCTTTTTTCGCCCGGGAGCGTTTTTTTCGGCCCGGACGAAATTTATGCGCGTCCCGCGTTGTTGATAACAATGTTGCGCTGTAATACAGGGAAGTCACGTGGCATCCTGGGAACCAGTTTGCTAACCGTGTACATACATGTATAGAATACGTGTAGGAACACACACGTGTTGAAGACAGCGCGTGACACTCATCGATCCAGGACGAATTTAGCTCGATTAAATTACCCCCGACCGGGACGCGTTAATTACCGTCCGATCGAATTACCCGGATGAAAAGAAAGGGGTTCCCGAGGATGGAACAGAGGTCCTTACTTGTTGCTCCGAGAGGATTCGCCTTTTTTCTGCACGGCGAATTTGCTCGAGTCTATACTGCACAGGGGCCATCTTCATTTTTGTGCTTTGGTGGTCTGTCTGTTACAATGTTAGTATTACGCAGAATGATTTCAGATAACATAATGATCACGTTGTTTGTACTTACTTGTGTGATGTAACAATATTGGTACGCATTGCGAAAGAAACTTTTGGGACAACCTAATACTTTACACGGCGCCCACGGCGGGGTCACGGACGTCGATTTGCGAGAGCTGCAAAAAGGGTTTTGCGAAAGGGGTTGAACAGAAAGAGATATACAGCTAGAGAGAGAGGGAACGCAAACGAGAGCGGTCGCGAACGAGATTGACTGGCGAATGGAAACGAGGGATTGGAATCCGTCGGTTTGCGGTATAACCGGCTGACAATGAAATCGAACCACCGTAAACGGACTAATTGCAGGCACAATAATTATTCCGCGGACGCAACCAACGAGGGTTGCTGGCCACTAGTCGAGTCGCGTCGCGTCTACGTTTCACGGATTACAGATCGATCCGCGCTTCTGTTATTAAACCCCCTGGCAGATCGAACAACCCTCTACCCTCCCTGCCTTCTATCCCCTAACCCCTCAGGAAACCCTGCCGTGAACGTGTTTACGGATGGACAGAGATAACCTCGAAATTTATAGTCGCGCGTATCGCCGCAGACTCTTCCGGGACCGCGAGCCGCGGTTAGACATCGATCTCCTGATGGGATCGAAGGATCGAAATTTTGGATTGGACCCCGGGGAATCGCGGGAATTTTGCTTGGATCGACTCGTGTTGAATCCCGTGGTTTCCTGGAATTTTTCCTGAAAATATTAGTGGACCTTTTCTTTAAACAAGCACCTGATTTAAAAGTACATATATTGTATTACCTGCACGAATTTTGCTGTTGCGAAAAATGAAATTAATTGCCCGAATAACAATCTTTCTTCCATAGGTTGATTTAAAGAGAAAAGTGATTAAAATCACAAAGGTGTTGTCAACGAATCTGGCGAATAAATTTATCACTTTCACGAATGCAAACGACACGAAAGTTAATATTAGAGGCGTGCAGCCGTTCGGAGAAAGGTCGCGATGCAATTAAGATTTTGCCGGGAGTGGAGGTGCAGGGGGTAGATTCGCGATAGTTCCTCGACGTGCCCCGAGGAGATGCGATTCCGATCGCAGGGATAATTGCTGAATAACAATATCTCGATGATTTACAGGGCGGTCACGGATCCGAGGGACGGTAGGAGAGTGGCCTTGAAGAAACTGCCGAACGTCTTTCAAAGCCTCGTGAGCAGCAAACGGGTCTTCAGGGAGCTGAAGATGCTCTGCTTCTTCAAACACGAGAACGTGAGTAACATAAAATCTTTTTTCAACATTCCACGCTTAAGTAATTGTTCGATCATTCTGTTTCTCAATCGATCAACGGTTTTTCTAAAATTACAATGTTCCCGCGAAGCTTCGCGAAATTGAGAATTACGGCTGGGAACAATTTTAACGACAGAACTGTCATTGGATTCTGTGTTGATATGTAAATTGATATTTGTTTATGCGGCTCTACAGAATCGAATTTAGCGAGTGCTAGATCAGATTAAACAATACACCACGAATTGATCCAATATTATTATCGGTCCCGTCAGAATCCGTGTTGTATAATTTTTTTCTATCCGCGAAACCCCTCGATAAGCAGTTCGCGGAACGCTCGATAATTTACCGCGCGGAAATCTCCGTCGGTTGATTTCGGTAATTGCGAGGTTAAGCGAAATCTGGGTGTAATGCGAGAAACTAATGTAATCAAAACGAATGAATATTGATCACCGGACTGAAATAATATCTGTGAAATTTACAGAGACGCGTTTAATTACAAGCGTTCCGCGAGCCCGTGGAAACGACGAGCTAAATTTCGCCCGTTGTCTGCGCCACGATAGACGAACAATGTTGCGTTCTCTTTCTCAGGTGCTCTCGGCCTTGGATATACTGCAGCCGCCGCACCTGGACTTCTTCCAAGAAATGTATCCTTTTCGAAAATCATCCGGGTCCGCGAACAGGTTTGGGAAAGTCCGAAAAGCTGATTCTCTATCGTTCGGAGAAAATTCAAAGGGAACAGAAGTTCAATGTTATTCCCTTATATGTAATAATCTGAATAAGTCGGTGAGAGCCAATAAATATTGCAACGACAGCGATTTCATTTACAAATCGACAAATTCAGTGGTCTATAAATTTTAGCCAACATTATCCTCATAATCTTTCTAATACGTACGGAAATTTCGTTCGATAAATCGTTCGAACATAAAATGTAAATTTCTCTTTCGAGGATTAACGAATGAACGACACAGAAATTCTACGAGGAATCTACTTGTATAATAGAAAGCGTTTCGACCAGTTCAACGTAGAATCGTTGGCGTAGAAAGTGTTCAACCTGTTGAACGTACCAGACAGTTCCCTAGGCATAGAATATTTACGGCTAGATAAATATAGAACCATCTGCCATTATTCTACAACATATCTAGCCGGTTCCGATCGAACTTTATTCGCGAACGTGCGAGATGTTTAACCTATGGGACGTCGTAGTCTATCGCCCACCCGCGTAAGCTTCACGGTAATGGGATTGTACCGTCGACATAGAAGTTTGATAAAGAAGTAGATCGAATCGATATTAAAAGCCATTATCTTATGACCTTATACGTCGGTCTGGAAACGTCTACGGTTATTACCACTCGCCCATGTAATTTACAGAGACCTGCAACCCATCCCGAACGTAAATAGTCTACGTAGAAATTGATTTTTCTTGTGCGATACATTAAAAAAAGCATTGTTATTAACAATTTCTTTACGAAACCTTCACTGAAATACTCGTGACACTTTTCCGATTAAAACGAGCCCAAACACGACACAATTGGGATCACACAGACTCGTTTAATTCACGATTTAGTGGAATCTCGATTATCCGAACCGATTCGAGCGTCGTCCTGTATTTTTCGATACCGAGCGCCAAGAATACACAACAGTTGACACTCCGGTTACTGAATAATTCAAAGCAGGCTCACTTTTTCCTAAAGACAGTAGGGTTCTCGATCGGCGTCGCGTTTGAAGTCGAAAGGCGATAAATCCCTGGGAAACCGGGGAAAATTTCTGTCGTCGGCTGCAGCCGGTAGCCCCGAAAGGTCGCTTGTCCCCTCCTCGAAATGAAATTAAGGTCCGAACTTCTGTCCGCTCGTGGGGGATCGCCGGACACATGTGCCGAGGAACTAACCTAATAAATCTCAGGCTCGGTTCTCACGTTACCAACGCCGGAAGATCAATAATGCCGGCTAGAAGCGGTCTCGACAGAAAAACCGGCCCCAATTTCCACGGCCATTTTCTGAACCGTACTACAATTTCAAGTGCACGTGTACCTCTTAGATACATCTCGGAGCATTTTCTCGAATTTTTCCACCCCACTAACTAGCTTATACAGGATATACAGGGTGTCCTGGAAAAAGTCATCTGAATAGTGTCCTCCTCTTTATTCACTAAAATAACTAGTTTAATGCAAAATAAATATTTGCTAGGGTAGTCGACACCTTTGTTTATGCTTGATAACACTACATTTAAAATGTACGTAAAGTGTATCTGATTTGACGCGGATCATTCAGCGAACAGGGATCCATGTAACCGGCGCGGCGCCAGCGATCTCTGCACATAATCGTTTACGTAAGATCTCTGGACGTTGCGAGAGGAAGTCTCTCCTTTCTCAGTCTCCGAGATCAGGGACACACGAGAGATTTCGTTGTGAAGGATCCCTACCGCGCGATCGACATGGATTCGTCAACTAGATCCAGGGGGAGATCCTTGGATCGCGCGCGGAACAAGGATCGTCCGATCTCCTTTTTCGGTTCTCTGCTCGGTCCGCGCTTGGATCTTTACGAGCCTCCGAGTGATTTCGTTTCGGATTTCGGGGATGGAGCACCTCGTGACTCAGAGATCGTACTTGTTGTTTCATATCTTTCAGCCTTTTTTGGTTTGTTTCGCAAACGGTGTTCGTCTTGTAATGATGTCTTGATCAATTGATATTAAAACTAATTCAAACTTGAAAATTCCTCTAAAATTAAGTTTAAAGTTAGCTGATTGTTGAACTTTTTCTAAAATTAATTCGGACATGGAAATTCCTCTAAAATTAAGTTTCAAATTAAATTATTGTAACAATCCCTCTCAATAAATTACTATAAAAACTCTTCGAAAATTTTTTCTACAATTAACTTGAACTTGAAAATTCCTCTGTAACGAAGTTTAAAATTAAAGTATGTATTACACGAATTCCTCCAAATTATCACAGGACTGACACAAACGCGATAATTAGGCGAGCACAATTGCGTTCCTACCGAATCGCCTAAAATCCTTATCCAACTCCCGTTTCATTGCATCGTCGTGCAAATATTTGCATAAAGATCTGCATCCCCAAGATAAATACGAACCAGAGAGCCGACGAATAGGCGAACGCAAGGAAACGAGAGGAGAAATGAGAGGAGAAAGGAGAAAGGAGAAGGGAGGAGCGAGTGGGTGATTTATCGAGCTGCCTCCGTCGAGATTAACTCTCGTATAGTCGGCCGACGCGGTCCCGTTCACTTAAGGAGGATCGACTATCGGTTCCTCGTTGATCGATCGATCGGATCATTCGGCCGGTGCCTGCGTCCGTCCGTGACGAATCGACCAATCACCGTCGCGACACCGATCTCGCGCGGTTCCCAAACAAAAATCGAAATCCGGTCGTGCGACACATTTTTACCGATTCCCGTTCCGCGAAATAAAATAATCAGCGAACGCTTCAAATAAACATCGATCTCCGCATTAAATCCTTGACTGACGTGATCAAACGGACGCATTAAAAATTCATCGCTTCGGAAGAAAACATGTTCTGAAATTTTTGTAATCTTTCTACCGTTTCAAATTTCGTTCACTCATTTTTTTCCAATCATTAACTATTTTTCTCTGCATTCTTTTTGTCACAGTATATTTTACTCGTGTATCAGTATATTCTTTTTTTATTTAGAAGATTGCGACTTCTTTCTGGAAATATGAAGAGTTTCCATTTATAAATAACAATAGGTGTTTTAAGGCTCTAAAGAGACCGACCAGCTCGTGCGTCAGTTGCAGCTGCACCGTCACCGAACAATGGCTTATGTAACACGCACTTTGCTGCACAAGACCGAATCTCTTATCACACCTGGCTGATTAGCAGTCAAGGTTGCTTCGGAAGTTATTTTCAACGTTCGGTCCTTGGCGCTCGTAAATTTCTCGACAGACCTTTGGAATAGCAGACGGGCGAATTCGTTTGTATGCAGATCGTGCAATTGTTTGCGCAAAGAACCGTCTGCGCCGTCCTGTCGCAATCAAAATAATTTGCACGTGATTCTAGAGGAATTCTTATCTACAGCTCCGTCTAAAAATATTCATACCGCAAGTTTCATAGTATCAATTTCGTAATAATTTATACCTCGCCCGATTACGAAATAATTCACTCGATTCTGCTTTCTTGTAAATCGTTTACCGTCGTTCAAAATCATAATGTTCTTTGATCAATTCTTCAATATCGTAGATTAAACGAGTAAATATAATGCGAATTGTATCGTGTTCGGTACCGTTTTAATCAGAAAAATGTCGCGAATACATCGATAAGAGTTTCATAAACAATCATTAACATTACTGATATCGCGTACATACGCGATATAATTGATATTTCGAATTTTAAAAAATCTGTGACATGTTCCTCGCAGAAAAGCAGAGACAAACGAGCGTATCATTTTTATTAGCCGATTTTTGCGGTTCATCAGGACCGGTGTACGTCCTCTTCCGCAATTCCTTTCAATTTTCTTCTCGCGCTCGTTCTCGCGTACCCGCGCCGCTAGATCATCATTAGTAATGTGCGACTATTAGCCGCCGCGGTGCTCGTTCTGGTTCGTTTTGCCTCTTTCTGTCACGGTTCGTCCTTCTTTCGTTGGTCCTTCCATGCCCCGTCATCCTTCTCGTCGTCGCCCGGGGATTATGTCGAGCACATACGAGCCCTGTCCACCGGTGCATGCACCGGTGCGAGGCTGATGAGACACGACGCGATAGCTCGATTTACTGCTACCAGTTTCTTCGTCGTCCGGGCCACCTGTTTCACGGTGCGCGCACCTGATCGATTCGAGGCCGAGTTACCTTTTTAACGGACGTCCCCTCAACGAGAGTCCCCCCTTTTTCCACCGGCACGAGGACGATTGAATTTCACCTCTTCACCACCACCGTTTCAACCCCTGGCAAACTGCGCCATTGTCCTCATCAGCCTCCACCTCTTCTTCAATTTTTGATTCGGAAAATCCTTTAACTCGCCACCCGTTTTATCTTCATCCCGTGCACGCTCTCACGGCGATTTATTAAAACCATATTTGATTTAACACTTTCACTGTTTGCTTCACTGATTCAGCAATTATGAAAGTCGATTTATTAACACTTCATTCATTTACATACTACTCAATAATAATAACTAGACTGTGGATCTTTATGAAAAATAAAGATTTATGTATCAGGAAATGTATCAATAATTTCCGATTCCGATTCCGATCCGTGATTGTGTAAAATCGGTGGAAATCCTGCCGCCATTAATCCCACCGGTGCTTCCGTGTAACCGTTGGCAGCCAGGTCGATTCTAATTCCATCTCCATGGAAAATTCACCGGCGCCACCCGCCGCCATTCAAGAAACTTCGGCCGGGAAGTTGAACTCCGCTGAAAGCGGCTGCCTAATTTCTAATTAAACAGCCCGACTAACCGCGCCGTCTCGCAGACGATACGCTAAAGAGATTAGCCGGTTGATATAGTGGCCCGAGCGACTGCTATTAAATCCTTCATCACCGTTCAACCAAAAGAATCTGCCCGCCAACTTCCGATTGAATCAACTCTCTCTCTCTCTCGCAGTCTCAAACTATCCCGGACAAATGATTTTATTCTACTTATTCTACTAAATTGTTTCGATCATTAGTACTCTGACTTCCAACGCAGCAACTTGAATAATTCCACAAAATTAACGTAATTTTACCCCTTGCGTTCGAATAGCGACTCTAATTAAATAAGATCATACTATTATTCGAAACAATTTTTACAAAATTTATTTGTGTTTTATAAGTTGCTAGACATTTGTGTATAATAAAATTATATATAGTGAAAATGTTATAGGCGTATAAATTTGAAGCACCGAATACGTTAGCTTCGAAAATTGGTTTTTCAATCCAGGCAAATGATTGCCAATGTCAGCCAGTTCGTAAGGGATGCTATACCCGAAGCGTTAAGGGATCAAACTGCAATCACCGTAACTTCGAGACTGAAAAGTCAAGCTGTAGATCGGTGAGATTAGGTGTGTGTTTCCCCGGTTTCGCGTCCATTGATCGGACGTCTTGGATCGCGCGGGTGGGTCCTCCTATTTGCATAAATCGAGAGCCCGATGCTCCCCTAGGCTCGGGGTGGCTCGCAAGCCCTCCTCGCTCCTAATTTCTGGTTAAGGACTGGCTTGATTGGATGAATACATATCCGGCAGACCGTCGTTTGCGGAAGACAAATATGAATCACTGATTCAGCACCGGATGACGATGTTTCGACTCAGACTCGGCGACTAATTATGGCAGTTTGATAGCGGCACCGTCGAACGCGGCTGAATCTTCGCGGTTGTTGCAAGTGACGCCAGTTTTCGGGTTGAAAAATACTGGGGATCTACATTTATTTCTTACGAGAGTCAACCCTCTTAATCTGGCGACTACAATTATACAAATTTAGCTCCTAACCCAGGGCCTCCGGGCGGGTTGCCCTGGCGGGCGGTGCACAATGGGCGCACTAATGACGTCACAACTTTTGAACGAATGGACTTTTCCAATTTTTCTTTCCCTAAAAACCTTATTCGGACTATTACGAACATTTTTTTTTTAAATTAGCCAAATCGGTTCAGCCGTTCTCAAGTGATGCGCTTACTAACGAGCAACATTTAATTTGTATTTATATAGAATTTCATGATCGTGACGGGTTCGGATATTGGAGGTAAATATGACTGAATTAATATCGTGTTTGATGTCATTTCAAAAATGCCTTTGAAAGAATCTTGAAGGGGCTGAAATTTTGAGCTTCCTGCAACCCGAAAAGTTCGATAAGTTAGTGGATTGAAATCGTGTTTGAATATTCCCGAAGCTAAAGGGTTGAACAGTCCGCAGACAATCGAGTCTTTCACAGTTCCGAGAACCCACCCCCTGTGGTCACCACCGACGTCTCGGCCGTAGCGTCGTCGAACAGCTGGCTCGGGGGATGTTGCGATTCCGGCGGAAACCGCCGCCTAATTTCTAATTAAGGATCCTCCTCGATTAGCTCGCTGTCAGCGGAAGGGGTGGTTCGCCGCGGTGCACAGACCAGCCAGACGTGCCAACCCTCTCTGTCTCTCTTACTCTCTTACCCATCCTGTCTCTCGCCCTCCTCCATCCCCCAACCCCCATGAATACACCATGGCGGTCGGGACACACGGTGCTGTGCTCGATGGCAATCATGGATTATTAATGCGCACGACACAGCGCTATTGATAGGTCGATAGTGCGCCATTACCATCCTCCGAAACCACCCCCGTCACGATGGACATGGGTTTGCTCCGAACCGTTTACACTGTTGCGCGACTGATAATATAACTTCCTCTTGAGCTGCGATCGATCCATCGATCCTCTGTGTCTACCCTGGAACCGCGGGATGGTCGCTGGACCGCGTACGTTCCAGTAAATCCAAGTAACAGCCTCCGAGAAACGTTTGATCCGATGATCTACTGCTCGAGACGATGGCGAGTAAATTTTTCATGTTTTACAGGGATTTAAATTTTTACTTTACTTACAGGGTTTTACACAGTTTTGAATAAACGCATCAAATCCACACCCTAAACAAAAACCAGCTTAATGCAAAAATGAGCGAATTGTCGATAAGAAGAAGTACACTATCCGTTAATTGAATCCATTAATTATACACACGGAGCACTGTCTATTTTTGTCCGTGATCACGCATTTTCTCACATAATTTCTCCTCCCATGCGAACAGCAGCACTGAAATGACCCGCACGACAAGATTCGATTGCTCTTGCCCCTATCATCGAGGAAATTGATATCGATTACGAAGATCACGCCCCTTGTTCTCCGTAATTCATCTCTGCAGCTTCTTTGAAATTGTTTCGACGCCACTCCTCCGATTACATATTGTGCCATCGGCGTCTGCAGGGTTTGTGTTTCATGCAAAATTCTATATCCTCAAAACATGACTAAATCCATATTGAGCTGTTTGTTTATTAAAAATTGCCGAAGAAGTTCTTCTTCAGGCGACCAAAAAACGACTAGAGCGATTTCCTGTCGGAACGACCGGTCAACGACAATAATAACAATAACAATAAAGCTGGTTATTCTGTTGAAACATGGTAGTAGGTGCCGGGCGTATCGCAGCGCTTGCACGCCTATCGATAATCGCATAATAAGCGGCTCCGTGGACGGAGACAGTGCCGTAGAGAAGAAGAGTGGATCCGGGGAGGGGAGTGGAGGGGGCCGAGGGGGAGAACGCGGACACGACGCGCTCCTCCGCTTAATGAGTGCTCTAATGAACACGTAGTGTACGTATTGCCTGATGTCGGCGATCAATTAATAGACCGGTTACGGTTATCGCGAATTTACCGACGGAATCCGGATATTAGCGACTCCCGGATCGCGTTTACTCTGCGATACGGCGAAAAGGGGCGAAGGGGAGGCGCAAGGGGGGCTTGCAAACTCTCTTGCTCGTGTAATCACACTAGCTCACGCGAGCGTGCGTCCCCCTGCCACCACCCCCTTCCGGCGAATTTGAATATCTTCAGGCCTCGAGGATTTACGGGACCGTGATCGCCACGCATTCGTCCCTTTCCCCCCTTTTTTAATACCTTTTTACCTCGGTTTTTTCCCCCTTTCAGCCTCTGGTTTATTTTCTTGAACATCCGAGATTGGGTTTTGTGTGACTTGGAGATTAAACAGGAGTCGTCTCAATTAATTGTCACGTCTCGCGAAGTCGTTCGAATTTGCAGAGAATGGAAATTTGCTGGTGACAATTTATACAAAATTTAAAAAGATCTCGAACAACTCCAACGGATAATGTTCCAACTAATGTTACCGTGAACGCGCGCAGGGCTGAGTTCGCATTTTTTTCTTTCTCCTCGTCGGTTCGAAGTGCTCCCAAAGCAGATCGAAGTCTCGATCGGTAGCACCGGTTTAACGAGCGGCGTTAAACGTTGCTCCGCACGGTTTTATCTGAGAGGCCACCGACAGTGAACGATGCTGCGCGTTTATGCCTCGTCGTTTCGTACTTTGTGAGCGTAATCGGCGGCGATGCGACGATAGATTCAGTTTATGAGCCGGGTGAACGCCAGCTCGAGGCTCAACTCTCCGAGACGTCTTGGAAGTTCTCGGAGTGGTGACGAGCTGGCTGCGTTTAGTCGATTACATTTACTGTACCGTAAGTCTCTGCGAAAGCAATTTTCCTCTATCCTCGATTTGCCGAAAATCTTCCGAACTACAAAAAATGAAAATTCGGTCAACACGTCTGGCGTCTCGATCCTAAACGCACGTAGGCCGTTCCAACACGGCAGCAGAAAAAAAGGGGGGCGAAAAGGCAATTCCGTGGAAATGAGAACCGGTTCGACGTTTCCCTGAAGGGAACGGTGAAACAAAAAGAAAGGGAGATGGGAAAAGGGCCGAACAAAAATAATATCGGGCCGCGAGCGAGGGTGACCGTTCTCCGGGTGTTTCCTGTAAAAATCGAAGCGCGGGCAACCGTGTAACCCGGCTAAACCGAGTCCGCGTTAGATTTGATGGGGATTGGGTTAGGCTCGGCCAGCATTCTGGCCGGAAACCAAAGCATGAACCGTTTATTGCGACCACCTGCGCCACGCTCTTACGTGAGACTCGCTAATCCACAATCTGAGAGTACGCTGAGGCGTCTCGTCTTTCGTAAGTACCGGTTCACAGTCGCGTGGGAACTCGAGGCCTATCCGTGCAACCTAACATCGCCTATTCGCCCTCCGCTTTACGCCTACTTGCGATCAACGCTGTTCCGCCACCCCTGGAATGATGGGTTCTTAACTTAGTAAAAGGCATTCGGTTCGATCATTGGAAAATTTTATTTCAGTTGTTGCGAAATAAATTTGCTTTTAATTCGTAAGTCGACGATGGATATGAACATGGGACTTTCTATCGAGAAACTAGCACATTAAAATTCTCTGCCTCGGTTATCGTTTCGAATTCGACAAGAGCGTCGATCATTTATTCAGCAATGCATAATTTATCATCTAAAACTGACGATTTCGAGTTTACAGAACCTCCAGCAAATATTCCGCCGATGAAATCTATTTGTTCGGCGGAACATTTGATTTCTCAACGATCACGATACGGTTGATTGCGCGCGAATCGATATCAATTTAAATTTAATGCGGTCAGGAGGGTTTGCAGTATTTGTCACGACGCCTCAGACAAAATAACACTTATTAATAGCGACATTAATTATACCCGATATTAATTAACTGCGCATCGTCGCTGTTACAATTCTATATCGAAGAGACTAACGCAACGCGCCGCGCCGTCGCGCCGCCTACGTGTGTGCACACCCACATTGTACTCGAAACATCGATAAAATTATAGTTATTTCGTTAATCGCGAATCGACCATTCGTTGCTCTAATTACCAGAATATTCAGGAAATCGTCGAGGACAGGGATCACAATGTTCGAAACTCGTGCGATGAGAAATTCTAGTCAATTATCGATCCGTCGGGACGACAAACGGAGAGAGAGAGAAAACCGGAAACGCGGACAAGAGTGGGCGTCCGAGGAGCTGCCTTTTCTATGGTCGAGGGAGCCTTTCTAGGTCGGAACCACTGTTTTTCATTTCATCGTCTGCCCACGGACCTCTGGGAATTGGCATTTTGTCGCTCGAAATGAAAAACATCTTCCCATCGATCTTCCTCTCGCCGAGAACCGAAAACACAACAGATTAATACTACTTCTCGCTTCGTTTATACAAAGTAAAAGTTGTTTGCATCAACTGCAACATGCGACAGCTACATACAAACTTCTTTCATCCTTTAACAATGATCATAAGCTGTCACTAATACAATAATAATTTAATATCTTTTAAATTTTACCTATTAATTCTATTTATAATTCTGAAACGTCTAAATTACTGAACGTGAGAGATTCTTTTAGTCGCCAACAGTCCAAAAATATGTCAAAAGAAAATATATGCATCAGAATTTGTGATGAAAATTGTCAATACGATTTCCGAGGGTTAAAATTAGGTTTGTGTCACGAGAGGTTTCGAGGCCATTAAGCGCATCGGTGTCGCGGTTCCCACCGATTTCCGTTGTTCCCAACGATCTATGGATCCCGGCGTCCACGTCGGACATGTGGGAGGTCGCCGATGACGCGACGTGATGTAACCGCGACGTAACGCAATGCACGCTGGGAAGTCGACACGGGGCGCGAATCATGTAAAAGAAACGACAGACAAAGAGGCTCGAGAGAAAGGAAACTTTTGTACGGCGTGCTTTTCGAACGACAGCCGATGACTGATTTCCTCGAGAGAGACTGATGTCCTCGTGATCAATACCATGTTGTCTTCGTGATCCCGGCCCCGGAAGTGCCGATTTGCAACGGTATAATAACAAATAGACCTACTAATCTCTACGTGGATATTGTTGACTGAGTCGTGCTGCTACAGTCTGACTTTCACAGTTTTCTTAAAAACAACAATTCCTATTTCGACAAAACTTCCGCGGATGTTTTCGTTTATCATCGTAAAACATCCACAATTTTTTTCAGCGACCAAGCACACGACGAAAGAAAAGGCTCGCAGTAAAAATCGAAGTTGCGACTGTAAAAAAAGATGCGGTCAGAATCTTCTTCCCAAACCGCAAGCAACATCGTCGAAGACAGTGCTTCAAGTTCTGCGAATCGATCTGTTCGTTCTCCGAAGACTATTTCCGGTTTCACATTCGGACCGCGCTCGAGCCACTTGTCCAAACCTTTGAAACAAGAATACCCTCAGCGGAAAATAGAAACGACTCGCGGGAAATACACGTCGATACTGTGACTCACGATCACGGGGCTCGGAATCGCAAAATTTCCGCGATCGAGTTCGACAAAGAACTTCATTGGCGAGCACGGCGCCGCGCCGCGCCGCGCCGGTTGTTTCATAAATATTCAGCTGTTCGATTTTGCACGCGTTAGGGCCGGCTCTAATAACAGGCGATTACCGGGCGTACCTCGCTTTTACACGCAACATTGTCTCCATTATCCCATTTCGAACCCCCTCAATTTGCTAATCAATTGCTACTTTTTGCCCAACGCCTTTTTGCGTCCACTGGAATCCCGGTTTGTTTCGCCGGGCTGCAAGTTATCATTACGAATCGAACTCTGCGCTCACAGTTCTACAAAATGCGCAAAACCGTTCAATTTGTGTCCACAGAAATTGATAGTATTTTTATTTTATTTTCATCTACTAGATATTTTTATACATTTGTTCGGTATCATTCGATAAATTTTAACATCATTCGTATTAAAACGCTTTAAACTGCACAAATTCGATCAGAATCTCTGGCTGGAATGTTTGCGAAGGATCGACAGTGTGTAGCCGAGTAACGTTAAAACGGCGCTAAACAACGAATAAAAATAAAAAAAATCGTTGATCGACCGGCGCGGCGTCCAGCGACCGAAAATGTTTTCTTTTTTATTAAACGGGCGAGGAGAAAATACTTTTGATCATCGGTGTGCACAGCTGAGCACGCCGGGATTAAAACGGGCAAATGATACATCGTAGATCACATCAGCGACCGTGAAAACGAAAATCGCGCACGGTCATTTATTTACATACATTTGTTCGCTCGTTTTATTTCGCAACGGTTTTGATCGAGCCTCGCGATGAGCGCCGGTTTAAGTGGAAGGGGACGAAAGGACGGGGTAGCGAGAAAAATCAACGCGAAAAATGACCTCCATCGGGCGAATTGAAATTTCGCGAAATAAAGCCTCGCGGTTTGCTCGACGCGCGTGTTCGATGCGCATCCGATGGAACGCCTCTCTCGTTCGACGATTAAATTTTCGTTCGGGCATGCATATGGCTGATAAAATTTCATCGTGTTCCCTCTCCCTTTCTCCCTATCCCTTTCACTCTCTCGCTCTTTACCACGTTTCCTTTTTTTACCCGGCTGCTGTTCCGACCTATTTTGCTCCGTTTACAGGCGTCGTGTTTCGGAACGCGGCGCGACGGAACAGAGGTTTTTAAACCCGGCGATACGCGAAACAAATAGACAGATGCTTCGCTTGTTCCATTGAATCCGATAGTCGGCCGTGTAATCGGAATGGCGGCGATCGCACGTGCGCCACTGTCAGCCGAAAAATCGATCAGCTGTTTCGCCGGAAACGGCTCGTCTTTTTACTCTGACCAGCCTGTTTTCAATTCGCCGCGGCACGGCGGAACCCTATCGCGAAACAGCCCGGTGTTTGCCGTTCTAGTTAACCTTTTCTCCGCCACCGTTCATCGGGATTGATCAAACATTTTTTTTGACATCGAACTCTCCAGTTTTCGGCGTCGAAATATTTGTCCTGTGGTTCAGCAATGTTCCAGGAACGTTGTCGTATTTTTTCCGAGGCGGCCTCGCACTTGTTGCGTTTTTAACAATTCTAACTTTTCCATATTTTATAGAAAACGACCCTGAAATTTTCGGCGATATAATTTCTGCGATGAAATTGTTCCTACTAATCATTTTTGTCTCTTACAAAAATTTCTTCTTTCAATAAAACACTCTGTTCCAATCCGAGAAAGATCCTTAAATCCGCCGCGGTTTCGTCCGAAATGCATAATTCGGCCGAATGAACGTGGACCTGGCCGTCCACGATGAAACATGCAATTCCCTGTAAATGCACGGGCCAGCAATCGCGGGAGCCAACTGGTAAATGGGAATAATAAAGGTTGCAAAACCCATTTGTACTGCCTCTATTATTTAAAACGTGAAATTCTCACGTCGACGGCTTCGAGAGCGTTTGCGAAAGCGTGAATTCTGAACAGGGAAGGAATAAATGTGGTCCGAAGGAAGTTAGAACACAGTTCGTCAACAATTAATTCTGAGAAGATTATGGCGAGGCGGTAACGCGATTCCCGCGCGGAATTTACCGAAAGTTCTGGCGAAAGAAAGGGCGCGGATGCGTTGGATGCGTGGGTGGTAACCGGGGACACAGCTTTGAGAGTTCAAAGAGACCGGTAAGAATAGTCCGCGGAGGAGTGCTCGGGGAAAACAAATCTCGCGGCGGGAAGATCAAAAAGTGCGCGGCCGCGTACAAAACCGTCAATTCCCTGGCACAATGTTCAAAGATAGAAAAAGATAGTGGATCGCGGACGAGAACCGTTGGTGGAAGAGGGAATGAAAATGGGAGACGAGCGAAACGTCCGGCCACGGTGTGCAATCACTTTTTAAATAACGCCGGAGAAATCGAGGCATGAATCACGCGGAAAGACAGCCGCGCAGGGACGGAGAAAAGAGAGAGAGGGAGAGCCGGAGAGAGGGCAGAAACAAAGGACCTCCGCGGTCCAAAAACTGCTCGAGCGATCGATACACGGCCACGATACTCGATATATTGCGGAGAAACAGCCGGAGAGGAAGTTGCAATCAACGCTTCCGGTCCGTGGCAGGGGAACGTTTTTCCTGCTCGGAATAAAGCCGCGACGCTTCTCTTTCTTGTTCTGCAGCTGTTGCAATATTTCTATCTCTCTTTGTTCGCCCGTCCCGAAAGTTCATAGAATAATTCAACGAGTCTTCTAACGGGACTCCGTGGGGGAGCTAAATAGAACATGGACAGCGCTTGCAGTCTAGAAAACGAAGTTTTGCCTTCTCGCTAACACTTGACATTGGTTTGGTAAGTTTGAAAGAGACCCGAAGCTTCAAAAAATATTTTCGAAACAGCGGAGGGGGTATAAGCGAAAACAAACTACTCCGCTCGAGGTTCTTCTTTCTGGGACCGGTATTGGGTGGTGGTCTGTTAGAGGGAAAGGGAGGCGAGAAGAGCAAGGATGAGAGAAACTCGATTCCCTTCTCGCAGCGAGAAGTCGCTAGGGGCAGGTCGCCGCTTTGTCCGGGAACCGGTCGACGTGCCTACCAGAAAGCAGACACGCATCGATCCTCGAATCCCAGCTCCAGTCGAACGCTAAACGCCTCGATCCAGGACATTCTCCTTAAAAAATAATACCGTAAACTATTTTACAGTATGTGGATAGCATAAACAGAAACACTGCAAAGTTTGGACGGGTCTACATTGTATAGTCTTCCATTAAGGAGCGTTATTTGAAATTATAAAAAAACGCTGTTTTTTACAATTAACAATTTTTTACAATTTACAAATTTTTTTACAACCTTTCTGACCTGTCGAACCGTGACAACTCTAATCTTCACGAATGAAAAATAGAGCGAAATTTAAAATGATACCTCTTAATGGAAGACCGTCTTTGTAAAAAATAATACTATAGATGGTCTGCATGCTGTAAAATAATCGGAGACATCCAAGAATTGGACGAGTCTACGTTTTCGAAGTGGTTCAATCCGTTCAATCTCAATTGTACACATTTTAATCTCTGCGTTAGAAGATTGACGATACATACACGTAAAACTGTGTAAGATGTTTGCGATTTGATTAGATAATTTATAAGGTTCTTGCACCGAGGTCTTTAATTTCGATAGGGGGCGAATCTCCGGGGTGAACAAAAGTAAACGGAATTACTTTTTCACTCGCAGCGTCCTCGAGAGAGGAGACTTGAGCTGGTTAAGTAGAACGAGTCGGTCAAGATCAGACACTAGAGACATGAACGGAGTTTCATGCGCGAAGTTAGGGCTTCCGTGAAATTTAATCGAAGTTGGTTGTTGGCTTGTCTGTGACTGGTTACTCGGCGTTGTTCGTGACATATTTATTGTTTATTGTTATTCATGTTTTATCTAGAATCTATGATTTATATAGTTTTATACAATTTATTAAGATCGAAGTCAGCGAACAATTTATTCGCGAAAGATATATGAAAATTAAATATTAAAAATGTCTTCGTACTAATTTCGTAGAATCGAGACAAAATGCTAAGAGAAAAATGTTGCTAAAATTTCAGGTGTTACAACTTTACAGAGTAGACTGTCGAACATCAATAGGTCGCTTAAGGATGTCTCGATGGATGGCCGACGGACAATCCTGTTATTCTAATAACACGTCCCCGCCCAGTTAATCGATTAACTTGGACGAGTGGCTGAACCCGCGCGGCGTGAACCTAACTCGCGCTCGTCCAATTAGCATAGATTACCAATATTACCCGGCTCGACAAATATTTGCGTTGTCTGGAAGATACCGACGCTGTAATTATGTGACACAATAACCGATGCCGTGATTTCACTTTCGCGAACAGATCCATCGTTTAGTGTACGCACACAGAGTAGCCTAAAAAACGACTTTTTCGACCGAACATGAAATCAATTTATTAAGTACTCGACGTACAAAAATGTTGCTTAATATTAACACGTTCACGTGTTATTTGAACTTTAACATCCATTTCCAAGAGAACTTTTTTAACTGGTCTCCGCCGATCCTAAAGTGTAGAATTCCTTAACAACCTGTACAAACCGAGAAAATTTAATTTCAATATTGTCGATACTTTTCCAAGAAGAAAATAGGTAGAAATCACATTGGAATCAGTTACACATCCGAGCTCCACCAATAAAAATTGACTCCACAGATTAAATACAGAACGACTATCGTTCGTTTAGATTCGGTGGGACGTTATAGCGTCGAAACTATCAGCATGGAAATGGGGCGACGACGAGAAGATTTCCCGCGGCGGATCGACGATCATGTTTATCGAGCGAACGGTCGTGGAATCGCGATTCGACGAGCTGCCGGGAAGAAAAATGACGGTTGTTTTCCCCGGCGGGTGGAAGATTGATGGTCAACCGTGGGTTTTAAAAGTGTTTCGGCGGCACTCCATCGACGGGACTCGAAAATCCGACGGTGAGATCGCGACGCGGCGGAGCCGCAAACACGATTAAACCTCGAAACAATGCGACTCCGGGCTGCTGCGATCGATCGCCGCGGCCGCAGGAATTCGCACAACCCGCGACATTTTCCCTTTTCGCACTGTTCGGCTCCCGAGAGAACCAGAAGTATCTTGCTGGGACACTCGAACCGCTTTTTAACACTAAACGTAGCAAGCATTAACAGCATCTGGGAAATATTACCTTATAAAAATTGCAACAGTCAAATCATTATTATTATTATTTTACAAAGATCTGTTTCCACTACGCAACAGAGTAAAAACCGCAGGTTGCTTTTTCCCCCTAAAATTTTACAAATTCAGACGAACCCACGAAAATTTTTTTGCCAAGTTGGCTTTAATGCGATCTCACAGAGGAAAGTCTCCCCTTTACAATGAGCGTTGAGAAGTTGGTCGGTGATTTTTTGTCGCGGTTTTATACTACCTTAAACGAAAAGTGTGCCACTTGTACCTCTGTACCATACATATAGCACACGTGTGTGCTTTTCACTGCATTCTCTGACCGAAAACGAGGTTTTCGAGAAATGGGAGTTCAAGGGCACAAAAGTATAGATTTCGCTCTTAGAAATGAGCGCGGTTAGGATGCTGTAGGTTTACTTTGTACCAAGTTACAGAAGTCCGAAAATACACAATTTTCCGATTGTAATTTTACGATCTTGTGATTTTGTGTTATGATTTTATCAGTGCCAGTGATAGATAAATTAACCCCGTAATAATTTCTCCGGCGTTCCACGTGTAAATAGTTTATCGATCGGCGTAGATCTATATTGAAACACGACGGCACGGTAATTGTTCTCTAATTCCCGATTAAAACGCGAGACTTAAATGCCCAGCCACGTCGGGAACATCTCCAGCCGTTAATGACGGAGTCATCGTCGTTGGGAGGACGTAACGCGCGAGGATGATATCAACGACTCCATCATAAACTCCATCGATTATCACGATCCTCGCGGGGCAATTAACGCTTGATCGTCGAGGACCCGCGGTGTGTATCGTCGGGAACGATCGATTTCCTCGGGCTTTAATAAACCGATCGACGCTCGATCCTCGCTCGAACGATCGCCTACGCGGGATGGCGCGATAAATTGCAATAACGGGAAGGTCCAACAATGATCGATCGCCTCGATCGATGAATCACAATGGGCACCGGGGGCCCTCGCGGTGAAAGGTCCGACGCGCAAACCCGTCTCTAACGAGCAAAAATTGTTTGCACATTTCTAGAATGCGCTACTAGGCTGTCCCAAAAGTTCGCGCGAACAATTCCAGTTTTTTAAGGAGATAAATAAGATCCTTTTCCGTTCTCCATCTCCAGCTACAGCTGTATCCACTTTCAAAGCTTTCCTCACTCGTCGAAGTCAACCCTCAGATATTCCCGCAAAAAAGGCAGACTGCAAACAGATTTCCGACTTCCCCAGGAACTTTCAACTTCGTTAGTGAAGTAGAGTGACGCCGAGGGAACGTGGGCCGGTTCCATCGAGTCGAAAATTAGTAAAAAATACCAACGTTCCATCGTGCAGCTTTTGCGTCAAACGGAGCGCGACGGTTTTAAGCAGGTCGGGCGAAGTAAAATGGCGAGAAGGCTGCTTTAGGGGTTCGAACGTTAAACTAGGCTTCTCGTTGAGAGGGGAGAGGCGAGAAAGAGAGGGGGGTGTTAGGCACGCGAGAAATATTACGGTTTCGGTGAAAGAGGCTTTGTTTGTTGTCGGCGAGCCCGAGCCGGGGGTTGAAAAACTAAAATACGAGGTCGTTGGGGCGAGAGAGCGCGAAACAGCGAAACGGAGGAGGAGGAAAAAAGCGAATCGAGCGAAGGCTCGCAGAAATCAAAGGTCCCGGGGAAAAATCGGTAGAGTCACGAAGTGCGAGCATTCAACCGCGCCCCGGAGTCATTGAGCCACGCTGCCATTGAGCACGAGTGTGATCGAATGATCGAATACCTTGAAAATTAAACGGGGCATGACATCGGCGATATTATTTCATTCCCTCGAGCCCGCGATCTTCACTATATCAGCCCGCTCTCCTATACGCGCGCGTGAAACCGCTTCTGCGTCGATTCTAGTTGGAGGTTACTCGATTATTTAGTCTCGCGGTGACCATTTTTACCGATCATTTCCGTACGATCCTTGGCACTACACTGGCTGGTTGCTGATTGTTCGAATTGTTTATATAAGTTAACGTTCTTCCATCAACACCTTGGCGGGACGGTTGGTGTGGCATGGAGTACCACACATAGCAACGTAGCCGAAATTTTTCTTAAAATATAAAAGAAATACAATGTTATTAAAGAATATTGATTTTAAAAAAATAGTGTGGCCTGAGGCACCTTTTTCAACAATACCCGCGGTAGTCAACGTGTTAATGATTTTAATAAAGGAGAAATCATATATTGACATCTTGAATTTTCAAAATTTTTCAACAATTTTGAGTTTTATTTTCCCAATTTCTCTATAAATGCATAAAGATCGGCAGTCTACTTATGACAATCGTTCTCGATCCTTGGAACAGGTTGTTCCTGGGGGATCTCGCGAGAATATCCGGTTGCCCCGGGGCCCAGCTGGCCCGTCGCGGTACCCCGTCCTCGGAACATCATTTTCGGAGGTTGCGCTTGCAGTTGAGGATCCCCGCGCGGGGATCGATCGTATTTCACAAGAGATAGTTCGAAAGCAACGTCTCATCGTCGTCGCGTCGCGTCGCGCCGCGCTGGCAAAAGGCTGCGCTTAAGTGTTCCAGGCCGAAGCCAGCCGGACCAGTCGACTTGCATACCACGCCAGGTTCGCAGCCAGCCTCTACCTGCATTCCAACCTACCAGTCGACCTCATTCCGCCATTATACTATTTCATTCTCCTCGAGAGCCTTTTCTCTCCTCTTCTCGCTGCGCGCCGCGACGAGACCCGGCCGAATGAAAAATGAAATTCGAAGGTCGCGGACGGTTCCCGGCTGCCGTAAAATACCTCCAAATCGTTTTACAGATATTTCGCACGCCCTGGGCCCCGCTCGAATCGTTTTCGGCTGCGCCGGTTCCTGTGCCCTCAATTTCAATTTTTCTTATAATATATACATTTATTTCTTCTTATTAAAAATTTGTATAATTCTGTATAAGAAAACGAGAGGAAACATTTTTTAAATCGACTTTCGGCCGAGTTTTTGATAAATACTCTTGAAAATGCGGTAACGATGGCGAGAGCAATTAATCGGTCGATAATTCGGCGAATAATCAGGCGGAGCAGGAATGTCTGTTCGTCGTTTCGTCAACAAAAGCGAGCCCCGGAAGCGGACGGTCCGCCATTGTGTCGGCCCCCCGATCCCGAGGAAGTTTCGAGGGCCGTAAATTACCCTCCCGGTTTATTAAGGCCAGCTACTTTCGTCACGGTACGACATCGTTCGGATTCTTCTTCTTCCTCCTCCTCCTCCATTTTTCCCTTCAATCTCCTCTGTCTTCGTTTTCTTTTTTCACGTCATTTCGACGGATTAACTCCTGCGAAGCCGACGAAAGGAATCCATTAAGTCGCCGGTCCGAGGTTTCCCTCGTGCTTCACCTCGAGTTTCGATCGATCGATCGCCGAGACCAGATCGCGATTTCGATTTTTACACTGGATCGATATATTTGAATATATCGAACGTGTTGAACTTCATTCGATTTACTGGCTTTTGTGCAATCAAAAAATGGAAATATATTCAATTGTGTATGATGACGATTAAAATGAGAAAAAGAGAGAATCAGCTTGGTGGCAGTGGGAACGTCTCCTGATGGGAAACAATTTATCTAACCCGGTTAATAATAATCCATAAATTCCTTAACGAGCCACTCGAATAGATACGTGATCACCGAGCTGCTGCAGAGCGATCTCCACAAGATCATCGTCAGTCCGCAGCATCTCAGCCCCGACCACATCAAGGTCTTCCTGTACCAGATACTACGAGGTGAGTGAAAGCAATTCTTTCGTAGCTCGTTAACCCTGGATCTAGCTCTGCTCTGACAAATTCGAGTGCTATACCCGGTGAACAAACCGATTGCTATTGTCTTAGATCATTTAACTGAAAGTGGATATTTTACGTTGCTTTATAAAAATAATTACATCAATTTAATCTTTAGCATAATCAATCTTCAGTTAGTTACAAATTTATGTACAACATTTTTTAGCAATGATTAAGTTGGTAATAAATGAATAATAATATAATTTAATATAAATAAATATAATATTATTTATACAAGAATAAATATTGATACAAGATAAAGATACTGTAAGCTGGTTGATTGTTTTAAGATAGAATAGACAATGTTTCCACGCAACAGGACATAATTCTGTACGGAGTGTTTAATTTTCAAATGTTTGCGCATGTTTTCCACCACATTGTTAGTCCCTGTTATTCGCGAGAAGACACTGCTGCATGCAACGACAATAATATCGAACGCGTCGCTCGGAATATGTAACTGCCTTTGAAGTTAAACGACGCCGTTCCAACGACAGCATAACCGCACAATAACACCCGTTTACAACTTTCATCTCAGGGCCGCGTTCGTCCCCGAAATCTCTAGATTTATCCACAAAACCACCAGCAATCCATTAACGGCGCCGCCACGCAACGTTTCTATAGAACCGGGACACAATGCCTGATTTCTGGCGAGCTTACTATAAATTCGGCTTCGACTTCGCTCATCGTGGACCGTCGACCCCCTGCCGCAATATTAACGAGTAGTTAGGCATGGTCGGATTATACTGAATTCGATTTGGGAAGTCGGAAACAGACTGTCTTGTCGAAAGCGATTCTTGTGCGATTTTATTAAAAAATATTCTTCAGTCTAGAGGCTCGAAAAAATCAACTCTTGGGATTCTCTTCAAAAACAGCATTTAAGGAATATATTTGCGAAATAGTTGCTATTATATGTCTATACGAAAACTGTGACTGTATTTTCAGATCGACAAATATTTCTTTCCAAGTGAATAGACCCTTGAGAAATTGTTACAGCGATTCATAAAGTGTGCTGTTTTGTTTTCGATGCTGAAAGCTTCAATTTTTCACTTGTTGCTTCATGTAGTATGTACAATACACTGAGGATTTTTATGTTGAATAGAAATCTGCAGTTGGAAATAATAGATTATTGTTCTTGAATTCTTGCCATCACTCTACTTTCTAGTGCTTCGTATTTGATTTGAAAATCAACTAAATTAGTTCGAACTGAGCACAGCGAACGTGTTAAATTATCCTCTAAACGATCTTCGAAACCCGAAGATTTGTGAAAAATTGGAGAATTTAATAAAAGCGAAAGTTTTGATGTAATCAAAATTCGATCAAGTCGTGAAAGAACGAATTTGCAAGAGTAATAAAAGTGGAAACTTTGACGAAGTGGAAAATCTTTCCTCGCAGACGCTGTCCATTTCCCAGTCTGACCCTCGAACTTCCTTTTCTATTTGGACTCGAGTCCGGATTATCTTGCTCCTTTGACGAATGACGAGGCTGCCGCTTTAATTGGTCCTCGAAGTTTTGTCAGGGGGGGAGAGAGAGAGAGAGAGAGGGGCAGAGACAGAGAAGGGAGAATAGAGAGAAAGAAGGGAAGTTGTGCGTTGTTCATTCATTCGATACAGTCGGGGATCCGAGGATTGCTGAAAAATTCATTCGCCCCGAGCCTTTCAGCCCTTCGATCTCTCTTTCGTATTTCTTCGCGCAGCCTCCGCACGGAACTTCCAATATTTCTTTCATCCTTCTTGCTCTTAGATCTCCCCCTCCTCATGTCCTTCTAATATCGAGATTGTACGCCTCGAACTCTGAAAATTCTATCATCCGATACTTCGAGTAAATCGTCATTTTGTCAAAACAAAAATGAACACCAATTCATTTCATTTATGCTCCTCACAATTGATTTAGAAAAATAGTCTAGTAATCATGAAAGGATCAATTAAAATATCTTGTGAGCAAAATGTTTTAGAAAAGAAATTTTGTTTGCATTTGAATCTCTTGATATTAGACGATTCTCTTAAACTATAGATTTCATGTTTTCCAAGTGCCTCGATTAAAAAATCGAAAATAGAAATGTTTAAATCTTTTGACCTGTTCACTTTTCTATAAAACGGTTGCGTGGTTAGACTGGTTAGATAAAATGATATTTGCATGCTTGATCGACTTGACTCGTTGAATAGTTCGTGAGCGAAAAAGGGTCAGGAACCTCCGCCGTGGATGGACAGTACGGTGTCACCGAATTTTTCACCGAATCCCCAGCGTCCTCCGTTAATGAGCCACTAATTGTTCAGCAAGGAAGCTGCTCCCGTTCTTGCGACCGCTCTCGTCGTGACACTCGAGAGCCAAGTTGGCCTTTCGACCGCGAGATTGATGCTCTTTTCTACCAGCGTCCACTTCGTTAGGCCTTTTCGACGGTCCCTCTTCTCTTCGCTCGAATTCGGTACACCAGGTGCTACACCGGGACGTGATCCTGAAATTCCGTTGACCCGGGACACGCGTAATTTCTCCCGTTCATTAAATTTCAACTCCCGGGAGCGATCGTTCAAAGTGGATTTTAAAAGTACTGTAACTCAATTAATTTCCCTCCGCCCACGAAATCTCAGCTCGCATCAACACACATTAATTACTCTTTGTCTGGCCGACGAAGCGATTCGAACGGTTTCGTAAACGCGTAAAGTACTATTTGTTGCTCCTGTCACAAGCAAAATTTAATTAATACGTACGAGTTTATCGATCGTGAAATGGAAAAGTGATTCTTTTTCCTGAACATTTATTTTACGGTAAAAAAACTAAGAAATGTTACTAATATTAACTCAATGTACAGATCAATTAACAATTTTATCCTGCGATTTTGTAAATAATTTAAACCATTCCAAAAATTTTCTAACGATGCTGGACACGCTGAACAGATATCGTAGAAGAGCCACGATATCTCCGTAAACGTCGCGTGGGTTTGCTTGATCGAGGAGTAATTAAACGCGGATTCGTGAATACGCTCGAGAACTTCCACTCGGAGAATATTTCGAGGAACTGCGTGATACCCCCTCGAATCCCTCGGCAGCCTTCTTTTGAAATTAAATTCCGTGAGGGATGCTGGAAGTAGTAACGACACCACTCGTGTCGGTCCTTCAACCCTTTTTATCCCGAACGAGAATCAAAGTCGCGTCTCAGCGAGATCAAAACTGAACGAGAGAGTCTTCCCTGCCACCCACACCCCGTTCCCCATCCCTCGATATATTTTTCACTGTGGATCATGGCGTTTCTAGCCCCTTAAACTCCCTGACAACGCACCCCTTTTTGCCTCCCTTCTTTTCGGTGCTACCCTCCGCGTTTTGTTTTGGTAAATGATTTTTTTTCTGATCTCGCTGCCTCCATTTTTCTTTCCTACTTTGTGTCGTTGAACTCTTCGCTGCAGTTTCGTTGTCTTTCTGTGATTTATTTCTAATTAATAATCAAGTAACTCAATCTAATTCTGTTTAATTAATTTCTATCTAATAAAAAATCCATCATGAGTCTTCTTCTTCCCCAAACGAGGAAGAATAGATTTTCGTGTTCCGGGGGTTGATGTCCGCAAAACCGGAACTCACCCCCAGGGACTCAGCGCTCCTCGAAGGCGAACGCGTTCGATCCCGCGAACAATCGCAGAAATTACAGCGTCGTGCGCGCGAAATAACGAATTCTCCGGCGTAAACATTTTACCAACCCCCTCTATGGCTTTTCAGGAGTCGGCGAAGAGGGCGAGAAGTCGGTAGGGAGGCAGAGGGATGATGGTCGATAATTATTATTCCGCGAGTACGTTCCTTCGACGAGCGTCGAGGCAGCGACGCAAAATTCCGCTCGGTCTTATTTGCATTTCCAACGGTTGGGGGCGAGTAAAACCGTGCGGGGGTGGTCGCGGGAGGGTGGAGGGCGCGCAGACAACAAAGAATCGCGACCGCTTTCAA
Organism: Lasioglossum marginatum; assembly: GCA_028455795.1. Taxonomy (NCBI): domain Eukaryota; kingdom Metazoa; phylum Arthropoda; class Insecta; order Hymenoptera; family Halictidae; genus Lasioglossum; species Lasioglossum marginatum. The sequence continues at coordinate 5,866,062 of CM052264.1, read as the reverse complement.
GTAAGACTTTTCGGGTAATGCTTTCGTACAGCAGCTTCGGAAAAAGAGCGGACCGCGGTTTAATTAATCGGCGATGCTTGAAACGGGGGTGGAATGGGGGTGGATAGCGTGCTCAAGCACAGGAGAATTTTTGAAAACCGTGGCACCGTTTGCTTTCGTTTTTTATTTGATTGGGAAAATCGTGAAATTCAGATCGTATAATAGAATATATTAAAAGTTATTTTTTAATTGAATAGTACACGAAGAAGTTGAACAGTGCAGAGCGAAACTTTCTAGTGCAGCTGAATTTCAAATCGAAATTACCGGTATGAATGAATCTGTAGAAAATAAACTTGACGTAGATACTGCGTAGACATCAGAGAGACCTCGAAAAGCAGCGTAGCCCAAGGGGTGCGTCTTAGTAAAGTATCCATGGCAGCTGCACCCTCGTCAGTTCCTCCAGAAACTATCAAACACAAACGCCGAGTACTATCGCGAGACAGTCAAAATTCGTTGACAATGGAGGCCGGTAAACCTCGGTAATCCGATGTGCGGGGGTTGGAACGTGAAATAAGCGACAGGCAGAGGGCGTCCGCGTCTTTGAAAGGCAACGAGCCATGAGGAACACGGTAATTTTTCGTGGTATTGAAACGCGGACGGTGGCAAAAGCGAACGAAAATCGAGCGTACCATCTCTCTTTCTCTTTCTGTCTCCCTCTATATACGCTCCTATCATTCCCCTATGAAGAAACGACGGTGCGGGGGTGTAGAGAAAGGCGCTTTAATGACTACATGCCTGACAACGAAACGAAAAAGAGGAGACAGATAGAAATAAAAGCAAACCGGAGGAAAAGGAAGAGAAAGAGCGAGAGGAGGGAGAGAGACAGAGATGGAGAAAGAGGGGAACGAACCTACGGGATGGAAAAAAGAAATTATTATTCAGAGAAGCATCTTCATCGGAGTGTGCATAATGATTCCGCGCGGTTGTCGGGCCGCAGACCTTCTTCCGGGGTGGTCGGGCGGATAGTGGTTAGCGCGTGCTCCCTTTTGTGCAACGATTGCATCTCCACCGTATCCACCGACGACACGCGGGAACAACGGACAGAACCCGGCCTGACAAATTGCCCTCGAAAACTGCCAGCCGAAAGAGTTCGCGAAACTATATATATAGAGGGATGATCTATTAAGGCGTCGAGGCTCCCGTTTTCTGACGACGACCAGACACCGGTTGCTCTGTTCCTGTTCCTCCACTTCTTTTTCGACATTCTATTCAACAATGAATTCAGTTTTGACAGATCTGGATGGTCGCTGATGCTAGGGGGCGCGATTTCTTTGATGCGTCGAACGAACTCGCTGGCCGGAATTAATGTTCGGTCTCCGATATTTCACCTTCGAAAAACCTGGAAAGATATTTGCATTAAATTTTAGGCTTCAAGAAATGTTAACCGAGTTTCTGAACAGCTGGGTCGAAAATGACCCTCGCAATTTCGAGCATCAACGCGAGAATTGAGAAGCAGAACGGAGAAAGGAGAATGGAGAAGGAGAACGAGGCGCGGCCAGATGGCGGAGATACGAAAGCTGAAATACGGCCGGACAGCGAGCAGGTCGCTTCCCGACGCACTAACTATGCTCCCGGCAGATTTGCATTAATTTCTACTGATAATGCGATCACGCTATAAGCCGCCGACAGTTTACGCCACAGCCGGCAGCTGTTTATTCGCTGAAAGTGTGACTCGAGTTACTAATACCTCGGCGAAAGGAACGAGACGTGGAATCGACGAGGATCGAAGGTGGATTGAAAACTTCCCGACGATCCCACGTATAATTCCAAATAATTATTAGTGATAGTTAGACATGTTGTTGGCACTATTAGTCTGACCTACAAACATTTTCATACGTTTCCAAATTTACATACGTTCTGCGGCGTCCGATATCGCAAATTTGAAACATTCAAGATCCCAGCAACGATACAAGGGACGGTACAACAGAAAAATTTCCTTCGACAAACTCGTTCGTTAGGAGAGTAATTTCTTGGCCGCCTCGGCTCTTTCCAAATGATCTCCGACAACGGGAATTAGCATAAACACCGCGCGGGCGGCGCTTTCATTTGAATTTTGTTACGTCGCTTGTAAACAACAGGGACAAGAAGTCGAGAGAGTCTCGTGTCGGAATAGGACACTCTCGAATCTACATCGCAGGCGTGAATTCGCGAACTCGTGTAGAATCTTCGCGGGCGTTTGTACAGTTCGCCGAAGCATCGAGTCGTCGAAAACTGTAGATAATTTTTCACTGTTAATCTCGGGTTTTTCCCGATTTTTCTCGAGCAGGGGGGAAACGGGAAGTTCACGCGCGTCAGGACAACCAGCTGTCCCTCCGGTGAATTATGAGATTTAATTTAGAACAGAGGAAACACCTTTTATCTTCCTTGGACGTTCCCGAGCTGCGAGACGCGCCACGATGACTTTTTGGTTTGCCGAGGTTCGGTGTGTGCGCGCTTATATGTGGAGATCGATCGTCAACAAAGTGGAAAGAGCTACCGGCAGACTTCTCTCGATTAAAACACTGAAAGAAATTCGGATCAGTCATCGCAATCGGGTTTAGTCATCCCGGGAGCCATTAGTCATTCGGTAGGACAGATAATCGGTAGCAATGACGATTCTCTTAGCGGATCACTGCGATTGGAGGGCGGTTTTGCTGACCGAGAGAACATTTGGCACTGATATCGATCGTCTGAAAGTGAATGGAAAAGTGGATTTACAGAATATTCCTATTTATGAAAAATTTTGTTCATTCCTCTGATAGAAGTACATTTGCGGTTTCAAGTTGGAGATCTACGCAATGACTGTAGGAAGTCGAGCCTGGAGATTCGAACGACGACGGTTGAAGGAAACAAAAACACGCTTTTCTGATGTAACTGGTCAGCGGTTGACCGCCGACAGTTAGAATCCGAAAATGTAAATACGCGATGGGTCAACGACCGAACAAGCGAGCGAGTGAGAATAATAAATAAGAAAGAGAACGCAATAACATATATATTTTGCGAGGTAGGTCAGTCGGGGCAGTCTTCGGAGAAATTAAGACTAGGACAGTTTTTAAGAACAGTTTTTTTTTTTAACACGAGTACACGAGACGCGAAGTAAGGCTGAACAGCGCGAGTTGACGAGTTATATGTATAATTTAAATATTTAATAAAGAATTCTCAATTAAATCCAAATTGAACTTTCCTGACTTTACATGACTTTCGGATATCGAAGCTGTTCATTCTTTCAAGTCACGACGTCTCAATTTCTCTTTGCAGTGCAACAAGCACTCGATAAAAGGGAGGAGCTGTTCTAAATCGTGTAGACAAAGTTTCTTATTTTCTAGATTTGTAACACATTAATGTCCACAGCCTTTCCTCGCCGTAGCGGATTTTTGTACAAAATAAAATGGTGTGCATTCACTGCAACGATATAGGTGCCATTTAGAAATGATTCCCCGTAATAATTTTAGGTTCGCCGTTGTTCCAAGAAGCCATAATCCCCACCCTGTCGAAGTAGACCTCAAGGTGCCTTTAAAATCCCCTTTGGTGGCTGTTCGAAGCAGCTCTTTGCGAGGAAGCTGGTCCTCGAAGCGTAGAATGCACCGGGATGCATCCAGCAACAAGAGAAGAATGAGTGAAGAGGGTGGCCGCTTAAAGGGCGACGGGATCCCTCTCTTTCCCCGCAGGATTTCTCTCCAGGATATCGAGTGTTCTCACGGGGCCTTGTTTCGGTCTCGTTCGAACGTTCCCACCCGGTAGAACGTGGCACGTAAAGCCCGGACAGATAGAGCAGAGAGCAGAGAGCTCCTCTTCTTCTCTTGACTGGTCCGAAACCAGTCCTGCCACCGCCCATCCGTGACCCCAGACCCCGTCATCCGGTCGCTTGCTCGCCGCCGAGTCTTTTCCTCTCCTCCGACTCGCTTAACCTCGCTCCTCCTCCTCCTTTTCCTCTTCCTTCGACTGGCTGCACGTTCCCTGACTATCCTCCTCCATGATGTTTTAATTAAATCGATCCCCATTCGATAGAACCACTATCTGCCCTCCACCTCCGCGTGTCATACTTCTTTCCGTTCTTATTGCCGACCGATAAACCGATTGTTTGCCAACTGTCCATCGTTGGTGAACACCTTGTTCTACCTTGTCTACTATTCCTTTTTGTCCTGGCTCGTTTGATGCTGATCGAACCTTAGGGCGAACTGTTGAGCTGGCAACGAGTCGAATAGATTGTTCGTTGTGTATTCTAGACTGCAGTCCTGTTCTGGAGGAACATCTTGCTCTGGTCTGCTTGCTTCTCGTTCGGGTTATAATTGAAGCTGTTAAATTGTTTGTCGATGATGTTCTTTAGTGCTACATTTTATCGAGTCGGGATACGGGAGTTAAGAGGATGATAATTTTTTTCAGTCCTATTTGCAGAGAGAAGTTATATGTACTTGTATATTATTTACCAACTATGTAATTTAGTGGATCATCCTGTTCTAGCTTGCTTGCTTTTTGTTTCGGGTATAATTGTTGGTGTTGGTCGTGTGCTGAAGAGGTTGAAGATTATGTTAGGGTATAGAAACTAAGAGGGTAATAATTTTCTTCACTCTTCTTCAGTGTTCTTATTGATTAAATGTTCGAAGATCTTGTGGATTAGATGGGCTGTAGTGTAGAAATTACATAAGAAAATGATGAAAGTCTTCATTTTCGTCTTCGTCGTTGATATTGATCAAATATTAAAGTTTGTATTCGTTTATCTATTATGTTGTACGTGTTCGGAATTGCCGAAACGAATCAAATTTCCGAATTGAATGGATCGATTCTCGTCCAGCCAAGCTCCCAGAAGAAATTCGCCGGGCTTTTGACCAGCGTACCGCCTAACAGTTCCATTTTGCCACACCTCCGAGCCCAGGAACGTTCAGGCCAGCCGCGTTTGTCCCTTTCATCCCGTATTTTCGTGCCTGTTCCTGCGCTAGCCGCGACTTTAATTAAGCCCCGGGCTTAATATATTTTCAAACGAGATCACGACATTTCCCTCCGAAAGGTTGCGCGCGAAAGGCGCGGCCAAGAAACGGGATTAACGCGCCGCAAAACGCGGCAACCCTTTGAGAGGTCTCTACTGAAATTGAAAGAAACCACGCTTCGTCTGCCGGCTAAACTTTTCGCAACTGTCGACTACTTTCCGGATTCACCGCCGCGCGAGAATCGCGACAATAGAATGGATTATTTCTTTCCCGCTGTGGAACTGTCGTGTGTGTTTTAATTAACCCTGCTCGTGAGGCACGCATGTTAAAGCTTTACCATGCTTGATGTAGGTCCACTTTATACGAGCTTCTGTCTTTCTTTCTCTTTGTTGGCGAGTCTGCTTTTGTGTGAGATTGTCGAGACGAGATATTCTCAGCTGATACTTTCTTGTGGGCACTATGAATTTTTATTGCTTAACTTTTTGACGTTTTCGCTGGACGAGTTAAAAGTGTTTTGAGAATCAGAGATTGACTATTCAGAGCCTCTTAATATATTTTTTGATAAAAGTTATTTGTAAAGTAGTGTAATAATTTTTTTATCGAGTTCACTGAAAAATTAAAAAATCTGCAATCAACAGCCCATTGAATTAGCAGTGTGTCAATACCACATCGATTCTCGTCGCCCGACTGTTCCACGACTATACTACTAGTTTGTTCAGTAGTTCAGGTCGGCGAGAGCACCGACGACTGTTGACCGCCATAAATTAACAGCTTCCTTTTCCTCCATCGCCGTTCGCTATCGCATTTCCATTCCCTATAACAATATCGATGAAATCGTCTCCGTTACAGTGTACCTCAATATTTTATCGGCTCGCTGCGCAGAGATAATTAAATAAAACGTAACAACGGTTCGCACAGCAGGTTATACGAACGGTAATTCTAGATTGTTCCAACGATCAACATTATCGTGAAAACAACACCTTTATCTCTGTATGTAACGAAATTAAAAAACATGCAATCGCTTACTTTTCAACAATAAAAAGTTTCGCCAAGCAATCTCGAATAACATCGGACAATTAACTCTTCCAAAACATAATTAATCTTCTGGAGTAACTTCCAATATCCCAAATATAAAAATAAACATTTTTATTGTGACGCCACCGTGGCGTCATCGGTCACAATGGTGTCAGCCTAAAAACAGATGAAGATGAAGATGAGAACAATTCGGATCGATTAAACGTCGCTTGTGCTCACACCCTGCAACGTCGAATGTCGTAAATTTCGCAGAGAACAAATAACAATTAATTAAGAAGAGTGCAACAATGTTTCACAGAATAGATCAAACGAACAGTAATTCTAGCACGTTCCAATAGCAAACACGATCGCGAGCATCGCTTCTGTCGCTGTATAGAGGGATTGAAAACGCGGAATCGCGTCCTTTTTAACAACAAAAAATCCCACGGAGCAAATCCCAATAACGTCGCGCGGCTTTGCGCACACGTTCCCTCGTTAACGTTACAAAAACGGATCGCGGCGTTTCGCGTTCCGCTCGCCGCGTAGCGCCGGCGGCGCTCCCGTTTCCAACGAAATTCTGGTCGTCCGATGTAAACAGCTACGGTGACAGTGTTAATTAACACCGGTACTAGCCCTCCGAAACCGAGATCATACACCTGCTCGCGAACCTTACGCTTCGTTTTCAAAACCTCTGTATCTCCCGCGTCGTTCCATCGAGTCGTTCAGAAAATACAAATTCGATCAATTCGATTGAAATTTTCTGACATCATTCCACGGATTATTAACTATTAAATAAATAAATTCAAGCCATCGATGTTTCATATTTTCTGCCCCAGCTGGAAGTATCGAAGATCGTAATTCCTACATAAAAGCACTAATTGCCAGAATAATTATCAATTTTTATCGAATATAAAAGATATTTTCATGCACTCCAAGGTTCACGCAACAGATTCCTAATCAAGAGTTCTCGATTGCCTCCGTCCTATTTTCAAATGTAAATTCCAAACGCAGCTGTTATTTCTAAACGGTGATGGCAGTTCTGTGGTCCTTGAATGACCGTTTCCAAACAGTCATCGATACGCGAAGGAAAACGAGGGGGCACGGGTGTCTGGCGAATTAAATCAACGGGCGTAACGCGCGGTTAATTAAAAGGTAGAATTAAATAAACATCGCGGTTTATAAACGCGATTTGCCGCGGCGCGGCGCGTTGCAGTACACAGGCACGGGCCGCGCTTTCAAATTGAATTATTCCCGTTCCGAGCGAACGGTGCACGTGTCGGGATCGACTTTTATAGGCTGACCCGGTTTCCCTGTTTCAATCGCTCTTCTTCTTCCTTTTTTTTCTGTTTTTGCTTTTTGTTTTCTCCCCCCACCATCGCGCCACCGCAGGTTTTACGCGTGTCGTCGCGATCCGCGCTGCTCTTTATTCCACGCTCCGGCTTGCTGTCCGATTCGCGTGTTTTCCATTCCGCAAATACATAATACGCCGTTTGCGTTCCGCTTTGCGGAAACTCGACCGCGTTTCGGATGACTCCCCGTTCACGCCGATTGTGTTCCTTAACAAATTGCCTCGCAGTTTACAGAAACAACATTGACAACCCTCTGCCGGCGATCCTCGCGAATTTTTTCGAGGCGAACTCTTGGACGGAAAATTTTGAAATTTGGTAGACTTGCTCGTATTTGTAGAATATATACTAATTCGTTCGAGTGAAAATCTTGATTATACACGATGTTATAGTTCTTTATAGGAGTCCTCGGGAAATAGAAGAATTTGTTCATAATTTCTATTACATCTTGTCAAATCAATTTTTCAACTAAAAATAAAATTGGTATGACAATTCGTGTGTATTTTATAAACAAATTGGAAGTGAGGAATGTGATGACTTAAACCGCCCCAAATTCCGCGTACACTACGGTCTGGTTCATTTCCAGCAAGATCCCTGGTCTGTTTGGCATATGAACGAGCCATTGTAAAATTCGTCTGTCACGTGGAGCCTGTTCTCCACTGTCGCGTTCGATTAAAATATCGCCGGGCCGACGAGAAACGCAATTAACCGTCGGGGCGGAAGGAGCATCGTCACGGAAGCCTTTCAACGTCGACGTCGGGCTAACGAGCTTGCAAGCCACGCGAGTGTCGCGTGATCGCGATATGTCGTTCCTCTTTTTCTCTATATTTTTTCTCCCTCGTCTTTTCTCGCGGGTCACGTATCCTCCGCGGACATTCTCCGTTTCGGGGAACGAGCCTCTCCGGATTTTTGTTCCAATTTGCGAAATTGCCGGCGAGATTCCTGGCAGTCGGAGGAGCATTAATTGGTTCCCCAGCGTCCTTGAATCGAGTCGCGCTCCATGGTAGCAAGTTCGAATCGGATTATGGAATCGTCTCCTCACCTGTAAGGAGATTTCGACGTCTCGAAACTATTGTTACTCCGTTAATTTGTAAAGTTGGGCGACGCCGAGCCTGATTAACGATTGACGACTCTGTCTCGCGGCAAAGTGCTTCGCGAACGTGTTTGTTTGGAGTGCATTCTATTTAAAAACATCACGGTGAGCCTAATGTTTTCCCTTTTTCTAAAATTGCAGTTTCTCATCCAGTCAGACCATCTGGAAAGTCATGGGTAGGCATTGTGAGGCACCCTGTATAACATATAGGCATTAAAGAAAATGTAGATGTGGAATAAATATAAATTTTCCTTGTAGGAAATTATGAAGGATAATGAAGCTTTAATTATTGCGAGGGAAAGTGTCGTGTCGTCCTAACATCCTCCGCATTTATGGGAATTTCGGTGCGACGGTATAGTAGATAGCGAACATGTGAGGGGTTCGTGATCGAAATCGGACGAAAATCGAAACAGGTGCGACACACGCGCACACAAACGATAGTTCGCGGAACAGTGGTCGGAGAAACGATCGAAGATACCGATGACCTTGGTGTTAATACCCGAGGCGGTCGGTCCTTCGTCCTTGACTTTCGTACGATCCTCGTAGCTCGGTAGTGAGTCGGTTGGTAGTCCCAGTCGACCTCATCGGCCGTCCCTGGGGAGAAGAAATGAGGAATCGACCGGCCGCCGGGAATCGCACGCATACCCGGCTGGGTTCGGGTGCGATGAACCCGATAATGCCCGGCCTGGGCCGACGTAAAATCGTCCTGCCGTGACGTATTCCACGTTCACCGTGTCCCTCCTCCTCCTCCTCCTCTATCCTCCTCGTCCTCATCTGCGTCGCGTCCTCTTCTCGCGCGCTTTCTGCGAATCTTGCCGTTATTATTGCCGTCTCTGGCCTACCAGCCAGACACCAAAGACCTTCGCGCGCAATTCTGCGAGTTTCAGACTCTCGTTTATATCAAAAATTAACAATTCCAAACAGTAAAAAGATGTTTCATCGTGTAACAGCGGATGTTATGCATTTATGATAACCTAAGAATATCAATACAAAATAATAAAATCTTGCTCGTGTCTCTTCATAATTTTTATTTTGAATAAAGATCCCAATTTCAGTAGTGTGTACATATTTGTATCGAGGCGATTGAAATTGAAGGATCGTCTTGACTCAAAAATTGGACGTTCGATCCAGTGTATATTCATGAAAAAAATCGTACATCATGCTAGGCTCATTTGAAAAGTCTAAAGTGACGTCCTAAAATTTTCACAGATTCTCTAAAACAAGGCTAAATGTTGGAGAAGAACTGTCACGATTTTCGGCGTTCGGGATCAATCTTTGTAGAAGCAGAAACGGTTTTCGGCGACGGTTCCGAGGCGGCCGCAGCTGTTGGGCCGCGGTTCGCCGACTCGTAAATTTCCGTGTACCCATTAGAACTGGTTTTCATCGTGCCGTGACCCGGTGCGTCGAACACCGGCCGCTCGCCGGGCACTGGTGACCGTCGAACTTCTCGCGTGAAACGCTTTAATCCATCGGCGCGGTGCGGCGGTCGAAAGCACGTGCTCGCCTCGATCCCCGATCATCACTCGCGCGATTAATCACTCTATTACATTAATCCGCCGCCGCGCCGCGCCGGCGCAATTTATCTCGTGGGACGCGCCAGCCGCACGCATAATGCCTGAAATCCTCCGCCATAGCACTCTCCTTTTCCCCCTGGCATAGTGATCGTACCCAGTCCAGCTGCCAGTATGTACTCTAGTGGCTTTCATCCTACCTGCCTGGCCAGCTTGTGTCGTTCGTAATTTACCTATAATCGTTCTCGGTTCAGGCACTCGCGATTGTAACCGAAACTCTATTGTCTACTCGTGTTCCATCCGGCAGACTAGTCGCTTCGATTTTTAATTGTTGCATTTGATTCGGCGCGAACCTTCATTTTCACATTTAGCACGAACGTTGTAGAAAAATGGCATCTGCTGAACGAATTGTGGTAAAATGCTTCTGCACTATTGTATGTACACTACCGGC